>NW_020769323.1:18047527-18068508 GCF_900518735.1 Pseudonaja textilis
TATATATATATATATATATATATATATATATATTATTCAGCTTTGTTTGGGTATTTTCCCACATCATTGTAGTTGTGCTTTTAAAGTGACTGCGGTTTTCTATAGTGGCTATAGTGGCTACCCTAGGCACTATAGAAAACCCCAGCCACAGAATTATCAGAGAAGCCACAGAGATTGAAAAAGCCCTGAAAGCATGAATAGAAGAGATAATTCCACCAGACTGTCAATCATTTGGAAGCCTGCACTCACAAACAAAAAAATCTCCACACCACTAGCCAGGCTAACACCTGGGCACAAACAGATCCCCCCTGATACTTCCAGCTCAAACACACTCCAACCAGGCACCCAGATGAAACCTAGCTTCCTAACAAATGATAGCCGTCCATTTACTCGGAGCCAAGCTGCACTAAAGGCCTCCAATAAAGGAACACAATGTTGCCAGCCAATCAAGACACAAAAAGAGCCACAAAACTGACAGAAGATATTAGAAACACCAATCAAGCAGAACACAGAAAACTCCAAGACCAATAAACACAGACCAAGATTCCCAACCAATCAGGATGAAGAAAAAACCATTCTGGCACAGCAGAATTTAAAACTGAAACCACTGTAAAAATCTGACTCACAGACAAACACAATACAGAAGCCTGATGATGTCAGATGAGATTCTGCCGAAACGTTGCTACAACTTTAAAAGCACAACTACAATGACATGGGAAAATACCCGAACAAAGCTGAATACCATTCATGTAAGTACCCGCGAAAACTTAAGAAAACAAATAAATGTGTGTGTGTGTGTGTGTGTGTGTGTATATATATAAAAAAATTTCTTTTTAGAGAAATGTTCAATATAATGCTGATAAATATTACATTTAGAGGAGAAACCTTTATCCAGTGGTAATTGCACAATTATGTTTGACCAGATGACTTTCTGCAGAGTCCTTGATGAGCCCAATTGTTCTACCTACCACTTAGTTCAACAAGTGATGGGGCTGTAAAACAGTAATAATAACAACCTTCTTCCCGAACAAGTCTCCTTTTCTTGTTATGCAAATGTTGAATGGCAAAACACAGAATAATTGAATCCAGGCTAAATCAAAAGAGGATTGAATCCCATGAAGCAGCTAATGTCTGCAGTATTTTATATACACAAGCAAGATATTAAACAATTGTTTACCTCTTTTTAGCGACTACAGAGCAAGAAGACTATGGGTTCCAGGATAATTGAAAGCAAGTATCTCCAGCTGTGCATGCATAAGTTGGCAAATCACCAAAAGTAGTCAAAGAAGCAAAAGATAATAGTTATCCTACTGCATTTGAATGAGATGATAGAAAAGCGGATTAGTGAGTGATCAGGTGTCAAAAATGAAAGTCAGTTTGATCTAGTGCAGGGCTTTCAATCTCCCAGCCCATGGGCCAGATGTGTCATGTGCTAGCCATGCCCACGCACAGTTTAGCAAAGGAGAAAAAAGTCCCGATACATCATGTGATGCCATCATGATGTTGTGCATTTGATACCCCTGGCCTAGTCATTACCATCAGGTTAGCAATGAAGAGACAATGGATTCTAGTCCTACTTTAGACATAAAAGCCAGCAGGGTGATTTGGGGGCTGTCACTTTCTTTCAGCCCATTGACTTCACAGGATTCTTGTGGTGGAAAAATAGGAGGAAAAAAAAATAACAGGGATGTTCACATCCTTGAGTTATTTATAAAATAATAAAGACAAGATTAAATATCTTTAAAAAGTAAATGTGTAAAAATCATGGAGGGTTGAATTTCAGCCAGTTATCACTTTGTGATAACTAAGACTTTGTGTTTTTCTTACTTTGAAACAAATACACATGTAATAAACTAATAAATGATATGGGACAGGATAAGAGAAAGGAAAATCAGTAAAGTAAAAGGCATCAATTAACAGGAAAAGATGATTGTCTTTATGTTAGATAAGGTGGAACTATCTTTTCCAGCAGTTCTCAAAAGTTCATCCATCTATTCATGCAGAGATTGAGCACTTTAAAACATCGGCCCCACTCTCTCTCTCTCTCTCTGTCTCTCCCCATTGCTTGGACAGTATAGTTTTCATTATCTAACAATAGTTTTCCCCCTTTCCCTTCTGATTTCTTTTTAAAATATCTGAATAATGTTTCTTTGGGAGAATGGGAGGGAAGGAAGTAACAAAAGTTTTATTTTTTGTTATAGTTTTGATTTATTTCATCTTGTTTTATTGTTAATTCCCCTTTCTAAGTGGCTAAGTAATGCTGGACTAATACAGAGGGGAGCTCTGTATTTTTATTATTTTATAAGGATTGTTCGATGCAAGAATGTCTGTTTCATAACCAACACATATTTAGTGGTTGTTTGGACCTTCAGCTACCCATTTAGGAAGCAAATAGGAAAGCCTGTTGCAAAAAAAATAAATGGTTAGAGTGTATACTGATGAATTGGCTTGAAATGTAATATTCATATAACTTTCACTTTCTATACTTCCTTTTTCTGACTCTGTTAGCACAAGCATGAAGTTTTTAGGCTAAAAGTTTTGCTGATTATTTTTCCCTATGCAGACATATACCAGTACTTAAAGTTCATGACCAAGCATCAGACATAAAGTTGACTGCCACAGTGTGGGTTGTAGCCAGATGTGGGATTCTACTGGTTTGAACCGGTTCAGGCAAACGGGTAGTTCCAGTTATAATTTGGACTTGTCCATCCTCCCTGCTCTAGTCTATCCTTTATTTCCATATTTTGCAGTTCAGCTGATTAACATGGCACAGTGGATTGTATGCTCACCAAACCGGTTGAATCCCATCCCTGGTTGTAGCTGGGGCTATACAGTAGAAAAAGAAAGTGCATTTCAAGTTACTTAGGAAATTATAAATAGTGAATTAAATTTAATTGGCATTGCCCAAATTCTCCCTCTTTGGCTCTGTACTTTTGACCTACTAATTCTACTTCATCAAGTCTCCTAGACTGTATTTATTTTTCTATTTTTTTAAATTATAAAACACAGTGCATCCATTCTGGCATTACAATTGTTATACATATATAAATTTTACTTCAACATTTACAATCCTCTTGTTTGACACATTGTTTACTTATTATTCTAATCATCATAGCTACTTATGTTCTGACCTTGCCTTCTTCTTTGTAACCACTGATAGAATTTATTCCACATTTCATAGTATTCAGATTCCCCCTTGTTTTTTAATTCTATGGTTAACCTGTGCAATTCTGCACATGCCATAATTTTCCTCATTATCTCTATTTCTGGCAGTATGTTTTCCTTCTTCCAGTATTGCACATATATTATTCTAGCCACCATCAACACATGTACTTTTAGATAAATTAAATCCTTCCTATATCCTTCTGGTATTATCCCTAAAAGAAAAAATATCCGGCTTAAATGGAATACACTCTCCTACCATTTGTTCCACCCATGTCTGGCTCACTTTCCAATACTTTTTTGCAGCATTGCAGATCCACCACATGTGAAAAAAATGTGCCTGATACATCTTTGCACTTCCAATTTGATTATGCAGTCAACAAATAAGTTAGCTTGCTGGGATAGGTCACAATTTTCCTTAAGATCCTCATCCCCTGATTTATACTATATTCATGACATTAAATGGCAGAACTGCTATATTTTTATCAGTGAAAATACTATCCCCCAATCCATATTAAGAAGATCTCAGTAGGCAATGATATCTGACTGTCTTTGGGAGTGGGTGCATAGCGGGATCAGGATTCTTTAATAGTTGGATAGGAGACATAGAGAATATTTGGATATAGAGAATACCAGACTATTGGATAAATTGGTAAGTCAAATAAAGGCATTGGGGCAGGGGGTGAGGGGTTTGGAAGCAGGCAATAGCAAAGTAGTTTCATAGTAAAATAGGAAATCTGAATAAGTTGGTCCATGAAGTCTCTAGGAGTCAGGTTAGATTGGAATAAGGGTTTATATTAGGATATTTTTTAAAAAAAATTTTTTTTTAAGTTTTCTTATTTTTTAAAAAAAATTGCAGAATGATACAAGTTTGATGCACTGGACATAAAAAATGAATTTGATCAAAATTAGACAGTTACATATCATTCAGGCTTAATGAAAGCCATTGATACAATATGGTAATGTTTTCCGTAATTTTACAGAATATTACCACATACTTGATTAATTTAATATATGATGGAGGTCTCATTTAAATCTTGTCTGCTGTTCCTTAGGCTCTCTCTAGTGTAGCTCTTGTTCTTTTCAAGTAGGCTTCTAAAGCAGGCCTTTTTTTAAATTAAAGTTTTATTTGGATTTTCACACACACAAAATACAAGTAAAACATCTTTTTTGAAAATAGCATGGTCCCGGGTTTCACTTCTTTATGCAGACACAAACTCAATTTCATGCTCATTTTTGTGTTCTATTCCATATCTTATTACTATTTTGCATTTTCTATATAGTTTTTCCCCTCTTTTAATTTTCTCAATTTTATTTTGATTATCTCATCTCAATTCAAGTCATTATATTTATACTTTTGTCTGTTCTGTTTCAATTTCATATTATCTTTTCTCATTAAACAAATTTTCTCCTGTAATTACTAATTGGAGTATGACACCTTTATATGTTTTAATTACATCCATTCAACTCTTATTTAAACTTCAATATATACCTTAAGGTTATAACCTTCAATATAATACACAATACATAACTTCCAATCGAATTCTGCTGGTACATTCTTATAATACACACTATATTCTTTAAAAAAAGGATTATAAATATATGTAATTAAAACCCTCATTCCATTCCAATTCAGTTCTATCATTAATATTCATTAAAGTCTTAACATCTTTAACATTTCTTTTCAATTAAATATCATACTTCCTTAAAGACACGTATAATCTCCATAATTAATTTTTCCCTTATTTCTCTTCACATATATTTTATAAATCATTAAATATTCATTTTGTTACATTTATTTATTGACAAACATTCCACTAGATTATGATAACTATTTTATCAAACATTTGAATCATACATTGTTTCATATTTTCTGAAATTGTTTCTATTTCTAATATAACAATACTATCTTGTGTACCTCTGCAGAATCCCTTTTTCCATTAAATTTTCACCCATTATCTCTAAATAGGCCCTGTTTCTCTATATTTTGTTTCTGTCCTCTATAACTTCTTTTCCTTTCTTTCTTCCCTCTCTTCTTCACCCTCCCCTTTTTACCCTTTGTCTCTCTACTTCTAATTCTCTCTTCTGCATTTCCTTCTTCTGTTGCTTTCTGATTTTATACTTTTCAATCTATTCTTTTCTGGGGGGTTGTTTTTCCCAATCTTAAACTTTCCATTCTCTTTCCCCCCTTTCCTTTTTTTTCCCCACCTAAGATTACTTGTTCATTAAAGATGGCTTCTTCTTTGTCCCAATCTTCTTGTTCTGCAGGCATTTCTTGTTGTTTCTCATCCAAAACTCCATTTCTAATAACTGAAATACGAAGCCAAAAGAACCTCTCCCTTCTTGTGAATCTTCTTTGTACTTTTAAAGTTCCATTTTCAGTTCTTCTAAGAGTGAAGCCATTTTAAACACTTTTAAACAACCATCCGATTGATTTTAGTCATTCAAATACAGTAACCAAGTATCCAGAGTTCACCAAGTAATCCAAATACTCCCAAGCTGTTTCTTCTTATTTCTTTTTTCACTTTCTCTTCCTGGGGTTTTACTATTTTGTTATAATGTTTCAGTTAAGATGTATCTTTTAGAAGTCTTTTTGAGATTTTACTGTAAATTCTTTTTCATTCCAGGTAGTCTCCCCCCTTCCAGATTCTGCCTTTTTATTCTTTTTCTCTCCTTTCCTGTTTTCAAAAGCTTTTAATTATCCAGAAATCTTTATTATCCCTTTGACTTTTTATTTTCAGCATTAAATGCCTATTAATGTCAAAGTGGATTTTTTTCCAATTTCTTGCTTAAGTCTCTTAGCTGTCAGTATAGGAAGAGGAAAAAAAACCAAATCCTTTCTCTTTTCTCTCTCCTTCGCTGCTTAGAAATCTTCTTTGGGAACAGTGTTATTTTTTTTAATAGTTTCAATTCCAGGGTACCTTAATTGTTGCTTTTGCTGTTTGACCTGGTCAACCAAAACTTTCTCTTCTTATCTTCCTCCTGCACATTCTTTTCCAGTCAACTTCTTTGTGGTGGCCATTTCTGACCACCGCTACAACTGCCTTCAAAAAAGGGAGTAATGGCCAGCTGAGGAGGAGAGATGTGGCTCTCCTCAACCCTGCAGGCAGTCTCCCCCTTCTTCACCACCTCTACGGGGTGGCTTGCCCACAAAACCAACCAGCCCTGGGTGCTCCAGTGGCGAGCATGGATCAAAAACTGTGCAGAGTCACGGTTTTGGTCTGTTGCCAAAGAAGCTCAAACTGGAAGACCCTAAAGCAGGACTTTTTGTGCATTGTTTATCAATTTAATCAATAGAAAAGGTACCAGCACAAATATGCTTTCTCCTGATATACTAGACAAAATCTGGTACCTTTCCAGATAAATGTGAACAACATTTCTCATAACTTCCAACTATGGGATATGGAGTCCCAGAGCGTTAGGAAAGTACTAGAGTTTGAAAGCTGGTACAGAGGATATCCATTTAATCCCTGTGAAATATTTGCTATGGCTCCATAAAATGTGCATTCATGGATGTCCCTTCTGTTATCATAGAAAGTAAAGAACAGAGAAGCCTTAGAAGTCTTTATGTTGATTCTGTTGTACTTACAGTATCTCTATAGCTCTCACTGAATTTTTAATAAGTCAGCATCTGAAAACTATTAAAAATGTTCCTTCTGGGTTCTAGACAGATGTCAATGTAAACATATTTTCCACTAAAGAATTTCTCTCCCCTCATTTTCCATTGTGTGATATTATTTCACGCAGAGCTGTCATTTTGTACTATATTGTATAAATGAATTCTGGAAAGGGCTTAGCTTATTCTTTCCCTTTTCATTCTCACTAACAATTTCCCTGAAAAACCAGAGTAATATGATTGTGACATTTTACATGCTAATTGTTTCATTCACTAACACATGTAATTACACTGTATACTTATAAATGAAATGACAAAATGAATTCATTTCAACATAATGTGTTCTTTCCAAAAGTCAGGAAAACAATAATTGTACATTTATATGATACTTGGAAAGAAATATGCTTGCAATCCTTTTTGCATGTAATTTGCATAATACAAGTAACACTATCCTTGAAATGAACATTTATTTTTCAGAGTAAAATTAAACTTTAGCATCTTTATTGTCAATTGCTCTGTTGTTAGTTGAAAAGTACAGATTAGAAATACCTAAAAGCACAAACATCCTAAGATTCTGCATTCATATTATTAACTACAAAGCCATTTTTAATTCAGAACATATAATTAAAGGTGACAAATAAATCTAATACTCCTGCTTTCTAATTCCCCACAGCAACAATAATCCTGTGAGATGGGTTAGGCTGACAAAGAATGACTGGCCCAATTGATAATTTACAGATATTGAATTTGGCACTTTTTTGGGTAACTAGTATAATCATGAAGAAGAAGATGGCATATAGCTGACTTTGATATCAGAAGGTCCAAATTGGATTGGATCTTGTTATTACTTATAAGTGGAGATCATGAGGAAACTTCAGGCTGTAGGCTGGACTGGTCAAAAATACCCTAGAAGAAATCAAAGGCAAGTTGCTTCATATAGTTACCAAACAGACCACATTGATGTATCCAGTGAGTTGAGTTTAACTAGAATCTTTAACTTGTATATTACTCTTCATCTTCAAACAAATATATATGTATTCTAAAAGAGCTAGAATGCTAGATATATTATGGAGGCACTCTAAATACCACAGAAAGGATTCGGCCAGGTATTCCACTTAATATATTACTTTTCTGTATAATTGTCCTTTATTTTTTTTTAATAATTGTAGTTGACCACTGGAGTTTTGTTGTTTGTGGAAGAAAGCAAGCAGCAAGGAAGGATTTTTCATTCCCAAGAATCAAGAAACTTGTTTTTATTCTTCTCTGGCTTTAGGGATCTCAGAGTCCTTACTTACACATTTGTGATAATCTCTTCCGTATTGGAAAAGTGAGGAACTTATTTTCATTTAAATAAAAAAAGAAAATGACTAGTGCCCTCAGTGCTACTTTGGATACTTTTTTTGTAGAATTCAGCCCTTTCTGTATTTGCAAATGGCTCTCTAATCAAATATTAGCCAAAAGGAAAAGGGAAGAAAATGCAATGGAGTAAATTATTCTCTTTTGCAGTTTGTACTTTCATGCTTTTCTAACTCTACAATTAGTCCTATGCAGCCTAATTATGCTTCACTCCAAGAAATTTGACAGGCAGTTCTTTCTCTGAATATCTGAAAAAAGGTCCATTTCTTTCTCCAACACATTTTTTTTAGCTTCCCATGAGACTTTGCCTAGCTGTCCCTTGATTATTCTCTGGGCAAATTCCCTCCTTTCCTACTATGACAGGAGCCTGCTGTGCCCATAATTTCTGTCAGTGGATTATATGACAGTGTCACCAACTCCCTTTTAAACTTCTCATAGCAAGACAAGCTCAGGGTATGAAACTGTCATTTCAACCTCAGTAGACCATAGTTCTCATTTTAAAGTCTATTGCTCCCACTTTTATATCTAGCTGTACTGTTCAGAGTAAGGAAGAAATTGCAAGAAAACAGAATGAGAAGTTTGGAAACTAATCCATTCAATTAGGGGAAGAATAAGCTCTATTACCAATAGGGCCTTAAAGTATAATTATTATCCATCCCCAGCTGACTTTCTCTCTCAATTTATGAAATGTTCCTTTTTCTTCTTCTCAAGAATCTAATGCAATTTGGTGCAGCCTATAATCTTTGGAATTAGTTTTTGTTTGCTTATAAAACTGGACTATGATATGCCCAAACTGTAATGGTATGTGAGAATGACTTTGAGAAATGAGGGGATGAGATGCTGCTGAAAAAACAGTCATAGGGAGGATCTCTCTATGGTTAATGTTCAAAGGAAGAAATTTAGGAAGAATCCACCCTAACTGATCAGGTGGTTAAAAGTGGTAGTGGAAAATTTGTGCTTTTCAGATTGGCAAGATTTTGTGAATGTAGTCTTAAAATAAAGTAGAATTGGCTCAGCTGGTTGTGTTTCCTGGCTGGCCTACCACATAAAAGTAAAGGTAAAGGTTTCCTCTGTCTAGTTGTGTCTGACTCTTGGAGGTAGAGCTCATCTCCGTTTCTTAGCCAAAGGAACCACCTTTGAATACACTTCTATGGTCAAGTGGTCAGCATGACGGTACTGGAATGCCTATCTTACCACTGAAGTGGTCCCCGCTGTGTTTCTCTGAAAATAAGACCTGTTGTTATTTTATTCTGGGCCCAAAATAAGCACCAGGTCTTATATTCAGGGTATGTCTTACCAGCTCACCTTAGGACTACCACAGTCAGTCCTCCCAAGCCTGCACCTGTTGCACCGCTGCTTGACTTGTTCCACAGCCACTTGCAGACACTCATGGCCAGACACCATGTGGCTGGTCACACCAGTGCCACCACTTGCATCAGAAGGTTGCATGGTGTGTTGTGTCATTGTGCAGCAGCACTGGCATGATGCATCACATAGCCTCTTGCTGCGAACGTGCCATACAGCATCCTGTCATAAGCAGTGGCACTGGCATGACAAGCCACACAATGTCCTGCCGTGAGCGGCGGCATCAGCACAATGTGCCATGTGGCATTCAGCTTGGAGTGGCTACAAAAAGCAGAAATATTAAATTTTGTTAGCATGAAAACTAAACAAAGTTCTATAATTTTAAAGTTAAAAATAGAAAACAAAATCATTATTTTCCCTCCAGTAAACCAATTTTCTCCTCTTTTCTATAGTTTTGTGATAAGTAGTTCTGCTTATACAAATACTCCAAGAGAACCTGGCTTATGGATATCTGGAATGTAATAATACAAAGACATCTGCCTTTTCACACATTGGGAGGCCAATCCCAATTTTAGAATGCAGTTTTATATCACTTATCTAAAATAAGCCTTATTGGAGTCAGGGTTTGGTTTTTTTTGAGACATTTCAAAATTGTCATGTTTATTTTTAAATTTAGTACTATTTTTCAAATATTGTGGACATGTGGAATTCATTTTCCAATCCAATTCTAAAAAAGAAATGTATCCAAGCATGAGCACCTGAATTGTAGATTAAAAATTTCAACAAAACTCTCATTTAATAAATGAGCAGATAAGTAATAGCAATTGGTGTCAGAGGCAAATAATCTTACAGGAATAATTTTGAAGCCCAAATTGTACTTAAGAAACTCAATTAGTTTATTGTTCCTTGTCCATCATCACTACAGCATAATATTTCATATTATATTCAAGGCTTTTATCAATTGCTGATTATCTAGGCAAACATGTCCTAATTTCATAAAGTCTTTAAGTATTCTAAATGTGTGCTTTTATATTAAACTATAAATCACAGAAGCTTGAAGGATTAGAAAGGCACAAATAATAATTGTGGTACATGCTTTAGAAACAGAATGTTGCAGAAAATTGAAAATATGATTTCTAACTCTGATAAGAATGTAAAATAGGTCTCGGCTCATGCAGAAAATGTCTACTGAACAAGAATATTTAAGAAGTGACTTCTGCAAGAAAAATGGTATAAAGGGACAATTAAGCTTTTTTGGGGGGAGCAGTTGAAATAGTTGTTTTTGTGCAACATAATTGTTCTTGTGTCTGATTGAACTGATTGCATTCTCTACCACTAAGTAAAGTCTGTTTAGCTCCTTTGTATATGCCTCCACTGGGCCTAATAGACTAGATAGGGAAGTGGCTAGAACGCTAATAAAAAAAGAAGATAAGCTGAAAAATTAACAAATGCTCATTATTAAGCCTATACTATAACAGAAATGGGGGGAAAACAGCACTTCCAACACTATGTTGCTGTCCTGTGAAATTATTTCTAGAAACTCTGCAGGATATATAAATTCCTAATGCTATAAACCTAATATATAATGTTTGCCATATACTTCAAAGGCAAATCTAATACTTTTGCTGTATCATGATGGTTGGCTTTATTGGCCTCCAGGCTGCATTTTGCACAAAAAGAGCTGAGCAGCCCAACAGAATGGCAAGAGGAGGGTCCCTCTTAAGTAGCTCTTGATATTGCTGATGAGAGTATTTTGTTAGAGTGCTTGAATGAGAGTAGGATTAAAAGTTCAGCTCTACTGTACTTCTGCTCTCATATATCTGCTTCTACTTATATATTTCTAGATCCTGTTGTAGCACCTTCTCAATGGAACAACCTCCCCTTCTCCTCATGTTATGAGATGACATAGTGTGGATTCTACTGTTTTCAGATATGTATCTGATCAACTCATGTGTTGAAATGCTTGCACTTGTTTCCAGTGGTTTCCTGACCCAAATTAGGATGCTCTTTATAAAACCAATTACATCTTAATTCAAAGCAATTTAATATGGACTTAAATCCTACTCTCTTAGTTCAATTGGGAACCCATATACCACTGTGTTGTCTGATATCAAGTGAATTTGCTTTCTTCATAGCAAGCCTACATTACAGCACAAATGCAACTAGAGTTGAAACAATCCCACCACTGGTGGAATTCAATTTTTTTTTTACTGCTAGTTCTGTGGTTGTGGCTTGGTGGGTGTGGCAGGGGAGTGATACTGCAAAATCCCCATTGTCTCCCCACCCCACTAACCTGCTTTCCAGTTCTGTTCTCCTGTGCAGGGCAACAAAAGAAGACCCAGCTGAACAGCTGGGACTTGGGAGGGAGAGAATAGATGGGGTCAGGGCCAGTCAGAGGTTGTATTCCAAACTACTCAAAATTTCCACTATCGGTTCTCTGAACTACTCAACATTTTCACTACCGGTTCTCCAGAACTGATCAGAACCTGCTGACTATCATCTCTGAACCCCACTCTTTGTCTTCTGTCTGCCTACCTGCCTACCTGGCTGTCTATTATCCATCCATTCATCCATTCATCATGGTTTAGAAACATATCTTAACTTTTTTAAAAAAATTCAAACTTAAATAACCATTGTCTTAGATTTTAGTGCTTATTGCTTTTAATAGCAATCTAATATTGTTGCATTGTATTTTTGTAAGCCACCTAGAATTGCTAAGGAAATTTAGAAATAGTTTTCTAAATATATAAATATATTTTTTATTTCAGCATTAGTTTGATATCAATTCAAACTTTGTTAGCTTAACTAATAAATTTATTGTACCTTTAAATGTTCTTCTCTGAGTTATAGAATGGAATGCAACTGTATGTTAACAAAAGTTTGATGAGATCCTGAGTGGCTCCTTGAAATGAATACTGTATTTTTATCCCAAAATAATGATCTGAAAAAAATCCCATATTTCCTCTAATAGCTGTTGTGTTTTCTCTACAGCTGTGAGCCAGATATTTTGCCTGAATGTTAATAATAATATTTATTCAATGCTTGAATGAGAAAAAACAACCTAAAATTTAATATGGAAAAGATGATGTTTCTGTGATTTTTCAGAATCCTCAGATCTTGATAGCAATGTATTTTCTTGAAAAAAAAACACAGATATACAACTTGAGAGTACTCATAGATACATATTGCCTGATAAATCATAGAAATTTTTTTAGGAACTTAAGTTTGCATTCTATAAACTGGAGCTGCAGTACTTCCAAATGCAAGTACTTCATTGGATATTATATGGAGCTTCCCATAAAGATGGTCCACAAGCTGCATGTAACACAAAATGCAATTGTAGGAATGTTTGTACTATTCAGGAAATATGAAAACATAACTCATTTGGTATCATCTGTATTGTCTGTAAAAGATTCCAACTGTATGCATGATCCTTAAAAACTACAACTAAAAGCAAATCGTTCAAGACTAATACTTGAGCTATTTTCATGCTTAGAACATCTAATATTATTCATTTATTCTTAATATTAAACTCATCTAGTGGTAAGTTTTCTGATTCCTGTCAGCAGCCACCAATATCATGGAATATAGGATTAACACCTGAGAGCCCTAGTATCTCTTCTGTGGTTCCATGTTACAAATACAATAGGCAATTTTCATGAATGAGGTTAACTTATAGAAGAGGACCATTTTAGAAATTTTAAAGTCAGTTTATGTGTATATATAATAAGAGATGAGGGATATTTCCATGAATTGAAGAATGATGTTCAAGCTAGCAGTTTCTTAGACAGAAATTGATTGTTCTGAGCTGCCCTATACTGTATACAGTTCTTCTGTTTGAAGTCGGAGCCGGCCGATGTTTTCCCCAAAATGAATATCAGCGATAGAACTTGTCATTACTTTATCTCCTTTTACAGATGTCCAATTAATTTGAACATCTGTGAAGCTCTTGGTGATTTATATGTTGAGCATCAATAGAAACAGATATATTTTCATCAGAAATAAAATATATGGTAACCTTAAAAGAAAAGAGAAACAACTCTTAAATATTTATATAGTGATTTATTGATCTAGTAATTGGTTTTGAATGTAATGAACTAAAAGCAAAGCTTCTTTTTGATAGCGCCAAAATTAATTAATGGAAAATTAATTGGAGCTGTAGGCCCTAAACTAAAATGTTTAAAAAATTGTAGGCATTCGTTATTTACTGATGGATAATGCTATTCTTTGTGAATAATGGCTAGTTCTAATTATAGGCTATTTATTTGAATTATTAAGTTACACAGTATTCAGTCATAATTCTTTCATCTTTGGCAGCTACAATCAAAACTACCAGTACAAAGATTAAAAAATAATTATGTGGATTTTGATAAAATTATGAATCACTATTCCCCAGTTGCTGAATAGAGAGATAATTATGAGTGTCCTTCCATCTGTCCACCTGTTTTGATATGTCTTTAAAGATTTAATAGAGCCACTGCTAGAAAAAGTAACCAAATTATTCCACATCCATTAGAAATATTTTATTAAAGGCAGATAAGAAAAAAAAAACTACAAAAATGTGTGTATGTATCTTTCTTTCTTTCCTGCCCATGTGATGTTGGCCTGTGGAAGACAGTAACAAATTGTGGTGCCATAACTACCTTTAGCTACTGTCATTTCTCAAAGTGCCAATAGAGGAGAATTGGTTCAGCTGCCATTGATTGCTTAAACCTTGAAAATCTTAAAACCATCCTCGGTTTAGGTATTATCAATCAATCTCAACCTATAATCTGATTCAAGGGATGTATTTATTTAGAAAAAGTACATTGCTACCAAGTTTATTTTCATTCTATTACGTGCTTATTATAAGGAAACAAGGCCATGAATTATTTGAAATCTTAGTGATTGTATGGGAGACACTTGGGTAGCATTTGTATTTATATTCTCCATGGTTTAATAGTTACACCTTAAAGGTGCACTGTTTCTGTACTATGTTAAGTTTTTAAATCCAGCATATTGAAATGATTTTGCTTTAACTCAGCATTTTCTATATAATGAGTACTAGGCTGCTTAAAATTCAGCTTGACTTCTTAGGCAATACATTTTTATTCAGGAAATTCAATTAAATTAGATCTACACTTCCTTGCACTGACAAAGTACCTCAGTTCACATCTTTCTCTTTGTAATTACCTTAATGGTTTAGCTGACTACTATTATCCAAGGCAAACTGAAAGTGCTTTAGCAAGTTTATCTTGAAAAGCTTCTAACAGCAAAGGCTTGTTAACCCAGTGTCAAGGCTCATTGAAATTTCAGTTAGACACTAATAACACAAAAGAAGAGAAGGAAAAAATTACAAGAAACAAGATTTGTATTGTCATTACTATGGAGATATATGTTTCAGGAAGAAATATGAGCCATCAACAAACTGTATAACAATTTTGAATCTATGCTAGCATGTATAGACCATATTTATGAGAAATATCTGGCAAAATTTCATGTTTTCTACATATATTTAGAGGAGGGCTACCAAAACTGGTCCTAAAGACTCATATGATCACAAGATGGCATCCTGTGGTTATATGGGTTTTGCAGTCCAAATCAGTGGTGGTATTCTACCAGTTCAGTCTGCTTCAGCCGAGCTGGTAGCACCGATGAGCAATGGAGACCAAACCGGTTCTCTCTGCCGCTCTGCTGTTGGGCCTGCCCACTCACCCATGCTCCCATACTCACCTTTATTCCCTGCTTTTGAAGTGCAGCTGCTTTGCACGGCACAGCAGAGTGGCACGTGCCAGCTGTTGAAGCAACTGGAAGAGTGCAGGCTTGCAGGAGGTGAGTTGGAACGCCTCTGCCACCTGTGCAAAGGGCACATTTGGCACCCATGCACACACAAAGTGTGTGCAAGTACGCAAAGTGTGCTCACCAAACTACACCCACCAAACTGGTGGTAGACAATTTTGAAACATACCATTGGTCCAAATGTGTAGCCCTATGAAACCTGATTTATATATCCTAATAACATGTATAAATAGACATGTATAATAAAAGATAAAATCTTAGGTATTCTTTTTATCAAAAGAAATAGAATAAACATTATTAAAAACACCAGAGGCTTAACAATTGCTACTAAAAAATACAAAAAAGTCTGCATAGTGGACATGGTAATATGTGGAGTAAGCAAAGTAGAAGAGTAAAAATTAGTAAAAAAAAAAAAAGTAGAAAAGCTTGCAACTGGAAGTAGAACAGTTGTAACAAAAGAAAGAAAACAGTACCAATAATAATAGGTGTTTGGGCGCAATCCCCAAATATCTGAAGTGCTAATTGCATACCATCAGCACTGACAAAATTACCAGCAGTCAATTGCATAGGCAGCTTCAGTTGGAACAACTTACATCTTGTGATACTTTTAATATCAATAATTGTTCACTTAGTAGAGCTACCTGGCTTATGCTAGTAGACTTTTCTCTAATGATTTGCTGCTAGCTACTGAATTTGTGCAGTATGCATCTGGTAGCCCCATCACTGAGTTGTTATAAGTAAACAAAGTCTTATTTAGTAACATAGCTCAGGATATTTATGTCCTTTTGTGATAGAAACTAATGTTTTTTTTTTAGTGGGCAGCAACTAATAAGGTGAATGTGGAACCTACCAAAAGATGAGAGAGAACAGCAGAGTTGTAAGGCAAGAGTTTGAGGAAAGTAAAAAAAAAAAAAGAACTTTCTCCAACCAGTCTCAATTAATTATTAGGTAGGAAGCATTCTCCTGTGGGAAAAAATATCCATCTGGTTCAGTTCCAAGCTGGAAGAAAGACACTGGAAACATGGAGGCTGATTGGAAAGATGGTTTATTGATGAAGCAGAACCACATGGGTTTGTGGTTCTGGGCAGCTGACAAAATGCAGTTGAGAGTGATAGGGTTATACCTTCTTTGGGCTTTGAACTTAAGCTTCCTGTTCCTGTGCAAGAACATGTATTCTATTGGCTCTTGTCATATTCCTAGGGGTTATGTAGGGGTTATGTAGCAGTCATAGCTGGCTCTATAGGCAAAAGAGAAAATGCAAATCCTAAGTATTTGTCTGAGCTAATTTGGTTTGCCTCTGGTTTATTGTTTATCTGAGCTCCCAGGTAAAGTTTGGACTGCTCTGGAATGGTGCAATGAAGGGACTTGTGTTCTGAAAGGGAGTTGGGCAATTCTTATTGTGGCTTAATGGTTTTGTCCTGTGTTGGATTTTGAATGAAGGCTAACCCTACCATTCCACCTTTGTTCAGACTTTGCTGCAGGGAGTTTCAAACTATCCTGTCTTGAATTAGAAATGCAAATCTGCATTTCTAAAAGCTGTCTCCTCAGTTTCTGCTTGGAGGCATGGAGACTGGGGCTGCTTCCTGCCTCTTAAAAAAACCTGTTTCTCCATTTCTCATTTAGGGAAATATAATATTCTGCCTTTTAAATATTCCTTAAAATATTTCATTCTTCTAAGATGGGGGTAGCTGACTTTCTACGCTCCCTTAATTGAAACTTTGTATTTCTGACCTCATCTGGTAATGCCACAATTCTTCTTCTCTTTCAGTTGTGTAGTTATTCTCTGATCTTTTCTCCCTTTACTCTTGCAGATACTTTCTCAACAACATCTGTTTGGGCTACAGCAGTTTGATGTTATATCTATCTCTTTCAAATCCCCTCACAAAATGAACCATATCCTTGAAGCTTTCACTTAACCCGCTAATGTGTTATCCTAAGAAGCCTCATTTTGTTACACACATCCCTACTTAGCTTCCTCCCTGCCTGTAACACTTAGAGTGATGATATTCTTTAAGGTACCATCTACCTGAAAAACAGATTGGTAAACTCTAAGGGGAGATTCAAAGCAGGTATCCATGTTCTTTATCACTTTAAGAACATTGAAGACAAGTTTTTTTCTCTACATAGAGAGCAGTAAGGCTATTCACTTTCCAATCAAAGAGAATATTGTCTTCTGAAAAACTGATCTCTCCTTGAAGAATTCTAATAGTAGGCAGCTTTGCAACTGCTGTATTTAACTTGCTAAATTGCAAATGTTTGCTGGCCTTAGCTGCCATCTTGTGGTAGGTTAGCTTTATCTCAGGCACATACCTCCAAACCACAAAAAACACACAAGCATAGATACATCATTCCAAATTTGGTATATTTTCCATCTTCTTGCCCTCCCTCCCAAATACCAGTTAGTTGTGAAGTGATTTTACTTCTATGAGCCTTTGTAAAACAAACAGATTTGCCTGTAGTATCTATTCACTTAGAACATAAAGTAAAAAATAAACCTGTAAATCAGTCAAATGCAATAGCTGCTGTGATACTTCGAATGCTGATATTCTGTGAATATCAGAGTTATTCGAAGAAATATATATAGTGAGAGATGTATTTTAAACTTTCTGACTGATATTTATAGTATTAATGGTAGTATCCCAGTAAAAAAAAATCTATTTGAGTTTACTAAAAATGATAATTTTGATATATTTATTTGGTTTATTGCACTTATTTCTAACCTTTTTTATGAGGTAACAAGATGATTTAGAAAAATAATTTTCATTTTTTCCTCACATACTTTATAAACTGCTAGTGGACCCCACACTAGCAGTTTACAAAGTATATCTATATTTATGTAGATAATTCCTTTAGTATGGTAACCGTCTGCCTGTAGGGAAACAGTAATAAATAAACTACTCAGAATTAACTCCATGTTAATTCTTGGTTCTTTGGGCCTGACATTAATCTTGTCAGAATAAAGCAATTATCTGCATATCTCTCTCTCTCTCTCTCTCTCTCTCTCTCCCCCCCCCCCCCCCCCCCCCCCCCCCCCCTCTCTCTCTCTCTGCCTGCCTGCCTGCCTGCCTGCCTGCCTGCAGTATTGCAGGGTATTTCTGCTGACTGTGGGCTGCCAGCAGTTCAGCAGTTCGAGGCTCACTAGCTCAAAGTGGACTCAGTATTCCATCCTTTCAAGGTTGGTAAAATGTGGACCCAGATTGTTGCGGGCAATATGCTAACTCTGTTAAACTACCTAGAGAGGGCTGTAAAACACTATAAAGCGGTATATAAGTCTAACTGCTATTGCTATTGTCCACTTCCTACCTTATAGGAAGCCCTTTGGGAAGAAACCCCTCCCTCCTTGACTCCAGACACATTCCATCACACACTTTTAAGAATAAGTGAATAAAGACACACTAAATAAAGTTACCATATAAATCTAATAATAAAAATAAATTAACTAAAATGGAGAGTTATTTGCAAAATAATGTGATAAATCAATTGAGAAATAGAAGAAAGGGAATACACACACACACACAACACACACACTCAAAAGCATAAGGAGAATTGGGATTTTTTCAAAATGGTTCAACACTCAGGGGAATTTTGAGGAGTAATGTGTTCCACTAGAAGTAAAAATGGAAATGCTATGCTAGTATTCAAAAGTGAGTTGCGTTAATGTTAGGTGTTCCACATATGAACTATGCTATACTGGTTTTGCATGATCCAGACTCAATTAAAACATATGAGCTTTGGTTATTGTAGTTCTTACAAAATTGTTTTGTTCTGGATGTGGACTGAAAGTGGTTGCTCTATGGCTGGTCTGAGTAACAGTGTGAAAAAGCTAATGCTGAGGATTTCCCTGGCATAGTTAGTTCTCTTTTAGCAACCACAATTGGAACCAGCAACTCAGTCAATATGTGAAGCAGTTGCTATGCAAAACTGCAGCTGTGTTTATGATCTTAATTCAGGTTTCCTTTGCTTTGCAAAGCTGCTAAGTTCATAAATGTAACCATTTGTTACGAAGCTACTTTTTATCTATTTTTCCCCAAAACATTTTTATTAGGTGATAAAGTATTATAAAATGCAAAATACAAAAGTAAATAAAAGAGCAGTAGGAGGGGGAGGGGGAGAGAGAAGTGAGGAAATGTAGGGAAAAGAAAAGAAAAAGAAGCATTGACTTCCAATGCTCTCTGTTGAGTAGAATAGAGCATTAACATCAAATCACAGCTTTTTGTTTTTCCATAATAAGTCATTTCTATAAATATCTATCAATCTAACCTGTAAAATCCAAAGTCAAAATTACATTCTTTTCCTCATCAAGCATAAAATTCTGTTACTTTTTCATCGTGGCCATAACTGTGAATGGTCTCTTTATGAAACAGTTGTTAAATAAAGACTATTTATAGACATATTGGAAGGTTACAGGGGAAGGGAGAGAAAAAGTGCAACATATACCAGCCTGACCTTACTCAACCAGAGAAATCACTCTGGGACACTTCTCAATTGTCCTCATCCAACAACTCAAAATATTCCATGTTTTATTTTCATCCAATAATTATGGCTAACCAGAAAAAGTTTTATAGAATTTGTAGAATGTGATATTTTGTTTCATGTTGAAAACAAAATATATTCACTGCTTTATATTGATCCTTAGGTGACAATGAGATTGCATTACAGGTAGTCCTTGACTTACAACAGTTTGTTTAGTGACCATTACAACAGCACTGAAAAAATTGACTTACGGCAGTTTTTCACACTTACAACTGTTGCAGCATCCCCAAGGTCATGTGATCAGAATTCAGATACTCGGCTACTCATTCATATTTATGACAGGTTGTAGTGTCCTGGGGCCACTTAATCCACTTTTGTGACCTTTTGTTGTGGTTAGCTGGCAGAAGGTGCAGATGGCTGAGGAGAGCGAGGACTCAGATGAGGAGCCAGGACCATTAGGGAGTGGACTGCTGCCTTCAGAGATTGTGGGGGCTTGTTGAGGTAATTCCCCGTTAGGAGAATGAGCGCATACAGGGAGAAGTAGTGAGAGTAGGGAAGAATAATATACACACACAGCACACAGATACACTGTACAGTAAATGTAGGTTTTTACTTCCAATCAATGTTTAAGCAAATTCCAAGATAAGCAGCCCAAATAATTCACAGGTAAAGCAGCCAGTTTTCTGTTCAGGGATAATCCAAATATCAAAGTCCAGTATCAAAAAACAGTTCAGTAACAGACTTACATCAACAATCAGTAACAGTCATTAGGAGGAACGGCAAAACTCTCCAACAGAAGGAAATAGAGACTCACTCACTTCTGAGACTAAACAACCCAGGTTTCTGGCTCCATCTTATGGCCATTTGAGAAACCACACCCAATTACAGATTTAGTATTTTCTTAAAGATACAGTATTAAAATGTCTATCCTAGTTTATATATTTCCAACCCAAATAACTGTTAGGTGACTTACATTCCTAACAGGGCTGGCAGCAGTGATGAGGAAATTCCTGAGGAGCCTGTGCCAAGAACACCTATGTGCAGGATTGCTCTCAGGAAAGAGCAGCTACAACAGCACGGGCAACTCGGGAGTAAGGCTGCAAGGTAATGGCCCCTCCTTCAAGAAGATAAAAGCCAGCTGTGGAATGAATGTACTTTGCAGAAGGCAAAGACATTTTGAAACTCCAGCCTTGTGGACATTCCAGTATCCTGAGTTTATATTTGAAAATTCTTGTATTGAAAATTGTGTGTGTGTGTGTGTGTGTGTGTGTGTGTGTGTGTGTGTGTGTGT
>NW_020769323.1:18068518-18082065 GCF_900518735.1 Pseudonaja textilis
TGTGTGTGTGTGTGTGTGTGTGTGTGTGTGTGTGTGTGTGTGTGTGTTGTTTGGGTTTTCACAAAAAAAATAAAAATAAAACATCTTTTTTTGAGAATAGCATGATCATAGGTTATCACTTCTTCATACAGACACAAACTCAATTTCATATTCATCTTTGTGTTCTGTTCCATATCTTATTACTATTTAACATTTTCTACATAGTTTTTCCCCTCTTTTAATTTTCTCAACTTTATTTTTAATTATCTCATATTTCAATTCAAATCATTATGTTTATACTTTTGTCTGTCCTGTTTCAATTTCATATTATCTTTTCTCATTAAACAAATTTTCCTCTGTAATTACTAATTGGAGTATGACACCTTTATATCTTTTATTTTTGTCCATTGAACTCTTATTTAAACTTCAATTTATACTTTTAAGATTATAACAATCAATATAATACATAACTTCCAATCGAATTCTGCTTGGTACATTCTTAAAATACACACTATATTCCTAAAAAAATTATATATATATGAAAATAAAATACTCATTCCATTCCAATTCAATTCTATCGTTAATATTCATTAGAATCTTAACTTTTTCTGTTCAATTAAATATCATACTTCCTTGTGAACACTTATAAACTTTCCATAATTAATTCTTTTTTCTTTTTCCATATTTCTCTTCATTTATATTTTTATAAATCATTAATAATAATTGAAATGTTCCCATCCTTTCCTAATTTCATTCTCTCATTCACTTTATTTCATTTATTTATTAACAAACATGCCACTATATTACAATAAATATTTTATCCATCACTTTAGTCATATTTTCTAAAATTATTTCTATTTCTAATATAACAATACTATCTTATGTACCATTGCAGAATCCCTTTTTCAATTAAATTTTCACTCATTATCTCTAAACAGGCTTATACTTTCAATCCTTATACCTTTTCCCTGTTTCTCTATATCTTGTCTTTTATAACTTCTTCCCCCTCTTCTTCTCCCTCCCTTTTTACCCCCTTGTCTCTCTACTTCTAATTCTCTCTTCTGTAATCCCCTCTTCTGTTGCTTTCTAATATTGTAAATATTTTTCAAACTTCTTTTTTGCGGGGGTTGTTTTTTTCAAATCTTAAACTTTTCACCTTCTTCCCCCCCTTTCCTTTTTTCTCCCACATAAAATTACTTGATCATTAAAGATGGCTTCTTCTTTGTCCAGATATTCTTGTTCTACAAGCGTTTCTTGTTGTTTCTCATAGTTCCAAACCTCCATTTCTAAAAATTGAAATACGAAGCCAAAAGAACCTCTCCCTTCTTGTGCATCTTCTTTCTGTTTTTTAAGTTCCATTTTCAGTTCTTCTAGAAGCGATGTCATTTTAAACACTTTTAAACAACCACCTAATTGATTTTAGTCATTGAAATAATCACCAAGTAATCCAAATAATCCAAAGTTATTTCTTCTTGCTTCTTTTTTCCACTTTATCTTCCTGGGGTTCTATTATTTTGTTGCAAAGTTTCAGTTGGAATGTATCTTTTAGGAATCTTGTTAAGGTTTCACTGTAAATTCCTTTTAATTCCAGGCAGTCTCCTCCATTTTTCCAGATCCTGCCCTTTTGTTCTTTTTCTCTCCCTTCCTGCTTTTAAAAGTTTTTAAATATCCAAAAATCTTTATTATCCCTTTGACATTTTATTTTCAGCTTAAATGCCTATGAATGTCAAAGTGAATTTTTGTCAATTTCTTACTTAAGTTGTCAGTATAAGGAAGGGAGGAAGAAAAAAACACACAAATCTTTTCCCTTCCCTCCCTCCTTCGCCGCTTCAAAGTCTTCTTTGGGAACAATGCTATTTTTATAGTTTAAATTTCAGGGTACCTTACGTTGTTGCTTTTTCAGTTTAACCTGGTCAGCCAAAACTTTCTCTTCTTATCTTCTTCCTGCACTTTCTTTTCCAGTCGAGTTCTTCTTTGAGGTGGCCATTTCTGACCACCGCTACAACCGCCTTTGGGAAAGGAGTTATGGCCAACTGGGGAGGAGAGAGGTAGCTCTCCTCTATCCTGCTGGCAGTCTCCCCCCTCTTCACCACCTCTACGGGGTGGCTTAGCCCTGAAACCAGCCGGCTTGGGACCCTCTGGCAGTGAGCACAGATCGAAACTGCACACGATCGCAGATTTCAGTCTGTCACGAAGAGGCTCCAACCGGATCCCTCATGTTGCAAATTATTTCTTGTGTGTTAGCTTTTGGCAGTCTCACACAGTTTGGCAAGGCTTGTGCTTATCACAGCTAATTATTTTGCAAAAGCATTACAAGGTTTCTCTTCTTTTTTAATTGTGTTTGATTTGTTGGAAAAGGGTGTGAGTCAGAACACCTTCTGACAAGCAAAGTCAATGGGGAAGCCAGATTCATTTACCAACCATGTGACTGCAGTGATTCACTTAACAACTGTGGCAAGAAAGGTCTAAAGTGGGGCAAAACTCATTTAAAAGATGTCTCAGTTAACTACATTAATTTTGAGCTCAAGTATGTTTGTGAGGTGAGGATTTCCTGTAACTTTTTTTATACTAAATTTGCCTATTTCCCCCTCCCCCTTTTTTTGTTCTCTCCTTTCAAAGTGTTCTGCCTAATTTAAATGTGATACCTGACTTTACTAACTGGAAAAGAGAAAATCTCTTTAACATTCTTGCAGCATACAGGGAGGGCTTTCAATTTTTTACATTTTTTTTTTAAAAAAATCATTCTTCTCCTACATATGCAAAGTAATCATCTACTTCTACAGATGAGAGCCTCTGCTATTGCTGGAGTCACTTTCACAGATTTTAGAACTATAGAATAAGGATTATAAGATGTCAAAGGAAGACAAGGTACTGTCATCTTCAGCCATTCATTGTCTCTCATACAGAAGAGTATGACAGCCTGTCATAGCCTAGGGCTGTTTGCCATCATGTCATGTGTGCTGGAAAGCATACATACATATATTAGTTAATAGCAGAAGCTGGGAGTAGAAGAGATAACAAACTTTCTTACGATATATACATTTTCTTATTGTAGCACTGTCCTGGACTGGCAAAGGGAAAGAAGAAAACTAGAGATTTAAAGTGAGGTGGCTTGTAAAGAAGAAGAAAGAGGGGGGAAAGTCTATTGATCAGTGGTAGGATTAAAAAAAAATTACAACTGGTTCTGTGGATGTGGCTTGGTGGGCATGGCAGGGGAAGAATACTGTAAAATCTCCGTTCCCTCCCCACTCCTGGGGGAAGGTTACTGCAAAATCCCATTCTCTCCCCACCCCACTAACCTGCATTCCAGCTCCCTTCTCCTGTGCAGGGCAACAAAAGAAGACCCAGCCAATCAGCTGGGACTCAGGAGGCAGATAATAGATGGGAGCAGGGCCAGTCAGAAGTGGTATTTGCCAGTTCTCCGAACTACTTAAAATTTCCGCAACTGGTTTTCCAGAACTGGTCAGAACCTGCTGAATACCACCTCTGCTATTGATCCAGGCAGTTTTAAAGGCTGAAAATGTGTTGGTTTAAAAATGGCTTCTGGAAAAGACTGCTGAAGTGTTGTCTTCAGTTGTGGCTTGTACCCAACAGGAAGGAGGCAGTGGAGACCCTGAGGGATATTTTTATTCCATTGGAAACTAAAAGCCCTTTCCTCCCAGCACAAAAGAGAATGCAACCTAATGAAATCAGATATATAAGAAGGAAAAGAATTCACCCATTTAATCAAAACTGTACGTTGCCCATTAGAGAAGCAGCGGAACTTCAAAATGCTTGATCATAAATCAAGTCTTTATATTAATTCTTTGCCACCACTTTTCAGAGAGATTGTGGGAAGGCAAAAAAGGGGGGAAGGAGGATCGAGCTTAGTTGCCAGAATTCTTTATTTGCCTAAAAATGAAAGGAATCTCTTTCTTTTCCTTGACTTGTTAATTAAAATAAAAGGATGGTGGGAATTATAAGAACGTACTGTTGGAAGTTAAAACCCACCCCTCTCCTAGGAAAATGAAATATTTTGGGATATACTAAAAAGGCAGAATATTTCACCTAAAAGAGAAGTAGAAACTCAAGAGAGGCAGAAACTCATGCCTCTCACCTTTGTTTATGGGCCATTAAGGCCTGGGCCAATCTATTCTACACAACAAAGATCTAGCTCCATCAGGCAGAGCCATAATAGGAATTTCCCAAAGCCCTTTCATTACATTATCACCCAGCAAGAGACTCACCCCTGCATAGCCCCAGTGGGAGTCTGACAACCAATCAGAACACAAGCTCAAATTCAAAAGTCCAACTCTCAGCATCTCTTCCCTTTTCACCCAGGATCTCCAAGCCATGTGGTTTTGTCCATCATTAAACCATCTTTCCAAGCAGTCACATGTTTCCACTGTCTTTCTTTCCCACTTGGAACTGAACCCAGAAGGATATTTCTTCCAACAGTCCCATGTACTGTCTTTTGAATCAATTTTCTGAATCTTTAAAGCCCTCAAGATAACTATAAAAATGGTGAGGAGCTGACAAAAGATGAAGGAAAGGCAGGAAAATGGGACTGGCGTAGGTGTCCTCATGCCTTCTCTTCCCAGGGAAAACTCTTACAACAACAATCCTATGAGGTGGGATGGATCTGAGAGAGAGAGAGAGCAACTGGTCCAAAATTACCCAGCCAACTTTTATGCCTAAAGTAGGATTAGAATTCACAGTCCCCACTTTCTATGTTGCCTAAATGACTAGATCAAACTGGCTCTCATTAATATTCCACATTTTCCACCAAACTCTCTATTGGTCTGCTATTGGTTATACATACATACATACATACATACATGATAGAAAATAAATAGCTGCAATGAAAATTAAAAAGAGAGATTTTTTAAAAAAACAATTTATTTTATACAGCATGCAATTTTTACAAATCTAATACTATGCATGATGTATGCGTATATGGGTATGTATGTGTGTTGACTCTTGGTGATTGCCTGGACAAGTCCTCCAGTTTTCTTGATAATATTTTCAGAAGTTGCCATTGTCTCCTTCACAGGGCTGGAGATAGTAACTGGCCCAAAGTCACCCTGTTGGCCTCATGATCGAGACAGGATTAGTGTCAGGAAATTTTAGAGGGAGTTCCTGTGATCTATTGGGTCATCCCAGGGTCTTAGCTCGACCTTTCATCCAAGCACCAATGGGAGGGGGCAGAGAAAATAAGTGCCACGGTAGAGCATTATCTGAGGTGCTACATGAATTATCCACAGTCCAATTGGGTGGACCTCCTGCCTTTGGCAGAGGTCGCATACAATAATGCTGTTCACAGTAGCACAGGACTAACCCCCTTCAAGGTAGTGGCGGCATGGACTTCATCACAATGCCTGAGTATCCAAGGGACCCCCCTCCCCTCCTCAGTCAGCCTGACCAATTGGATCTCAACACTGAAAGCCACTTGGGAGAATGTCAAAAAAGCACGGGCAAAAGTGGCACAGACCTATAAGAGACACCGAGCCCAGCAACGACCATTCCAGTTGGGGGAGAAGGTCTATCTCTCCACCAAATATCTGAGGTACCTAACAAGAATTTGGGGCCAAAGTTCATGGGACCATTCCCCATAGTAAAGATCATCAACCCAGTCATGGTACAATTGAAGTTGCCCCGATTGTTTGGGAAAATACACCCATTATTCCATAGTACACTATTAAAACCCATGGTTTGATCAACACTGAGGCCCCTACCTCATGAGCCCACAGATCCCGTGGTCATAAGAGGTCAAACCCATTATGAGGTGCAGCAAATACTCGATTCGAGGTAGCACAGGAGACAACTCCAATATTTAATCAAGTGGAAGGGTTATCCTTTATCAGAGGCATCATGGGTAAAGAGTAGGAACATCCAGGCCGATCACCTTGAAGCAAGGTTCCATGCAGAAAATTCAACCAAGCCTGGGGGGGTTTCATGAGCATAAGCTTCCATATCTGCAATCAATTTGTTTTTGTGTGTGTTGTACACATCACCTTCAAAAAGTGAGGGGAGCTGAATGTCAACTCATAAAACATTTTGTATGCACGTTTTATAGTTGTCAACAGAAAGAAGGGGGAGTTACAAAGAGAAGACAGCAAGGTGGAATCAAAAGAACATTCTATTCATATTTTCTTCAGGACTGATTAGATGACTGAAGCTTCTGCCACAAAAATCTAATTGGAGAGCATGATTGATGACTCTTGGTTATAGATGTGTTTCATTGGATCATACACCCAGAGGGGTGGTGGGGGAAAGAAGGATCAAGAGTGACAGCGAATTATGTATCTCAGAGTTGGCTATGCCCAGACTAATGCCGAAATGTCAACTTCAAATAAATCCTTTTTAGTTTTGGGAGTGTGTCTTGAGACTCATGATTTAATTGGAGTAACTGCTGGAATTCTGACAATTAGACCTCATGGTCTTATAGTTTCTAGCCTGCTGCCTTAAATCACTACACCAAACTGGCTTTCTATGTATGACTTTTACACCTTTTTATTATTATTACCAGTCACAGATATAGCTACACATCACTATGTATTCAAAGTTAAATGTTATTGATTTTTTAAAAAGATGGTTTTAAATTCTTCTATGATGCTTTCATTTTATGAAATAATAATAATAATAATCGAACTTGAAGAAATACGGAAAAAATGTGAAATGGGAACACAGATTGCTGAACAGAAGACTGCTGAAGTGGCAGCAGAAAATACTCCAATAACATCTGGAGCAACTGAACAGGCTGAATTCAAAGAAAATGCTGATATTTTGCAAAAACAGGATCAGCAAGGGCCTGAAGTCATCATTGAAACACCAGGAGTACTCAATGCCAGGCAGCAAGAACTGAAAGCTAAAATCTTGGCACATGCTGCAACAAATGCAGAAAGAAGAAGGCTTCCAACATTGAAGACTGTGCCTAAAAATATTTGGCGCCATTGATGATAGATCTGAACTATGCACTTGCAGCAGTCCAGATAACATCAATTGAACAAACAAATCAGCTTGCCTACAGTACAGCAGTCTTAGTAACAGAAGAACTGGGGATTCAACAGCCACAGCCCCCTAGAAAATCGACTGGAAAACCACAGTGGAAAATTAGGTTGGATTTGAAAATCAAGAGCCTGCGAGCAGATGCAAGCAACTTGAAGCATTTGCAGGAGAAAAAGCTGAAGAACAGCAAGATCAAGAAACATCTGATAAAAAAAAATGGGCTCAGCACAAGAAAAATTGACGAAGCATTGGAAATTGTGAAGCAGCAGATAACAGCAACAGCAAGAAAAATTGAAAGATATGAAGCCAGAGTCATCCAGTACAAACAAAAATGATTGTTCCAATCAGACCAAAGATGGTTCTATCAGAGTCTGAATCAGATGGGGGATATGAAAATTGAAAATCCTGAAAAAATAACTACTCAGTTTTGGAAAGACCTGTGGGAGACTGAGAAATGTTACAACAAAAATGCTGGGTGGATCAGAGACTTTGAGACAAAATTCTCCAAGGACAAAATGGACCAACTGGAAATAACTACTGAAATGATAAGCAATAGGGTGTAAAAAGTCAAGAACTGGACATCACCTGGCAATGATCAACTGCATGGCTTTTGGCCCAAATACCTGACCACCCTGTATTGGAAAATGGCTGAACAATTCAATGAGATACTGTAGACAGGAAACATCAGTGAATGGTTAACAGCTGGGAAAACCTACTTGATACAGAAGGATCCAGCAAAAGGGGAAACACCTGCAGATTACCGGCCAATAACATGTCTGCCAACCATGTTCAAGCTGCTGACCAGCATCATAGCTGACAGGATCCAGGACTACCTAGAAGCAAATAACATCTTGCCAGTAGAGCAGAAAGGAAACAAACGAGGAAGCAGAGGCACAAAAGATCAGCTCCTGATCAACAAAATGATCTTAGAGAACTGCAAAAGATGAAAAACAAATCTGCATACAACTTGGATTGACCACAAGAAAGCATTTGATTCACTACCGCACAGCTGGATCATCAAGTGCCTGAATGTCATCAGAATATGCAAGTGCATTGGTACTTTCACTGCAAATGCAATGAAACACTGGAAAACAGAACTGTTTTTTGGAACTTTTTGGACTTTTGCAAGTGAAGCAGACCGTCAAAGAAGAGAAGCATGCTTTGGCAGATTATGTGAAAGACAGTGTTGAACCAGCTTTTGATGGAGGTCAACAAGAGGAAGCTGCTCAAAGTGCAGCAAACCAAGAATCAATATAGAAAAACAGTGATGCAAACTCGGGCTGACAGCTGGTGTTACAAAGCATTGCATGGACAGTTCCTTGAAAAGATCCAAGGAAAAGTAGATAAGGAAAAGACCTGGTTATGGCTGACCAATGGAACACTGAAGAAAGAAACAGAAGGCCTGATTCTTGCAGCCCAAGAACAAGCCATCAGAATGAATGTAATCAAAGCCAGAATAGAAAAATCTGCTGATGACCCCAAATGCAGACTGCAAAGAAGTGGATGAAACCATTGATCACATACTGAGCTGTTGCAAAACAATAGCTCAGAATGACTACAAACAACATCACAACACAGTCATTCAGGTGGTCCACTGGAACTTGTGTCACAACTACCATTTGCCTGTAGCAAAGAACTGGTGGGATCATAAGCCTGAAAAAATGGTTGAAAATGAGCATGCAAAACTACTGTGGGACTTCCAAATACAGACTGACAAAGTTTTGGAACATAATACCCCGAATATAATGATTGTGGAGAAGAAAAAAGTGTAGATCATCGACATTGCCATACCTGGTGACAGCAAAATCGACAAGAAACAACTTGAAAAAGTCACCAGATATCAGGACTTGAGAATCGAACTGCAGAGACTCTGGCATAAACCAGTGCAGGTGGTTCCAGTGGTAATCGGCACACTGGGTGCTGTGCCTAAAGACCTAGGCAAGCACTTAAAAACAATTGGTGCTGACAAGATCACCATTGGTCAGCTTCAGAAGGCCACCTTACTGGGATCTGCTCACAAAATCTGCTGATACAGCACACAGTCCTAAACACTTGGGAAGTGTTCGACTAGTGATTTGTGATACGAAATCCAGCATGGTTATCTCATTTGCTGTGTATACTGTCATTTTTGTGTATAACAACAACAACAACAACAACAACAACAACAACAACAACAACAGTAGTAGTAGTAGTAGTAGTAGTAGTAGTAGTAGTAGTAGTTTATTAAACATTAGGAAGTTTCTGAACTTTTAAACTAAGACATAATTTATTCAAAATCAAACCATTTTCAAGTCCATAATTTTCTGACAGAATTGAAAAGAGATGGGATAGACAACACAACCATAAAATAAGATGTTACATAATTAAACTATTGGTAATCTTTAGTACATTTGGTAATCTTTTTAAGCAAGAAAATCCTTTTATATTTGTGTACACAAAACAGCAAAGAATTTGTTAATTAGTTTAATGGGAAATTATCTTTTAATGAACATGTAAAAGGCTATTCTTCTGGGCACACACAATTATTTTAATGTGAAGTTTCAATTTTGGAAAACCAGAATTCAGCTCGGTTGTTTAATTCAGCTCAAGGCAAAGTTAAATCAAACCCTTTCTTTATTTAAATTTAATGAAGCCCCAAACTATTGGGCTCAGGTATGAAAGGCATGAATAAGTGTTGGATTGTTTTTATTTTTTTAAAAAAGTCACTGAACACATTTGTTTTTGTTTTCTGTTTTGCCTTCTAGATTTATAAAACCTGGTCAGTAATAAATTCTTCTAGATGGCCTTGTAAACTAGATTTATTTTTTCATATATTAAGACACATAGTTAGTTCCCATAGTCAGAAGAAAAACAAGAGAGTAAGTATGGAATATGTCCAATGAAATTACATTACAACTCATGAAAGATATTGCCAAGTTTATTTGGAGATGGAGGTGAAAATGTAAATATATGTGGCTGATAAAGCAAAGTCTTTGAGTGTGCAACATTCTGTACAGCAGTCACATGATCTGTAAATATTATTATTATATATATATTAAAAATCTTTCCATTCCCAATTAAATAGTATAGTAACTATATAAATACTTGTTATGTACTATATGTAATATGATACTGCTGATATAACAGATTATAAGGATCAACTTGATTCCTCATTTAGCTTTCTGCAAATGTCATCATAGTAATGTCAGGGTGCCCATTTCCTTTGGATGAAAAATTACTTTTCTTTTCTTATTGCTTAATTTTCAGTTCTGTGTCATTGTATTTATTTGTCTACTTATCCCTGTATTTATTGTAATGCTTGAACAAGCAACTCAGTTCATGGTTTTGATGATATATGAGGTTATTCCACTTCATAAGGCTTTCTGTTTTCCATTTGAATGACAGTAATGCTTGATTACCTGTCTCAACCCCAATATGTTAGATTCTTTTCTTCTTGTTAAAATGCCATAATTCCGGATGGCCACAAACTCATGTTTCTTCCAGCTAAACACAATGGGATAAAATGGAAACAACAAGGGAAAAGCACATAACCATGCTTTCATCACGCCAATATAAACTATTATCATGACCCAGTTCTTAACTTCTACATCCTCATTTGGATTTCCCAGAAAGGTTTAAGCTGAACTGAAAATGTAAAGCACAACTTCAAAAATAAAGTGCAAAAATAACCTTCCTTTCTCCCTATCCCACATTGTCCCATTATAAAACATCATTTTGATATGGGAACAGTCCATCTCTTTCTCAAGCATCTGCATTGGTGACCTTGATTGTTTCCAAGCTCTCACGATCAGTGCACAGCTTCTCAACATTCCATTCCACCCTTTCCTCTCATCAGTTTATTGGCAAGTTGAATAATAATAGATTTTAAAAGAAGCAAAGTAGTTCAATCTTGACAATTGGTGCTAGTGAGAATAAGGTTTGCACCCTGTTTTTATATAGTAGTTTGCCTTCCCTGTATTGATAGGGGTGCGCCTTTTCTCCTTCATTGTTCCTTGAATATTATATTGTTTTCTGCTTGATTGTTTGTCTGGTGTTAGTTCTTCCTTATACCTGGATGAAGGCTACTAGAGAAGATGTATTCAAAGATCCACTTTGTCACGATAATTAGTTTGGTATATTTCCAATGTTATAAAAGTAGAAATCTCTCTCTCTCAATCTCTCTCTCTCTCTCTCTCTCTCTCTCTCCACTCTTACTTAGCTTTATCCAAATATTCTAGTGTTGCAAATATACACTGAGGCAGGTAAAGCACCTGAGCAATTCAAAGCAAATTACATCATCACTTTTACTAAAAAAAAAAGACAAAAAGACACACAGCTCTGTGATGAGGAAAATCCAAGCTGCTCTGCACATGCCTACTTTTCAAAAATTTGATCTTGTACAGAATAACCATAAATTTAATCTTAAAAAATTCCCAAGTGCTACTTATAATGAACCAAGGTGAATTTCCAAAAAGTGATGTTTAAACATGATCCATGCCGATATTAGAATCATAGCAAACATTGGAACATGGCTCTTTGGAACTGTCCCTATTTTGTTGAACTTTGTGAAGCTGGGAATATTTCCTTTGACGGTGAGATGATTAGGATGAAATACAAGGTACAGTCATGTCTATAATTAACTTTGACAAGTGTGCTGTAAGTTCACTGTCATGAAAATGACTGACAGTTCTACTGCCAGATTCCTTTGGGTACCATGTTCTGGGAATAATTTACTTGCTAAGATAAATGGTATGGTAAGTTTTTCATAAGCTGAGCTCCTCGATGTCTTGGAGAAAGGAAGAGATAGATGATTAATAAGTGGAATAATGTGTTGGAACTCTATTCAGTGAACTCATTTATAACCTGTTGGTTTAACAAATCATTTTAAAGCATATTAATATTAGGTCAAATTAGGAAGCTGACATCTGCAACAGTAGTTATTTTCCATAAAAAGTTTTGTGTGTGTGTTTGTGTGCCCTCTTTCATGGGAAGTTAATGCTTTTAAATTTAAAGATGTGAAAAAGTCTTACACTCTTTTTTTTTTACCTTTTTAAAGAGAGTCTAGAAGTGACATGGCTAGAAGTTCCTCATTTTGTCACATTTCATTGTTTGCAAGAGAGATGAAGGTAAATAAGAAGTCCTGGAATGTATGGCTTAGAAGTGTGCATGAATGCCTTTTTAAATAAGATGAAAACAGGCTGACTTTTGCTTACCTGTGTTCTAATGTGTGAGTACACACATTAGGATATGGAAGAAGTCAACCTTTGTTTTCTTTAAAAAGCATATTTGCAACTTGCTAATGGAATACAGTCTGACTGTTTTTCCTTCCTCCCTCCGTCCCTCCCTTCCTTCCTTCTTTCCCTCTCTCCCTCCCTCCCTCTTACCTGATTAATCAATGATAGATAAAAGGTAAATATCCCATTTTTATTGTTTTCAAATATATTTTGCACTGCTTGTTGTTGAGAAGGTAAAGTGTCAATTCACTTCCTCTCTGAATTTCTATTATACTGCAACTGTATTTCTGTTTGCTTCATTTTTTAATACATGCCTTTTAAATCTTAGGTTAGCAGAAGTCACAGTTAAGTTTAGGGAAGAGAAGGACTACAGAGTAATAATGCAGTCACTAGAGGAAATAAAAGTTGTCTCTTTTCTTATAAAGTTCTGACTAGTGAGGAATTTTGGATTTTTTGTTTTGGTCGGAAATGGTTCTATAAATCACTAAAACATTTTTTAAATGACTCAGCACTGCAATTTGCTCCTCTAGGTCTTGCTTTTTGGTTTACTTTGCTGTAGCTCATTATACAAGAGTAGGTTGACCCTTACTATTTATATACCTGAGTAGCTACGATCAACTACTGAAGCACAAAAACTTGAAAATCTACGATATAGTTGTAAGATATTTAATTATAATGATCAGGAAACTAATATATAATTGATATACCTGAATAGATAATGTGTGATGAGTAGGCAGCATTTGTAGATGTCTTTAGATATATCAAGCACACTGGGAATTGTTTACTGGCTGTTTCCAGTGACACTAAGCACGAACACCCAAATAACAGTGTTAAATCATGAAGGAAGATAAATCTTTTGAACAGGCCAAAGAGAGCTTACTTGGCAATGCCTGGGGGTAGAGAGAATATAACATAAGACTTATTTATTTACAGTTGCAACGTAAAATCTTCAGGCATCTACCAGACTAGAAAAAAGCTATTTTAATATAGATCAGATACCTTTCAAGGCTATCAAAGGGATGACCAAAATATAAATTTGCAAAGGCAAAAAAAAAAAAAAGAATTTCCAAATAAAGGGTTAAGTATCAGGAGGGCTGATAGCTTTACTCACATGAAGCTGACAGGTATGAAAAATAGTCCAGTAAATCAACTGGAAATGCTTACAGATACTTATCCTTACTGTAGAAAATAAGTTTGAAAAAGTGAGGGCTTACAACCTCACTTAACACTTTTGGGAAAGTCATATATGTTACACCCAAAAGAAAATTTTAAAAAGGGTCATTTTCAATTTTCTTACTACTTTAGATAAATAGGTAGATAGATAGATAGATAGATAGATAGATAGATAGATAGATAGATAGATAGATA
>NW_020769323.1:18082075-18096281 GCF_900518735.1 Pseudonaja textilis
ATAGATAGATAGATAGATAGATAGATAGATAGATAGATAGATAGATACATTCTCATGGATGTGGTTTTTCCATTACTGTCCTAATTTGGGTTGAAATCACTAACATGATTTCATTGGGTATGAAGCATGCATATATTCAAACTGGTTACATTCCCTGTATTTAGTACCAGTCCCATCAAGAATGATGAAATGAGCACACATAGGAAATAATGTTGATTATTGCTGAATAATTTAAAGAAATAGAATTGGAAGAACTGCAATGATCTATGCAGAGCTAACAAATAAAAACCTTGCCAGAAGTAGCTCAGAATTTAGAGGCAAACCAAGAGGCAATTGGTAGTAGAAGAAGCCAGTGTAGCTATTGAATTGTTTTTATTCCTAAACCAGCCAGCTTCTCTTCTTCCCAGAAAAAAAAACTTTCTAAATAAAAATGAAGAGGAATTACACACTCAGAACAGAACAAAAGTAACAGAATAAGGTTGCCTGTATTGAAGCTTGTTCCAAAGAAACAGCTGGCACAAGTATTAAAATATGCCAGTACTGTAATATCAAATATAAGCACTGGCTCACTGCAAGAAACAAATCAACAAATGTACAGCATAACTGTGTTTTTTACTGAATACCTGGGATGAAAAATGACAAAAAACAAACAAACCCCCAAAACAAAAAAGAAAGCCAAATAGTGCACTACCAAATGGAAGATTGGGCTCAAAAATAAGTCCACTATCAACTTCTTAGCTAAGCACTATGGTGATAACGCATGATGTTATGTGATCATGCTAATTTTCAATGGCAATTCTGGAAGTCTGAGTTGTTGTTAGATGAATCCTGTGTACTTGCAGCATCCTATGATCACATGATCGCCATTTTCAATTTCCTGCCAGCTTCCCTGTTGATCTTGCTTGTCAGATGCCAGCAGCGAACCACGGGATACTGCAACATTGTAATTGTGAGCCAGTTGCTAAGTGCCCAAATCACCATCATGTGACCATAGGAACACTGTGATGATCACAAGTATGAGGAGCCATCGTAAGTATCCCTCATATAGTACTATCATAACTTGAACTATTGCTGAACAAATATACATTAAACAAAGACTACCTGTAGAAAATTAGTTGGGTAGGTACTAGGTAGGTAGATGGATAATAAGAAAGAAAAAGACAAAACACATTTCAACCATTAAATCCTTTCTCACTTAATTTTAATACCTTCTTAGCATGGAGGAAACGGACATAATCTGATTCCACTGAGCTCCCTCAGATCACTTTTTCTCTGAAATACTTTCTGTCTGAATTCCTATATTCCTTATTTTCTTACTTAATTTGCAGAATGTCCTCAGTTTATGTGGTCCTCTATAAAGGGTTTGTGTACTCCCCTAATTATTCTCAGAAGCTATAAAGATATTTAGGAAGAAAACTTGTGGTTATTGTGATCGACTTACTATTTTCACTGCAGGTTAGGAAGTGGCATGTACTATTTTTGCCCCATTATGATCATTATGCCCCCCTGAAGACATGCACATCATTAACCTAATGAATGTAAATATGGTCAGCATTAATATTCCTTCATAATGGATTTTAATTAGAAAAGAAGTGGCAACAATCGTAGAAGTATGTGTGTTTAAATTCATTTAAAGAAGCATCGTGAGGAGTCTCACTCTGTAATGTGAGCACAGTGCTAGTAACCTTATCATACTGAGCAATATTTTTAAGTCTGAGGTTTTCCAAAGACAAGGTCAATTGCATGTTTCCTCTCATCTAGCTGTTAACTGGATCACAACTATAACCTTTGAAGCGGCTTTTATCTAGGATTCTCTATCCATGAACTTCCCTGCTGTGTGCTGTGTGGAGTTACAAGCCATGGCTTTTAAAATTCATGCCACTGCTCTTGTTTTGTGACCAGAAATCTTTGTCCCTGACCTCACAAATTTCTCTTTATTTTCTCTCTGCCATTGTTTCCAAGTATGAGATAGTTTAAGAAACTTAAAAGTAAAGTAGGCTTGCTAAGAAAGCAAAATTGGCTCATTGAGTTTTTCTGTTCTTCCTTTTCCATGATCCCTATGACTTCCATGAATTGGTTCAAACCAGAGGTGGCATTCAGCAGGTTCTGACCAGTTCTGGAGAACCGGTAGTGGAAATTTTGAGTAGTTCGGAGAACCAGCAAATACTACCTCTGACTGGCCCCGCCCCCATCTATTCTCTGCCTCCCAAGTCCCAGCTGATCGATTGGGTCTTCTTTTATTGCCCTGCACAGGAGAATGGAGCAGGAAAGCAGGTTAGTGGAGTTGGGGAGGGAATGGGGATTTTGTAGTAACCTTCCCCCAGGAGTTTGGATGGAATGGAGATTTTGCAGTATTCTTCTTGTGGAGTGTGGTGGGAGTGAAGATTTTACAGTATCCTTCCCCTGCCATGCCCACCAAGCCACACCCACCAAGCCACACCACATCCAAGCCACACCCACAGAAGCGGTACTAAAAAAATTGATTCCCACCACTAATGACAACCTGGGAATCTTGTACAATCATTGTAATGTAAGTAATATTTCCATGTTAGTAAGAAATCAAAATGGCAGAACTTTATTGGGAGCTTTTTAAAATGATTTAAATATGATATGGACAGAAAAGAGAATAACATTAGTAAGAAAGATAATATTTTTCAATATGAACTTATACAATAAGGTTTATTCTGACCCAATGCTAAGGGCAATTTAGTTGACAAGGAAATGTATCAGCTTCTCTTGAAGACAGGTTGTGATTTTTTTTTTAATCTAGAAAGGAGGCAAAGGAGAAAGGATGTGATCGAGCTTTACAAAATTATGCATAGTGTAAATAAACTATAAAATGAAAAGCTACTTTCCTTTTACCAAGATAACAGATCCAATTAATGGGCGTGGCTTGGTGGGTGTGGCAGGGAAGGATACTGTGAAATCTCCATTCTCACTCCACTCCAGGGGAAGGATACTACAAAATCTCCATTCTCTCCCCACCCCACTACCCTGCTTTTCAGCTCCGTTCTCCTGTGCAGGGCAACAAAAGAAGACCCAGCCTATCAGCTGGGACTTGGGAGGCAGAGAATAGATGGGGGCAGGGCCAATCAGAAGTGGTATTTTGCCGGTTTTCTGAACTCAAAATTTCTGCTAGAACTGGTCAGAGCCTGCTGAATACCACCTCAAGTTGTCATCCTTCCAGGCTTTGCCAGATTCAAACATAAGTTCTGCACGGTTGCTGTATCACGTAGCTACCTGTTTTAAAGATACCTGTAAACTCTATACATCCCACAGCCTCTCTTTTTATAGTCCTTTTGACAATCACCCAACAGGCTTTCAGTGCAGCCTGCTGAAAACTCCCATCTTCCCCCTCCAGAAATATGATCATATCATTACTATACCAAATTATATCAAATCATTTGATATTTATTTTCTTAAACTCAGTCAACATAATGAATTTGGTGGTTTTGAAATCAAAACCATTATTACAATCTTTTTTTCTATTTTTTCCAGCTTATTTTACAAGATATGTTCCAATTTAATTTGAAACATCATTGCTGTTTGACTGATAAGATCTTTGGTTTCAGTTTTTCAAAGGAACAAATACAGAACTTTTTATGATTCCTTTAACTACTGAAATATCCTTCACCTTTTTTCATTTGCATCAGATTCATCAACAGTCTTTCAGAATTGAAAAGGGAATTCTAGACTGATACTTGAGAACACTTTCAAGGCTAGTAATGATTGTATAGGGTAATCATGATTTTTAAAGCTAATCAAAGTTTCCCAGAATATATTTTTGAGAACATTTCTGCATATTTTCATGATCCCAGAGTAAGACTATTTTGCAGAATTTTCTTCAGATGACATTGAGTCATCCCCCCCCCTCATTCTTTTTCCTCATTTTATTTACTTTGACAAAATTCAGAAAATCCTTAAATTTATTTTTTAATACAATGAAGACCATTTGTACCCAACTATGAACTGGTTACAATTCTCTTAGGCAATGTTTTCTTGGTTTAATAATCTATGAAACCATGGAAGTGTTCACATATCTGTTTAAATCAAGGCATCTATAGCTTGAAAAAAAAAACACAACCAAATATATAACCCCCAAAATTGTTCAATTAAAAGAAATGTTCAAAACTTAACTCTATTGAGCTTAATGAACTCTTCAAGATTTTAGTATTGGATCTTGTTGATATTATTTTAGACTGATTGATTTAGATAAAATAACAAGCAGAAAATATAGTTGTATATCTTAGGAAATGCGATGGAACTTAATCTAGGAAAGTAGAATCCATGCCATAGATTGAATCTATTACCACTGGACCATGCTACTTTTATTTTATTTAGGGATTGGTTTTACCATTTATAAATGCTCCAGACAGCAGAACATGTTGGCACTTTTAGGGTGATCAACTTATATCTATTTGTGGAATGAAATTTGCTTATGAATTGAACCTTGTTGCAACAGAACTGAAAACAACTTTAACAGCTATGAAACAAGTTATAGATTTCTCAGTGCAACAACTAAAGAATACCCTTAAGAAGTTATTTTAGAGCATGGATCATAACTCAATGTGTACCTGTTTCTATTGTTTTACCTCATATTATTACCAAAAACAAATAAATGAAAGCAAAATATCACAAAAACTCTGCACAGAGCTACAGATTCTATAAAAAGATATCTTCTTCCTGATGGAGAAGAACATTAAATATTTCTGTCGATGAAATTTAACAATGAATTTTTTCTGTTGTTGTTTGGCCATCACAATTCTTATGGATCAGAATCTCCTAATTGTATATAGTAAAGAACAAATTACAATGCCTCAAATAATGTAGTTTTGTACTACAGTGTCTAGCCCCAATTTTTCAATAATTTGACGTTCAAAAAAATCAAGAGCAACAAAGCTGGAGCTCTTGCTGGGTTGTTCCTAACCTCTTAATGCTAATATTAACATAGCAGAATCGTGAAACAAGATGAAATGTTTCTCATACATTTTAACAATTAGTCAGATTGACTAATTGTTAAAAATTAATTAATTAATTAATTAATATAAATTAATAGACAAATTAATAGACAAAAGTCCTTTCCTTGGCTGATTCATTATCAAAATTAATGTTATAGGTGCAGTCTATTACATTTCTCATTTAAAGAAAGTTTCAGTACATTACTATATTGTACTGTACCTTAATTTTTCTGTACATTTATAATTGCAAGTGATATGCAGTTTAGTGCCACTAAAAACATGCTACTACTATACTTTTTTTTTTTTTTACAAACTCAATAATAGGGACTGACTGATGAGAATTTTATATAAGGTGGAGAAAACCAGCTTATATAAATAATTGTATATAAGGTGGAGAAAACTCTCCTTTGTTTAATTTATAATTATTATAAATTTGTATTGTTATGATAAATTTGTATTGTTTTATTTTACATTTAAGACAAATAGTTAGCTAGCTGGCTGGCTGGCTGGCTGGCTGAATAGATGAATATATTTCAAGCTCACAACAAACTTGAAAAAAATCATGATAGGAATTATTTCTTTTTCCTTTTCTGTTTAATGATTAAAGTTAATCGTAATGCATGTTAAACAACGTACTGAGGGTTTTTTAGTCTAGAAGAGTTTATATTTGTATATTCTATACTTACTGTTATCACTGTTAAGAATAAGCCCCGAGAAGGGGTTACATCTGAACAGATACATGTACAAGGGTTGAATGAAAAGTAATGTTTCCAATGTTTAATATCATCAACAGAGTATCATTCTGATGAAACTCTGATTTGTTCTTTGACATCTGTTGTTTCACTTCATTTGGTGGAACTTGTTATAAAAACATTTGTTGCTATTGTTTGTAAAATGCAAGTCTGTCAGTATGCTTTAAGCAATGCACCATAATTGAATTTGTGATTGCTGAAGGAGTCCCTCCAAATGAAATTCACCACCACATTCATGAATGTTTATAATGATGAGAGCATTGTCTACTGAACAAAAAAATAAAGCTTTTGAATCTGACAAAGTATTTTATGTAATCAAGAATAAAGTAGACAACCTGCAATAGTGATCAACAATTTTCACACTGAAAGGTTGATGAACTGATTATCTCAATTGGCAGATCACTCAAAGAGAGGGAAGTTGCTTCAAGGTTTCACAGAAATATGTGAGTCACATTATCAATGTTCCATATTGGAAAGTATGTACAAAATAGCTGATATATGCTAATATAACACATGCTGATATAACAAATGGAAGCTCCAAGAGTTCAAAGTTGCCTGCAATTGTTCTCACTCTTTGAGAATTTTTAAAAGGAAATGAGGAAATTTATTTATAGTATCAGGACAGCTGTGGAAACATGGCTCATCATTATGATGCAGAAACAAAATAATAGTCTATAGAATATCACTAAACAGCTCAATCAGGAATACTCACTGCTACTGTGGTTTTTTAGATCAAATGGTGTTATTCATACAGATCTTCTTTAGAATTGTGCCACTGTTTTGAAACATCAATTAAGTAGATGAAGGAAGCAAAGGGAAGAAACTTTCCTGTTTCATTTATTAAAATATCCCTACTTAAACTAAAGCTGTAGAGATATGGTAGTAGAGGCACTACTTTTCACTCAATCTCCATAAAACAGTATGCTATACCCAGGAAATAATAATTAATATTGTTTCATTACAAAAATGAAATCCAAAAATAGATTTCTATTAAAGAATTATTAAAAGTGGTACAGATTCTATTTGTTTGCTTGTTTATCACATAGTATAACCACCCATACAAGTGACTCTGGGTGGCACACAATAAACATTACATATTTAATTATAGATAAGCATAATACAATAAGCAAGAAATGAATTATTTGCATATTTAAAGCTCTTTCTTAAGTATATTTTGTGTGTGTGTGTGTGTGTGTGTGTGTGGTGTGGTGTAGTTGTCACTGAAAACAATTCAAATTTGTTTTTCATAAAGATTCTTGCAAATAAGTGGTAAGAAAAGAGCAGCTGGAGTTTCCTGGATGTGATCTTTAAACAGTTAAGAAGAAGAAACACAATTTCCTGAAGAGATATAATCCTATGCATCAGCAGGTTAATTGCATTAATTTATCTCTCAGTTGTAGGCCTTCATGGGAAAATAAGGTTGCAGAAAGTGAAGAACTAAGGTGGGGTCAGGAAGATTGCAAAGTGCACATCAAGATGACTATCCAAAGTGAAACTGGAACTTTGAAAAAGTAACACATTTTGGAACTAATTGTAGTAAAACAATTAGCTACAGACAATATGGGCTGCTTATTAAATGTCTGTGGAGATCTTGTTCTCTGATTGAAAAAAAAAAGTTTCAGTATTAGTCAGAGTTAAAAAAAAAAAAACCTATGGAAAAATATGGAGAGAGCAAGATTGTGGAGTTATTTTCCTAAAATTTTAAACAAAACAATTATTTTCTTGACTCAAGCAGTTCTGTGTAGGGAAAACATAATAAGTTAAGAATATGTCATACTTTTAAAAACACGTTTATGATGCTTTGAGATGTGGGGTTCTACTAATGAGGGAAGATGATTCTGCAGATTGATTTAAATTTGTATGATAGTTGTATATAGTATTGTCTCTCTGATGGAGCAACATGAAGTTGCCTGCTTTAGGAACTATCATGGGGATGCAGGAGAGAAAGATAAATTTAGGAAAGAGCTGATTTCTAAATAGCATGCCTTTTTGGAATTTTGACTATAATGATATGGATTATCATTTAGAATCTGCTTCAAGGCAGAGATTCCTTTGGATAATCAGTCTATAGTACTGGTGCTTTTGAACATGTAACTGGAAATGACTATTGGGCAGCCAAATGAAACTAAGAACATGCACTTCAAAAGACAAAGTTATGACCAAATAGACCTTGTCTTGATCCCCTGCTTTGCTTTCTGCACAGATAATTGCCTGTCTGTAAAAGTGACAAGGATAAATGTCATTAGCGCCATGATCTTGAGCATGTCAAGCTGAAAGATAATTTTAGCCAGAACTGAAGACCTGTAGATGTCTTTGTGCTGCCCTTGTCTCCAAGATGTGTTATTGAGGCAAACAAGTAGGCAAATAAGTTGACTCTTCTAAAAAAACAAAAAAAACAAATAAGGGAGCAAATTCCACAGCCTTTGTTATGAAGTAACAAAATCCTTTGAGATATAGCCATTGCAAAATTAAAACTCTGCTTATAAGGGACATAAATAGAGCTTTCATTCTTCTAGCTAAAAGTAAGGAAAATGAACAAAAATTGTAGTGGTGATGTCTCTGTTATTACAACCAAAGGTCAGGAACCTGCAAACATTTTTTTAAAAATAATAGCGGTAATATAAAGCACAGAAAAAACAAAAAGCAACAAAAAGGCACCAGAAAATTATGTACTTTACTCTTACAGAATTTATACATGTTTAATAGGAACTGCCAAGTTATTGGATTGGTATGTTTTCAATCTGTTAACCAAATGGAAGAGAATTGTGTTAAAGGCAGAACAGTCATGCCACACTAGTTAATAACAAGAATATATCTCTTCAGGACCTGATTCTGGATGAACAACTCAAATAATTGTGCATTAGAGATATGGGATTAGAATCAGAGTAGAGCTGGGAAGGATCTTGGAGGTCTTCTAGTCCAGTCCTCTACTCAAGCAGGACACCCTATACTATTATACTATTTCAGGCAGGTGGCTGTGCAGACTTTAAAAAAAAAAAAACCTCCAGTGATGAAGCACCTACAACTTTTGAAGGCAAACTGTTCCACTAGTTAATTGTGTTCACTGTTAGGAAATTCCAGGTTGCTTCACTCCTTGATTAGTGGGTGTGAAGTTGGACACTAAGAATGGCTGATCAAAAAGAATTTTAATGCCTTTGAATTGTGACACTGGTCTAAATTATTGCATATACCATGGACAGCCAGAACAACCAACAGAGAGGTGCTGAATTAATATAAAACCAGAAACATCACTAGAAGACAACAAAATCACAAGATTATGTCTGATTTACTTCGGCCATGTCAATGATGCTAAAAATGATTAGTGGATCAAGAAGAAGGGGTAAAGCAAAGAATTCACTGGCATGATACCATCAAACTGATGCAAAGATGAACATTCAATAACTGAAAGAAGCTGTGCTTTAAAGGGTAGCATGGAGAGTACTTGCCTAGAAAGTCACCAAGGATCAGACACAGTTAGCACTAAAGTAGATTGAACTTCTATTAAGATTTAATGACTCAATTTCCCTTATTGCTTTTCTTTTACCTTCCCAGATGTAAAGCACCATCTCTTCCTGGGAATGCCATCATATAACCATTTTGTCTTTAGGAGTTTATAAAATTATCAAAGGAACATATGACCCATGGGTGAGAAGTATATTCTAAAGGCTAAGGGAATCCCTGAACAATGGATAATAGTCTAGGTTATGAAAATTAGCATTAGATCATTAAAAAAACTATCTTTCACTTTTCAAATTCTTTTCACAACATTTGCAAACACACCTAGGAAATAATTCAGCTTGAAAAATTGAAGGTTAGTACAGAAGAGCTTTCCCCAGTATGATATTTTCCCAGTATTTGGGGCCCATGATTGTGCAGACTAAGAATTCTGATTCCATGTATTCAAGAGGCACCATGTTCAGGAATGCTGCTATCAATAATAGTTGACTAAGTGCACTATGGGCTAGTAATATGTGGTTAATATAAATTTCTTTTTCTTCTTTCAGTTTCCTCTTTCCTTTTTCCTATAAGATCAGCATAGCCCATATTGCAGAAATAAATGTTCTTGGGGGTTATTTTCGGACCAAGATGTGAATTTACTATTGTCTTTCTCATAATTGTAAATTAACTGGCTTAATTTCTTTACAACCTACACATTTGCTAGTTATATCCCATTGATGGACAATAATGCAATAACCAATTCTGACTGTCTAAATTTTAGGGCCCAGAATCCTTGCTTCTTCCTCAGACTCTGTGGTATTAAAGTTGCAATTCAGACTTAAACTTCCAAATGAAATGTGTATGATTTAAATTTGTACTTGCCACCTGCTATTCAATTTACTTCCTTTAGCTTTCTTCTCTTGCACTAGGGCATTTTGAAAAACCTGAGCGCTAATCGGTTCTTCATCATTATTTGGTTGCGACATCCCACATATTATTTTACAGAGAAGAAGAGGCTATAATATTTGCTCTTTCATTATACTATTCCACATACAAAAGACAGCAGGATGTGTAGGAGTGTTGTTACCTTTTCTGGTTTGTTTCTTCTGCTATTTACCTCCTCAATATAAAATATAAATAGTTATTTCTTTCTCTCCCCTGTTGTGTCACTTAGCATTATTTTTGTGATGGTATAAACAAATAGATTAGATGCTTCCTTTTCTGTGAGAGCACCTTGTTTGTGGAAGTGATTCTTTTTGATATTGCCAAAGTAAGCCCTTAGCAGTAAATTGGAATGAAAAATGAACCCTACAAAAGATATAAAAGAATCTGGTGGTATCTGGTATGATCCAGCCCTCAAATTCCAACCCATGGGTACATAGAAATCAATATAATTTTTTTCTGCTTCCTAGCTGATTTTTTCCCATATGCACACATGTTGCAGGGGACAATATTTCCACTGTGAGACTTTAGATCTCAAGAGCTCATGTAGCAATAAATATAAATCAGATTATTTCTGAAGATAAAAATAGTTCTGGACCATCTATCTGAAATATGGAGCTGTAGATGTTGCTGTTGCATGCAATTTTGGAGACAGAATGAATGTAGACATGTCTAGGCTCCATCTACTACTCAGCCATGGGTAGAATTGTGAAATGAAATTAGAAGAGAAATGGGAAAAATGGTAACCTAGTGAGTTTGATCATTTGAAATTCATCTCATACTTATATACCTGGGAGTTGGTTAGATTAAAGTCAGTGGGTTTGATGTTATAGTGAACTTTACCGCTGTGCAAATCTGTATGAGAATTCTTGCTTCAATGATGCTTTGAGCAAAGCATTACTATGAAGATGCTTTGCAAACAGCAGCACCCTCTTCTGACTATTTGGAAGCCTCTTCCAACAGTGTCATATCAAGAGACTTGTTTATTATCATAGTGTTATTATCATGTGATGCATTGTTGCTGTGTAACATCTACAAAAGAGACGGAAATAGCACATTGACTAGGAAAGAATATCCAACATCCATCTAGCCCATTTGAAACACTTTGTTGTCTGATCAAGTAACAAGTTGGCATGTTCTTCTACCATGTGATTGGAGTGGTCCAGTGGTGCAATATTCTCCTCTGTACCAGAAATATAGTATTTCTTTTAATATCTTGTTTTTGCTTTCCAGTACCTATTGCTTGAAATCACTGCTTCATTATGTCTAATAATGGAGGTTGCCCTGTCTATTCATCTCTCTTCTTCTCCACTATTCCAATATGTATATTCTGTATTTTATACCTGTGCACAGAAATTTGACCTTATATTATTTTCTTAGAATTTTGAGCTGCTTCTGAACATTTGGAACAGTAGGTGTTTCTGTTAATTTCTCAATATGGATATGGTATATCCACATCTTATATATACTTGAGGAATAATGTGGAGGGGGGAGGAAACTTCCCAGATTTTAGTTTCTTAGGCTGAGGGTGGCCACAAAATAAAAATAATAGTAACAGAGGCAAAGTGAAAGATAAAATGAAGATAAAGAACTGGAGAAGATCACAAAATATCAGTATTTGAAAATCAAAATTGTAAGATTATGGCATAAACCGGCTGTGGTGGTCCCAGTGGTAACTGGCACACTATATGCCATACCAAAAAAATCTTATACAGCACTTAGAAAAAGTACATTGACATAATGTCCATTGGTCAATCACAAAAGGCCATACTGGTTTGATCGACACATATATTATGCCAATACATTACAACTTCTTAGTTTTTAGGAAGAAGCCAATGCATATTAAAGCCAACACCAGCTAAACAATGACAGCTGTGATTTCACATTGCTGTGTGTAATAACAATAAAAATGAGTGTCCAAGAGTAAAAACTATAAATCTTTAATATTTCAAAGTAAGCCTTGTTTTTCTTGCTCAATTTGATGCTCACCAGATCTGTGGAAACTGCATCATCTGCGGTGAAAATGCAGTTGGAATCTGACCAGGAGGGCCCTTGGTTGAGAAAGTTTGCAGTACATGTTTATCTCAATCAAATTGTACTCTTCAAAAGACATCAGATTTAGAAACCAATTAGAGTACGAATGGAATAATTGCTCCTAGTGTATTTAGATGTGCCATTCAATCAAAAGTAGATTTCTATTTGGAAATGTATCATAAACTCAAAAGGACTGGAGGAGAACAACATTTGATGTTCTCATTCTCTCAGTTAATGATGTGAGAAGAAAACACAGAGCAAACAACTGTGCATCATTTGAAAATATGCATTAAATTATCTTGATTTCTATGAATAGCTCATCTAAATGGACTGAATATCACAAAGCCATCATGTACAGCTTGTTGCTGGCACTATATATCTGATTCTATGTGAAGTTCAAAAAGATCAAGGATATTGCTAGGCTTAAATCTAATGTATGCTTAAGTTGTTACATCCCAGTGAGTTAACTGGGATTTAAGCAGTCTGTGTGATGGTCTATATCCTGAGGCATTTTCCATTCCCTGAATTGGTTTCAGTGACTTTATCAATGTGCCAGCTAAAATTGTACAAATTGTTTGAACTGTTTACCGTCATTGGCTTAGAACTACTAGTGCCATAATACATACCCTACAGAAAGTTTGAGTGTGCAGATGTCATTCTGCCCATAGGAAACATATGCAGAAAGTTCAAGAGACATTAACAACAGAGTTTATGCTTTATAGAGGGACCCCATTCCAGATAAATTGATTGTAAAATACAGCTAAAACTTGGCATATCTACAAAATCTAAAGATGGGTAGATTAGATGGACAAATGGTGCAATGTGATAAAATGGAGGCTAATGGAGCTGTAGATGGAGTAAATGGAGTTAAAGGGAGCTATAGTTTAGTGATACAATAGAGCAAGCACAGAACATTATTGATTCTGGGTTGATCTTCCTGTCTCTTATAGATTTGTCTTTACAAAAAAAAAACCACACCAGAACTAGTGGTTGTTTGTGCCAGTCTTTGTATGTGTATGTGTATGCATGTGTATTCACAAAGCAGAGAAATTTAATCACATAAATTGAGCAGAACTATTTAGGATTGGAAAGAAAAAAAGATGGTACTCAGACAACCTTACTCCCTAAATGACTTGCTTGTTCTCCTTTCTGTTATCTTGGGATTGCCTTGTGGCATTAGCCATTCTCTATTATCTTCCTCCTCTTTTTCTTCAGTTGCAGACAGCAATGAGAACTTTTTCCAAAATTAAAAATGGAGGGGGAAAATTTAAGCAAATGGGACATCCACAGATATATCCTGGGGCAAGAAGAGAAGAGATAAATCTGTCTTTTCCTCCCTCCCTCACACAATAGCATTACACATGAAGAGTGCCAAACTGAATCCCAATGCATGCTGAAGGACAGACAAAAAATGCAGCTGCACAAAACACTTTCACAGAATGAGAACAAGGTTTGGCTGATGGCCAGACATGCTCAGAAGTCACCTTCTCTCAGCCCAAGTCCACAAGAAGACAGATGGATGGGAAGCTTTTCCCACCAGCTCATGACATTTGGTGGGAAAGCAAATTAAGCTAGGGAATCCACCACTTAACCTGTCCTCCATTAAAAATGTAAAAGCATCCTTGTAACTGAAACAATGAGGGCAGATGAAAATATTCTGGAATATCAAGTACTGGAGGAAAGCGCATTAACAGAAACATCTCTCAGTCTTGTGACATTTTTAGATAAAGCTGAATGAATTCCAACTTTAGAATTGGAAATTCACAGCTGGCAATGCTGGATTTGTAAACCAGAGTCTGACTCAGGACAGTATAGTATCCCAAGTCCCTTAGAGTTGCTTATTTTCTGTTTGTATTTTAGGAATCCGAAATGAAACAAATATAAGAGATTTTTAGTCTTGCAAATACAGTCCAATTTCTGCACCAATTTGAGATCTTTGTTAACTTAAAAAAAAAACCAAATATTTATTTGGTTCTTTGCATCTATACTGTGTTCCTAGTCAATGCATTTTAATACATATATCTTAAAATTAATGTGTGTGTGTGTGTGTGTGTGTGTGTGTGTTTTCTTAAGTTTTCATGG
>NW_020769323.1:18117785-18135285 GCF_900518735.1 Pseudonaja textilis
GCTCCAGCTGATTTTGCCTTTTCAACCGTCTTCTATTTTTTACATTTAACCACAAATTTTCCAAGTTCTCATCTCCACTAGAAGACTCTCTCAAAACTTCCCTGTCAGCCATTCCCGGCTGTTGATCAGATAAGGAACCAGAGGAGGTCAAAGGTCCTGACAATTCTAATACATCAGGTCTGTCGTCCTTTGTCACGTCCATCTCCTCATCCTGGTTATCAGTCCAATCAGTAAGCCAGGCTGGTTCATATTGTTCTGACATAACCTCTTCACTTGAACTCATATCAATCACAGGAGCTGAATCCAAGCCCGGAGCCACAACATACATACATACATACATACATACATACATACATACATACATATATTTACATACATACATATATATACACACACACACGCACGCACGCACACAGACACACAACATCAGTGAAGAAATCCAGCAAAGAATCATACCCAGAGAGAAATCATCCAGATGCCCTAAGCTTTATGGTCTCCCCAAGATACACAAAGAAGGAACCCCACTTAGAACAATAGTCAACTCCATAGGCTCACCTCTACAAAACCTAGCCAAATTTCTCGCCAAACAACTACAGCCCTATGCAGAATCCATCAATTCACACATAAGAAACTCATTCCAGTTCATTGAGATCATAAAGAAACAAAACTTACAGCCCAGTGACCTACTAGTAAGCTTTGATGTCATATCCCTCTTCACCCAAGTGCCTATAAAAGAAGCCTTGACAGCCATCCAAAACAAATACAACCCCCCCAAGTACATCCTAGATCTGACCAACCACTGCCTATCCAATACATACTTCACCTACAACAGACAAAAATACAAGCAAATAGAAGGAGCACCTATGGGATCACCCCTCTCACCTGTCATCACAAACCTCTACATGGAACACTTTGAAACACAAGCTCTAGAAAAATATGATCACAAACCCAAACTCTGGCTCAGATACATAGATGACACCTTCATAATCTGGCCACACGGGAAAGAAAAACTGAACAACTTCTTCACACACCTCAAAAGCCTACACCCCAAAATACAATTCACCATGGAAACAGAAGCTAACAATCAATCAACTTCCCTTCCTAGATGTCTTAGTATACAAAAAATCCAATGGCTCCCTAGGATACACCATCTACCAGAAGAAAACACATACAAACCGCTATCTACATGCACTCTCACACCACCACCCAGCACAGAACAATTCCGTAGCCGAGACACTCATCTCCAGAACAAAATGCTTAGCCGACGAACAACACCTAAAAACCAAACTACACACTCTCACACTCTCAATGTACTAACAACCAATGGATTCCAAAGAAAGAAGATTACCCACCTAATCCAAAAAGAAACCCTAACCAAAATCCAAGACAGAGAACAAGAGAATGGCAAAGCCCTCCTCCCATATATAAAAGGCACTACAGAGAAAATCAGCAAGATCCTCCAAAAACACAACATTAAGACAGCATTCTGCACAAACAGAAAAATATCCACCATCCTAAGAAACCTAAAGACAGAATCGAGTTAGAAAACCAAGGAGTATACAAAATCCCATGCATTGCCTGTCCCACCACATACATTGGACAAACCAACAGAAGAATAAGTGCACACATTGAAGAACACAAGAACTCAATCAAAAAAGAAGAAACGACCTCTTCCCTGGTCCAACACCTCAAAGCCACAGGACATTGACTTTAAAAATACCAGAATTATCACCAAAACCGAACACTTCAACAACAGAGTAATCAGAGAAGCCATAGAGTTAGAAAAACACCCACACAGCATGAATAAACGAGATGATACCTCCTGCCTACCAGCCATTTGGAAACCCTCCCTCACTAACAAATGAGTACCTAACATGAAGAATGACACCAGACCCACACCCATGAGGGCCATACAAGATGCTACCACCACACCTCCACATAGAAAGCAAACTCACACCCACACAGATGATGAGACATGACCACAGACCAGAAGCCATACTGCAGCTGCATCACTACCCACTTCAAACCCCTCCGAGCCATACATGAAGTGAACGGATGCCCAGCATGAAGATGTGACACGACCATGAACGCGAAGTCAAACAACAGGATCACAGCTCACCAGCTCAAATCCCCTGACAACTAAGACTAACCTGAGCACAACCACGCCCCCACCTGAACAGAACACACCCCCAGCCAGAACACAGCCAACCCCCCAACCAATCAGACACAGCCAACCCCCCAACCAATGAGAACACACCCCCACCCAATCAGAACACAGCCAAACCCCCACCAAATCAAGTCACACCCCCAGTAGCAGTTAAAAGGAAGAAGCAGCTGCAAGCTTACATTACTCTGAGAAGCACAAAGCCGAAGACACAAGACTGAATATGACGAATGAAATTTCATTGAAACGTTGCCAAGATACTTCCAATTTTATGCAGGAGAAAACCCAAATAACCAAAGATCCACATACAAATACCCGCGAAAACCTCAGAAAACAAATATATATACTGTATATATACATATACATACATACATACATACATACATGTGTCTGTGTATATATATGGCATTCGGCTTTGTTTGGGTATTTTCCCACGTCATTGTAGTTGTGCTTTTAAAGTTGTAGCAACGTTTTGGCAGAATTTCATCTGCCATCATATGGCTTCTGTATTGTGTTCGTCTGTGAGTCAGACTTTCACAGCCATTTCTGACTCACAGGCGAACACAATGCAGCCTGACTCTCAGACAAACACAATACAGAAGCCTGATGTTGGTAGATGATATTCTGCTGAAATGTTGCTACAACTTTAAAAGCACAAGTATAATGATGTGGGAAAATACCCAAACAAAGCTGAATACCATCTAGGCAACATTTCGATGAAGTCTCATTCATCATCTTCAGGCTTCTGTCTTCGGCTCTTGCTTCTCAGAGTGATGAATGAGATATGCATATACTTTAGTGTTATTAAAAAAATATTCCTAAGACTTCATTTCTTAAAAGTGCTTTTTTATCTGGAATCTTAAGATTTACATTTGTGGCCACTCCATGGAGACTTCTGGGTCATTTGTTTGTTTTAATTTGTAACGAAGAATTAGAACCAAATTGAAATATTTACTTCCAATATAAAGGATGAATGAGCTATAAAGCCATCAATTTAAAAATGACTGCCCAGAAATAGATAAGGAATGCATTAGCTAACATTGGAGAAGATTGTATTTAAAGTAATTGTGCTATATATTATGCATGCTTATTTATGAATTTTTAAGCACTGCTTTTCATAAAAGAAGTCAAAGTAACATTTAACAGAATTAATTATTCATATTGATGAAAATGGCGAAGTTGGCAAAGCACTCCTTTGACCTTTAATTGAAGCCAGACTATGAAGCAGCTCAACAGCAGCATATATGTTTATTCCTTTGTGAAGACAGGAGCAAGCAAAGGTTTGAGTTATGCAACACTAAAATACAAAGACAAAGCCAAAACATATTAACAGTCCGGAAACCAATGCCAGCACTAGAAAAGTGCAAAACACGTCCTCAAATGCAATATCCAAACAATATCAACTGTGTTTTTAAAGGAAATAAATGTTTAGCCCACATCATGTCATCATGTATGTTAGAAAGTGCCTGGCAATCCAAAAACAATCTAAGGAAACCTTCTAGATATTAGTGGATAAATTTCCATTCTCCATTAGTTGTTTGGCTGGTACAAAAATGAAGATATAACATAACATAAGGGAATTATTTATTTAATTTGTCAAAGGAACCAGGATTTTGTCAAGCCATGTAGACTCTAAATTTTTAGAAAATTATATTCTTTTTTTTTTTCTGTGTCAGCAATTTAATCTATAGTGAGAAATATGCTGTCTCTCAGATTCAGAAAGAAACTTACTAGATTCATGTCTATGGAAATTTTCAGTTATCCCTAAGGTGCCTTTTCAAGAGGCAACTGGACTTTCTGTTTTTTCTTTTAAGATGTTTTGCTTCTTATTCAAAAAAGCTGTAGCTTCAGCTGAAAAGCCAGAAAGTCCAGTCACTTCTTGAAAAAGGACCATAGAGATTACTTGATTCATATTTCAAGTTCAATTTTACTAATTTACATTTAGTAAAATTCAAGATCATATGTGCATCAAAAACCTGTCTCCATATTTTGTGAAACTGTTCTCTAATAAGCAAAAATTCAGATAAATAAGATAATGTACATCATCAATGTACAGTAACAATAATGATTTAATGCAAGAAAGCAGGGGAAACAGCCTCAAGTTTTCCATGCTGAAAACAAACCAAATACACATAATACTGGAAACGTCATACAAAAATATATTGCATTAATATAAATGGCATACAGGCATGAGTAATTTCATAAGAAATGTGCACAAAATACATTTTGGTGTGAGAATTTTTAAGCCTCAAAAAATATGGCAAGTTTCAAAAATGAGAACAAAAAAACAAATCAACAGAGTGCCCTATATTTGTTTTCTTCTTTGGAGAGATTGTTTAAAGGACTTTTTTTTTTAACTTTTCTTCTCCCTTTAATCAAAAGTTTGCCTCTTTAGAATTGAATGGACTTATAATTTGTTACTGAATTTAATGCAGTATTTTGTAGATGATGACATAAGGATGGTAGAAGAGTTAATCAGATTTTCCAGATTTATAAATTAATGGAATAATGAACTGATAAAACAGTTATGAACCTATTCTACAGAGAAATGACATTTTTGGCTCTCTTCATTAAGATTTGTATCTCTGGGAAGCAGAAAGATTTTCTTAGACTAAACCCTTTAGAAATCACTATGACCTAGTTTTGAGAACAAAGTTCTGAAAAATAAACTACTTTATTTGAAATATTATGGCGCTGCAGGCAATAAAATGTCTGACAGAATTAAAATGAATAGTTGGGGGGTGACTGAATCAATAGGGTCTAAAACCTGGGTAATGTGAAGTTTCAATGGGGTCATTCCATTTGGAGGAAAGTTCAGACTGAAGATTAGGTGTCTGGATCCTTCAAGAGAGATTCAGAGAAAATTCTGTCTTTGTACTGTCTTAAACATTGTTGCTGCTTTTCTTCCATGGGTGAATGAAGCCAGACTGGAGCTAAATGATGTGATGAATTCTTTCATATTGACATAAGAGGTCAACTAAGGTTGGAGAGTTTGGGTATCTAGCGTACTATTTCTTTCTCTCACTATTCTTGTTGAGGATGTTTAGGCAGATACAGCTGAGGAAAAAGAAAGTGGCAAAGAGACTTATTTAACATCTATTTTGCTTTTCTTTTCCATCTTTCTTAGGTGAACTTCCACCAACTTGTCAGCTCTATACAGAGTTCCATTCTGTGTGTAATAATTGGCTGTAGTTCTTTAATTCTTTTAGCCTTTATTTCTTCTCCTGTCATTAATCATTCTCACTCCCTAGAAAAGCACACGCACACACACACACACACACACACACACACACACATTTCTATTTTGTATTGAGTAAGTTTTCTTCATTGAATGAGTGAGTCTGGATGAAATACAGTGTGTGGTGCCAGATATAATATAGAGCAGATTTCCCCAACCTTTTTGGCTCTGTGGACTGGCAGGGCGTGGAGAAGGGATGGTTCCATTTGTGTGGTGGGCAAGAATGCACATGTGCACAGCTCTATTTGCACAAGCAATGGGCACATGCACCAGCCACTAAAATGGAGTGCACATTCACACATGTACATGAGTGGGGATATGTTTGCACATTTGCTCACCACTTCTGTGGCTTGGTTCCAAAAAGCTCAAAGGCCCATTAGTGGATTGCAGCCCAGGATTTGGAACCCCTGATATAGTGTATTTTGTTTAAATAATATGAATGCATTAAAAGGCAAAAGTAATAACTATCAGACTTTTTTTCTTTTAGTTGCCCAAGCAGCATGTAATAGATCATTCTTAGGAAGGTCAACCATGCCAAAACTCTGATAATCCAAGAAACATGAATGGTCAGAGCACGGTAGTTTATTATATTAAATTGTTTAACAAAAGGTGAATGTTGACACACTTTTACATTAGTTCAGTGTGATTTCTCTCAAAGCATTTTACAAGAGGCTGCTTTAATATTTTACCGCATTCCTGCTAACTGTCACTTTCAAAAGGGCAAACAATTTGGTTCCAACTTTGAAGAGTTAATGTTCTCTAAATAATCTATAATTGCCTTTATTTTTCATCTCATTACTAAAAGACCAGTGAATCACTATAAGCATTTTGAGGGTCGCCCTGGAATCTTTGATCAAATGGACTCTTGAAATGCTGAACTTGCCATCTCTGAACAATGAGAAGATGACTGAATTGTAGATTCCTAATGTTGGCTACTTGACATAAGGATAGAGGAGGAAATTGAACATTATTGGAAAACTCTAAAGATAATGCCTGCTAAAAGCTGCAATATCATACAAACATGTACAAATTATACAACAACAGAATAACAGAGTTGGAATTGGGCCTTGGAAATCTTCTAGTCCAACCCTTGCTCAAGCAGGAAACCCTATACCATTTCAGACAAATGGTTGTTCAAACTTTTAAAAAAACCTTCAGTGTTGGAGCATCCACAATTTCTAGAGGCAAGTCATTCCACTGATAAATTGTTCTGTCAAGAAATTTCTCCTTAGTTCTTGGTTGGTTCTGTTCTTGATTAATTTCCATCTATTGCTCTTCTTGTCCCACCCTCAGGTGCTGTGAAGAATAGATTGACCCTTCTTCTTTGGGACAGCCCCCTAGATATTGGAATAATCCTATCATGTCATCCCTAGTCCTTCTTTTATTAAACTAGATATGCCCAGTTCCTGCAACCGTTCTTCATATGTTTTAGCCTCCAGTCCCCTGATAAACTTTGTTGCTCTTTTATGCACTTTTTCTAGAGTCTAAACATCTTTTTATATTGTGGTGACCAAAACTGGATGCAATATTCCAAGTGTCGCCTTACCAAGGCATTATAAAGTCATATTAACACTTCATGTGATCTTGATTCTGTCCTTCTGTTAATGCAGCCTAAGGACTATGTAGGCTTTTTTACAGCTACAGCACACTGCTGGCTCATATGTAAGTGGCTCACTGCAACAATAAATGAAGAAATATCGTCATTCCATATGTTGCAGGAATATCAGAAAAGCTCAGTAGAATCTTCAGCCAATACAACATATGTGCACACTTCAAGAGTACTAAGGCAAAAGTTTGTCCACCTCAAGGATAAAATGCCCAGACACAAACTGAGCAATGTGATATATGCGATACAATGCAGTGAGCCATTCTACACTGGGGAAACAAAACAACCACTTCATAATACACACACACACAAACACATATGCATACATACATACATACATACATACATACATACATACATACATACATACCAATATGCCATAGAGCTGATGGTCATATCCCACTAACTATGACACAAATCATTCCTTGATTATCACTTTTATAGGATACCTCTTCAGGACATTTCTTCATTTCATCCCCAACCTAAAGACATCTTTAAATTATCTGATCCATTTTCAAAGGGTAGAGTTTTATCTTTTTTTTTTAAATGAAGTTTTATTTGGGTTTTCACACACAAAATACAAGTAAAACATCTTTTTTGAAAATAGCATGGTCTCGGGTTGAATTTCTTTATACAGACACAAAACTCAATTTCATGCTCCTTTTTGTATTCTATTCCTTATCTTATACTATTTTACATTTTCTATATAGTTTTTCCCCTTTTAATGTTTTGAATTTTATTTTGAATCTCATCTCAATTCAAATCATTATATTTATACTTTAGTCTGTTCTGTTTCAATTTCATATTATCTTTTCTCATTAAACAAATTTTCTCCTGTAGTTACTAATTGGAGTATGATACCTTTATATCTTTTAATTACATCCATTCAACTCTTATTTAAACTTCAATATATACCTTAAGTTTATGACCTTCAATATAATACATAATACATAACTTCCAATCGAATTCTGCTTGGTACATTCTTATAATACACACTATATTCTTTAAAAAAAAGAAAGAAAGATCATAAATATATGTAATTATAAACCCTCATTCCATTCCAATTCAGTTCTATGATTAATAATCATTAAAATCTTAACATCTTTAACACTTCTTTTCAATTAAATATCATACTTCTTTAAAAACACATATAATCTCCATAATTAATTTTCCCTTATTTCTCTTCACATATGTTTTATAAATCATTAAATATACCTTTTGTTACATTTATTTACTGACAAGCATTCCACCGAATTACAATAGCTATTTTATCAGACATTTTAATTATACATTGTTTCATATTTTCTAAAATTATTTCTGCTTCTAATATAACCATACTATCTTATGTACCTTTGCAGAATCCCTTTTTCCATTAAATTTTCACCCATTATCTCTAAATAGGCCCTGTTTCTCTATATTTTGCTTCTGTCCTTTATAACTTCTTTTCCTTTCTTTCTTCCCTCTCGTCTTCTCCCTCCCCTTTTTAACCCCATGTCTCTCTAGTTCTAATTCTCTCTTCTGCATTTCCCTTTTCTCTTGCTTTCTGATTTTATACTTATTTTTCACTCTATTTTTGGGGGGAGTTGTTTTTCTCAATCTTAAACTTTCCATTCTCTTTCCCCCCTTTCCTCCCCCCCAATCTAAGATTACTTGTTCATTAAAGATGGCTTCTTCTTTGTCGCAATCTTCTTGTTCTGCAGGCACTTCTTGTTGTTTCTCATAATTTCAAATCTCCATTTCTAAAAACTGAAATACGAAGCCAAAAGAACCTCTCCCTTCTTGTGCATCTTTATCTTCTTTGTACTTTTTAAGTTCTATTTTAAGTTCTTCTAAAAGTGGAGCCCTTTTAAACAGTTTTAAAACAACCACCGTATTGATTTTAGTCATTCAAAACAATAACCAAGAATCCAGAAATTATCAAGTAATCCAGATAGTCCTGAGTTATATCTTCTTATTTCTTTTTCGACTTTCTCTTTCTGGAGTTTTTGTTGCGATATTTCAGTTAGAATGTATCTTTTGGAAGTCTTGTTGAGATTTTGCTATGAGTTCTTTTTTAATTCCAGGCAGTCTCCTCCCTTCCAGATCCTGCCCTTTTATTCTTCCTCTCTCCTTTCCTGTTTTCAAAAGCTTTTAATTATCCAGAAATCTTTATTATCCCTTTGACTTTTTATTTTCAGTATTAAATGCCTATTGAAGTCAAAGTGGATTTTTTTCCAATTTCTTGCTTAAGTTTCTTAGCTGTCAGTATAAGAAAAGGAGAAAACCAAATCTTTTCTCTTTTCTCTGTCCTTCGCAGCTTAAAAATCTTCTTAGGAAACAATGTTATTGTTTTTTAACAGTTTCAATTCCAGAGTACCTTATTTGTTGCTTTTGCTGTTTGACCCGGTCAACCAAAACTTTCACTTCTTATCTTCTTCCTGCACATTCTTTTCCAGTTGAGTTCTTCTTTGAGGTGGCCATTTCTGACCACCGCTGCAACCGCCTTCGGGAAAGGGAGTAATGGCCAGCTGGGGAGGAGAGATGCAGCTCTCCTCAGCCCTGCTGGCAGTCTTCCCCCTCTTCCCTATCTCTACGGGGTGGCTTAGACCTGAAACCAGCCAGCTTGGGACACTCCAGTGGTGCGCATGGATCGAAGCCTCGCAGAGACGAGGTTTCGGTCTGTTACTGAAGAAGCTCAAACCGGAAGTCCCTAGAGTTTTATCTTATAGACAATTTTTACTATGGACATTATCTAGACCACTTCATTGACTGTGCAGGGATGAACACAGTTGCATTAGGGCTTATCCAGTCCCTGGTTGCAGTTTGAGAATGCTTCAGGCAGTACGTCTCTCCTATAGACACTTGACACAGTTCTCTATGGTCATTTTGATTTCAGCTGCAGAAGAAATCAGGCTTCTACAGAGACAACTTCCACTGTAATGACTGAATGGTGCTTTCCAAAGCACTTATCAGGTATGATTTGATTCCTTAGTACAAACACTTTTAATGCTCTTTTGAAGAGTGCCAGACTTGTCTTAAAAGAAACAGGATTAGTAGTCCCTTGAAAAAGCAGTCACTCTGCACAGAAGATCAATTTAATTGTAAGTTTTCTGCTGCTTCTGCATGCTTCAATCACTGTTCACTGAGAAGAGGGAGCCTTTCCCACTCCATCCTGCTCACCAGATCTGGGAACAATATTTTGAGAGACAGAACATTAGTCAGCGTGGTATGTCAACTACAAAATACTTATTGATAGCCACAGAGTTATTGAAAAGTTCAAGAAAAATATGTTAGCTGCTTCAACATCACTCCATAAATTATGCAGAGATTATTTAAATAGATATTTTTGACAGAGCAACATATCCAGGGAATTGTTTGTGAAAGCTGAGAGACTTTTCCATTGCACTGTAATACATAGTTCTTGGAGCAGAAGAAAGCTGACCTTCCATTTTGCTTCTTCTCCTGAACATAGGTATTAATTTCTTTTAGTTCTAAGAGAGTCTTGATGCTGTTACCATTCCAACTAAGAAGAATCATGATGCAGTTTTCCTAGAACACTGTTCTGGTTTGTTGTTGTTGTTGTTGTTGTTGTTGTTGTTGTTGTTGTTGTTATCCCATTGCAACATTCCTGGGGTTTGCTTTGGGGATGGAGGAGTGAAAGTAAAGTAGCAGAAGTATCTAAACTGAGACACTGAGGAAGAAGAAATCGGTGTTTTATCTTGGTTGAACATTCAAATTCATGGGCCACTCCATTTCTTCTCCCTCTGTTCATTCTAACTTTCAGGAAAGATGAAAACTTCCATGTTAATAAAATTATACTAAGAACAATATGAAGTATATGAACTTTCAGTTTATTTAATTGACAGACTCAAAGGGGACAGGAGTCATGCAAACTAATTTGGAGTCACAAGTTCCATATTCCTGATCTTTATAGTTTATAGGACCTATAAGAATAAAATAAATTGGAAAGGGCAATCCAGGCAATCAACTCCAATTTCTTTTTCAGTGCATGGATCCAAATGAAAACATCCCAAGTGGGCTAGATAGAGTCTGTTTGAACATACCCATCGAAGGCAAACTCATCGTCTTTTTGAGTAATTGGCTCCACTATTGAACTGCTCTTGCTGTTAGGATTTTTCTTCTTATATTCAGCTAGAAACTGCCTTCCTGTAACTTAAGCAAGTTCCTTTCTGCAACCTAGAGCAATTGTGAAAAAATGAGTTTTTATATGATATACCTGGGTATCTCTATAGGTATCTCTTTTCATAGGACTCAGCTTCTAGTTCTTGGATTGTTCCCATTGTCCTTCTCTAAATCTGACCTACTTTATCTGAAACTTTTTTTTAAAGCATGATGGTTACAACTGGTTATACCACTAGAGGTGGAATACAATAAGAGCAAGAATGTATTGTGATTTTATATTATTCTCCTGCTTAAAAAGAATAATAAAACTGCAGCTGGCTCTTATTTTGCAGCCATGTCACTCTTATGACTCATATTCATATTTCAATCACTATTATTTTTCCCCACCAATAGTATGACTAAGAAAGATATCTACATGCAGGAGTATCCACAGTGATGGTCACCCACTTCAAAATGTAAGGTGTGACTAGATGAGCAAAGCTGTCCCCACTCCATTTATGTACATGGAATGCATGCAATGCATGTTTTAAAAAGAGTGAGTTTTGATTGCCCTGTTGCATCTAATGTGGCCCAGTTGTGGCCCACAAAGATTTAAATGTTCAATCAAGATATAATTGGTTGCATCTAAACAAAATGCTTTACAATTTTAAAAACAAAAACACCAATAGAAATTATGTCCATTGGTATATCTATGGGATTAAATCTTATTACTATGGTCATAATGGTCCTTGGCATAAAGTTAATGTTTAATATTGTTAATGTCTCATTCTACTGTATCTCCAACACTGGAAACTTGTTAAAGAGTAAGAGCTTTGGATATATTAAGTCTGGACAACTGCAGAAAAAGATGGTTGAATTCCTGAATGGATGTGCGAGTACTACATCTAAAGACTTGCTTAATCAAAATTCATCAATTTTCAGCTCACAAATTGGCCCTATGTTGACAGAAAGGAAATACTGAATAATATGGGTCTAGGCCAGGGGTGTCAAACTCAAGGCCCATGGGCTGGATCCAGTCCAAGATGGTTCTTAGATCTGGCCTGCGGGTCCGCCCTGGAAACAGCAAAAGATCAGCCTGAGGTGCCTCTGCCAATGAAAATGGAGCTTGGGAGGGCCACGTGTAGGCCTTCTGGCTCTGTTTTTGGCTGTGACAACCTCCTGCAGCCCTCTGCCAGTGAAAATGAAGCCTCAATGAGTGATTTTGAGCTGGTCATGCCCCCTGGCTATGCCCCCCGCAAGTCAAACACAACCCTGATGCGGCCCTCAATGAAATTGAGTTTGACACCCTGATCTAGGCACTTAACTCTTTTGTTCAAAAATGAGTTTTTAAATGAACCCGGCATAAAAATATGGTTAAGATTCTTGCACTGAAAAAAATTTAGTGTTGGCTTTTTGTTATTTATTTTTTTTCCATTATTTTTATTTTATTCCTTTTTCATATCTATTACTTGTTTTTTTTCCCCTACAGGTAGTTCTCAACTTACAACCAGTTGCTTAGCAATCGTTCAAAATTACTATGGATGCCCCTGCTCCAAAGGCACTTATGAACAGGTTCTGAAGCTCTGATGGATGCCCACCCTGCAGTCAAGTGACTGCATTTTGAGTGCTTGACAACCAACCTGCATTTGTGCAGCTTTCCTCAGTCACATGATTGTGATATATGACAGTTTTTGTTGAAAACCTGACATTTACTTCTAATTTTTGGTAAAAAATACCCCATGGCAAATAATATATTTCCTTAAGTTGAAGGCTGTACTTAGATTTTAATTTATAGTCTTGTTTGAATTATGTGATGCTCTGCTTGTATCTTGTAATATGTGAAAAATCTTTTTGGAACTTCATATAAGTCATAGTCTGCATAGTCTAAGAGACATGCTCTATTATGTTGTTTTAGCTTTAAATCAAAATCACACACTTTCTTTGGTTTCTTTCCTCCATGGTTAATACCTTCTAATTCTTTCTGTTCACTTGAAAAGTAACTTAGTCTTAAATCATCCATAGCAATAGCACTTAGACTTATATACCAATGCATAGTGCTTTACACCCCTCTTCTAAGCAGTTTACAGAGTCAGCATATTGCCCCCAATAATCTGGGTCCTATTTTACACACCTCTTAAGAATGGAAGGCTGAGTCAACTTTGAACCGGTCAGAATTGAACTGCAAAATTGCAGGCAGTCGGTAGTCAGCAGAAGTAGCCTGCAATACTGCACTCTAACCACTGTGCCACCATGCCAACATACTGCACATGTTATCATTAGATGGAAATAATGTATTTCTAGAATGTATCATGGAATAATATGAATTGGCTGAAAAAGGCTGACCACTTTTATCAGGGTAACCACAGAAAACACAGAAAACTTTTTGTAAGTCCTGACTGCTGAATTAGACTGAGTGGAAAAGCTGATCAGAGGAAAGAGATGAATGTAAACAAGTCTTGACATGAATTGGCCCAACAGTCAAGGATCAAAATTGTTCTCATTATTCACTCATTTTTTTTATTTTATGTTAATTCTTTCTTTTTCTCTCTAAAGTGTAATGGGTGAAGGTAAAGAGAATAGAAACAAAAGTGCAATGTATTCAATTAGAACTGTAGTTTAAGAAACAGCAGATTACATTAAACACTTTAAAATGCCACCTGCTATAAAATCACAAGAAAATCAATAGAATGAGTAACAAAGACTTTAGATGGTAGAGAATGCACAACAGGCTGGACACATAGGAAATCATGGTTCAAGGGTACCAATGAAAGTTCTGCTTTTGAATGCTAACAGTAAATTAGATTTTAGAGCTCACTAAGATTGTAAATTCAGATTATAATCTCTAAGAATTACCTAAACAGTCAAATATGACCATGGATCACTATGAAATGACAAAAGTCAGTAGCTAATTTCTTTGAAGGGGACTGAGAAATGCCTGCTGTTTTGTTTCAATTCAACTCAATTCAAACCTTTATTGTTGATACACAACTCTTTTTTATGAAAGATTCATGCACCATTTGGTTGAACAGTTGCTTTACATACAAAAAAGAAAAAATGTAGGTTAATTTCACAGTATAGATAATATACCTGGTAACCTTCCATTTAAGCAAAAAGAGCTGGAAGGATTAACCATATGACATTTTATAAAATACATTGCTATATTTCCTGGTACTTAATTTACCTCTGGCAAAGAGCCTTCACTAAGTAGAAACCGCATTTGTGCTTGAATTTGGATGTAAGTCACTAACATCTTGATATAATTATACATTGTTTCACTGCTCGAAAAAGTGCTTACATCTACTCTTTAACCATACTCATTATTTCCTTAGCTGTAATTTCTAATGTGAATATATAAACTGGCATGTCTTACTTCCTCTAACCTAATTTCCACTCCTTCCTTTCTGCTAATGAATGGATTGGGTCATTCAAAAGTCCCCTTTGAGTTACCTTTCTATTGCCTTTCTGACAATAATGGAAAAATGTGAAAGCCATTGGATTTAGTTTCACTTTCTCCCCTGAAAATACAGATTTGCATTATTATTAGCATAACACTCATTTATTAGTTAATTGACTCATTGCACTTTTATCATCATTGTTAGTTAATAAGGTTACTTAGTTAAACACTCTCTCGTTGTTCTTTATCTACCCCACAATGTATCTTCTCTTCTATCTTACCTTAGTTTTACAACAGACAATCCAAAGTGTGCGCACTAAGTAATTTTTTACTTCTGTATCCTTCTTCCAGATCTGTCAGTTGAATTCTGCTGTGAAGGATATGAAATCAACCAATCTTTAACCAAGGGCAAAAGTGACCTTTTAGCCATATGCACAGTTACTCATCATTTGTTTCCAACCAATGTCATCTCAAGTAAGAAAGCTGTCACCAATCCAACCATTTTATTTCTTGATATGCATGGTTTCCTTTTAGAGTCTTAGGCTCAATAATTTTAAAAAGGCAGATCCTTTGGATTCTGAAATGTTTCACCATTTTTTGCAGATTTTGTTTGTCTCTTTTTTAGAATTTGTCATTCCTTTATTTTTATTGTAAAAAATCACTGTAAAGCTACAACTGTATTCTTCAGCTTTCGTCTCTGGCAGTAAAATAATAGTCCTTATTGTTGAGTAAGGATGAATGGTAAAATCTCATGCATTGTAAAGTGAGAAAGGTCACTGAGTCAGGTTTCTGTATTTAATCTTTTTTCCATCAGCACAAATTTGTTATTTTTTTTAAAATGATAAAGACAGATTTATTAAAAATGGAAAAAAAAATATAGCAGCCAGTTTTGGAATTTCAACATAACTTTACTTTTTTAGACAGAGAACTCTGTAAACAGTTTTGATGAGACCCAGAAATAAGGTCTACCTGAGAAAAGTCTCCTCTCTTAAAAGGGAGCTTATGGAAATTATTACAATCATAAGAGTGCTGGAAGGGATCTTGGAAGTCCTCTAGTCTAATCCCCTGCTCAAGCCGAAGACCTCCAAGAGATCTCTATTGCCAGTAATTATTATCCTGATTGCTGCAGGTGGGACTGAATAACCTCCATAGCTTCCACTGACAGATAACTGTACAGCTATAAAAGTTTCCCCATCCCTGGCCTACCAGTTTTTCAGTTGTGGGGGAGATCAATTTTTGACTTGAATAGGCCAGGGATGGGGAAACTTTTATGGCTCACTCAGGAATTCTGGGAGTTGAAGTCTATAAGTGATAAAAGAGCCAAGTTTCCCCACCCCTGCCCTAGCCTATTATTTGAAATTTAGACAGAACAAGATGCAAACTCTTCACTGAGTTAACCAGCAGGTCAAGGTAGTGGATCTCAGTAGGAGTAAAAATATGCATATATTAAGAACATTTAACTTATGCATTACATTAAGCCAGGGCTGTCAAACTCATAGCCCGGGGCCAGATGCATCATGCACTGACCACACCCACACCCAGTTGAGGGAAGGGGAAAAAAGTTGTGATACATCAAGTGACGATGCTGTGACGACACACATTTGACACCCCTGAATTAAGTTGTTTTTTAAACTCAGTTTAGGAATAGTATATTACAACAGTTACAATAATATATTCCTGACACTGAGTCCTGGATTGTTACTGGATTCTAAACTAGTACATGGAGAGCCTGCCCCTCTACTCAAAAACACCCTAAAGAGACAATTTATCTTCAGAAGTTTCTAAGGCATTCAGACTTTGAAAGGAAGCATGACAGTAAAATATATTTAAAGCCAATGGCATTTGGAATCAGAAAGCTTTGATATGGAAGGCAAGATCCCCATACTAAAAAAAAAATAAATTCTGCTATTGAATGGAATGTTATTAAATGGTATAAAAATATTTAACTGTAAACATTCGCTTTCTACCTCTTAATGTATTTTGTTCCAACATTTTGCAATGGAACAATGTCCAGAAAGGAAATTTTAAACTTGTAATTAAAGCAACCAGAGCTCTGAAGTTATCTACAGTCTATAGAATGTGCAGTAAAAGTATGCAAATTGCCTGTACTATGTGTGACTTCAAACAGTCTATTTATGAACATAAATTCTCTATTCTCTGCTTCAGACCTTCAGGGAATTACAAGTCACAACAGAAGTAGAAGAGTGGCAAGAAGAATGAAAGCAAGGACTTTGAAAATATAAACATGACAAATATGCAAATGGAGTTATTTGGGAGTATTCATTGTTGTTATAATATTTGCAGTAAAAAATTAGAATACTTGAACTCAACAGTTTATTTGTTTACTTATAAAACTGCAATGCTGCTATGATATTCCACTCTAAACAATATAAAAATGGGAAGGCATCTGTATGAAATTCCATAAAAAGCCTAGTCATCTTGTACATCTTCCAAGATCCTTCTGATTACAAATTGTCAAGCTATGATGAATATATTCCTACTCTTTCAATTCAACACAAAACCTACATCAGAGGGGTCTAAATCAATTTCATTGAGGGCCACATCAGGATTGTATTTGAACTTGAGGCCTGGGTGGGTATGGCATGCTCAACATCACTCGTGTTGGGACACATGTGGTGGCCCAAGCATTCTGTCAGCAAAAACGGGCTGCTGATTGCTGTTTTCAGCTTCAATGGCTTATTGCAACCCTCTGTCAGTGAAAGCAGAGCTTAGGAGGGCTGCCCAGATCCAAGCACCCTCTGGGCCAGATCTGGTTCCAGGCCTTGAGTTTGACACCCCTGACCTGCCACTTTTGCTAGCTATATTCAATGAATGAAAATGATAATTTGATAACAGTTTTGTATCAGGACCCTTTGATCAAATTAAATAGACTGCTATCATGAAGGTACACTTGAAAGTGGAGGGAGCCAATATTCCAGTAGGGAGAATAGAGATTACTCACTGAATAAAACATCTTAACGCCTTCTACCAAAATAT
>NW_020769323.1:18137850-18180623 GCF_900518735.1 Pseudonaja textilis
ACAAGTGAGAGTCCAAATGTCCCAAAGAAATAAACACGAACAAATAATACCAGAAACCACAGAGTTAACTTGTCTCTGTAATTGTTGTTGGCAACTTTCCCAGAAACTGTCTTCAAGCTGAGATAATGCAAGATAAATCAGGAACAGAGGGCTTCTTCAAAGCTGTGCAGTAACTAACAAAGTTTGATCCAGACAAGGATCGTTAACTATCATGCCTCCTTATATTCCTTGAAGGGGCATGTCAGTCTCTCTAATTAGTCTCTGACTTGGCATTTCTTTTCAAATTGTGCTTGACGTCTCAACCTGCATGTAGTCCTTGCATCAACCCAACATTCGTCATCACTCAAGGACTCTGGTATGTTCTGTGGATCAGCTGCTGACACCTGAGGCATGATTGAAGTGGAAGGTTCGGGAGAGGATGGTGTTTCCGACACTCCCTCAACCTCCTGGCTCACATCTGCATCTTTCATTAGAGCAGGCTCCAATTCCAATGCCAAACCTTCCTCATCACTCAACCCTGTGTCTTCTGATACATCAGACTCAAAGCTCACAGCAGGCTCAAAACTTCCAGTCACAACAATGATATATGTCTAACTTGAATGATCAGGAAACTTCATGAGAGAAAGTCCATCAAAAGTGAATAAATTGCAGAAAGTAGCATTCATTCTAGCTAGGACTCAAAAGAGGAAGACCATCCAACTTCACCCTCTCACGAAAACTTCATAGCTATAGTTAAAAAGTTGCTTACACAGAAAGAAATTATGCCTAATGGTATGTAGAAATGGAAAGCTTCTGTTTCCCCTCAAGCTCTTTTTTAAACTAGTGAGAATAAAACTGCAATCATCCAAAGCAGGAGACCTAGTGATTGTATTGGTATCCTGAGAAGTAATATGTTTTATTTTAAAAAAAAAAAAAATGCCTTTGCCCTTTAGTAATACGAACACTTTTATCTGAGCTCTCATAGATCATACCAGTTTGTAATATGTTGTTGTACAGTTAACCATCTGTCATGGAAGTCTGAAAGTGTCTTATGGCAATCATTTATTACTGCTGGTCACACAGTCAGCCAGATGTTTAGACTGTATTTGGGATTTTTGAGTCCTTTTCAAGGACTTGGGTTAGGCAGAGATTGTTGTCTAATATTAAAGATATTGTCACAGGATGTAAGCTGGTCCAAATAAATAGACTGGTGGTGATTTTGTCAATGTCCATGGTCTTCAAGTGGTGGTCCAGATGGGATTACACCCGAGGGGCCTATTACTGTTAGTACTACCTTTTCTTTCTTTTGTCACAGTTGTTTTATTATTATTGTAGCTGATTGCAATCAGCCAGATGTTTAGACTAGATCTGATGTTTGTATCAACTTATTGAGTCCTTGCAAAGCACCAGGAATCGCAAATGTTGTTGTTTGATGGTTGTTATTATTATTCTAGATCAGCAACTCCTAAAATGTGACACTATGAATGAATGTTTAGTATTAAAATTTTATATACATACCTGCAAGTAAATCCTATTTAACTCACACACATTTATTAACACTAGAAATAGTATTTATTAGTAATATTTATAGTCCATCTCAAAGTGAAGTTGGATAATCCTTAGAAAAGTACATACATCTCTTAAGAAAGAATGCAGAATAAAATGGATGTCACATCAGTTTCCATCCATAGAAGGGTGTCTGAAGAAATCCACTACAAACTGATTCTGAAATAATTTCCTACACTAAGATCAAGCTCATCTAGAAGTAAAAGTAAGTGTGGCTGTGGGGAGGTAGAATTCAGATGTATCTGGAGGCTCACCAGTTTTCAATTCATCCCTGCTTTTTTCAATTGCAGTAATGTCTGGGGATGTGTGTTTAAGGTTATGGCATGATGGATATATAATTCTAAATGCATCCATTTCAAAGATATATAAAGAAATGGGGAACTTGTTATTTTATTTATATCTGACTTTTATGGGAAATCTTAGAATGTCCATACCTGCTTAGTTTTCAGCTTCTACTTGTCTTCAATTTTCCCTGGATCCTACACCTTTTAATGGTTGAAAGAGGGATAAAGGGTATCATATAGAGAAATGGCTGATAAAAGGGTATATTTAGTTGAAATGTGTTTAAATATTAGTAGCTTGGGTTGATAGTTAGGCTGTTGGGTTGAGCTCCAAGCTTGGCAATTTGGTTGCAAACATTTCCTCACCATTCGAGCAGACATTCTCAGTGCATTTTTCTCATCTGTCAGAATACAGGTCTTTAAATATCTTTTTATGTGATGCAAATTAGTCTAAATATTGTTTGTTCAGATATTTCTGAGTCATGGTCTGATTTCGGATTGTTTGATTAGCTGGCTGTTGTTGCTGGGCTATAGTTAAGTATAGTCTGTGTGAAGCAGATTAGGATTAAAGTTGTTTATGTGGATGCTTCTGAGTCATGGTCAGGTTTCAGCTTGTTTGATAGTTTCAGTGGGTGGCTATTGTTACTGAGATTTCTTGTGAGCTAATGGGTTATAATTTTGTGGCTGTAAAGGTAACATTTTGTTGTTATGATTCCAAGGTACCATTTAAAATGAACAAACAGGCATCACACTATGCAGCAACAAAATTATAACCCATCAGATCACAAGAAATAGCACCGTGTCTCAATAACAACAGCCAATGGCGATGAAACATTCACAACCAAATTGCCAAGCTCCCAGCTCAAACCAACAGTCTAAGGATATATTTAACTTCCTATAGCAAAAAGTATAATGAAGTCTCTCAATACTGAGTCAGCAGGGAATCCAACTACAGTTTTGAAGGGGGAGGGGAAAAAAAATCTTATTTCAAAATGTTAGACAACATTTCAGACTCCTGGAAAGTCCATATTCTCATCCAACTCTTTGTCTATTTCCTTGCTGTCTCTTAAAAGTTTTACTTTGCTTAGTTTTCCATTGGACAAGTCTCTGCAAATTTTCTCCAGAATCCAGGCAAGTATTATGTGACTTTCTTTCTTTCTGCAACCAACAAATGTGGAGCAACAATCAAATTAATAAATTATAACAATGTATGATAATGATAAAACATCAGAGAAAGAATCTAGGTATTAGATGTATTCTATTACTATGTTTGATATAAGCACTAATTTTAATCTACAAATTCAATATGTACAACAGTTTCAACCTTTATTGGTGTGCCCTTGGAAACTGACATTTGTGCAATATAAGTAGGTCAGCTTCCTTTTGGACATTAATATTAGGCTGACTTCCCATCATTTTTTTTAAATGATGGAACTGCATCGGAAACTAATCTTTGTTTTATTTCATAAATCAATAGGTTGAAAGACATAGCTGTAGCCAAAATGATGACTTCTGCACACAATGGCATCTGAAACACAGAAACTTATGTCAGACATCAAAACACAGGTATGTAAATTGTGAAATAATGTATATTCACACATATTTTGTCATATGGGAGTTTGATTCACAAGCTATGCCATGTTCCAAATAGGAACTCAAATTAAAGTTTCCATACGGGATGAATGCCTGTTTTCTATTTGAACCAACTAGTGAAACCCAGCCAAGTTCATTGCTGAACTATTTTCACTACTATACACGAAACATTTCTTAACAGACAATATCTGTTTTCCTGTGACTTAGCCTATTATAATATAGTCATTGTCTTGGACCCCATTTCAGGTGCTTGAAATCTTCTATTTTCTCTTCCCTTCCATTTTCTCATTTTAGGCCAAAACATTCTATATTCCTTTTCTCTCTTAAAAGGTTAAATAATACCCATGCAGAACTGAGTGAAAAATTTCTGCTATTATTTAGAAACCATAGTTTTTCTGAAATGACATGATGGTATGGTTTATCTGCATGTGCGTCCCTCCAAATCAGAGGTCTCCAAACTTGGCAACTTTAAGACTTGTAGACTTCAACTCCCAGAATTCTCCAGCCAGCTATGAATTCTGGTTGGAGAATTCTGGGAGTTGAAGTCCACAAGTCTTAAAGTTGCCAAGTTTGAAGACCAATGCTCTAGAACCTCTGATCAAAGGCAAAGAGAAAAGTTTGTTTAGGTGACTTTAAAAAAAAGTATTTCCCCTTTTCCCCCAAGCAGAGATGTAGATTTCATTTAGATGCCTGCTACAAAGCAGCTTTCCACTCCTGACCTTCCTGAGTGGGTAGAAGTTCTTTTCTGCCTCTCAAACAAATAATGTTGAATGAAACTTTATTGCTAGGCTAGAAATAACAGGGCATGCTTGGAAGGAAAAATAAAACCTCTGCTTAATTAATTGAGCTTTCATTTTTTCTTTTACCTTTTTATGTAACATTGCATCAATATAAGTGGAACTAAAGAGAATAGGTTGGAAAGTAGTCAAGTAAACCTGACTAGGATGCACATGGGTGATACACAGAATGATTTTTTAAAAAGTTTACCAGGATGCATTTCTTGTTAAATACAAAGCAAAAGTGAAAGTGTAAATAGGTCAGAGATTCATATACAAATCAAATTAGCTAATACAAGTGGTACCTCAGTACTCCATGGCTTCAAAACTCATCAACTTTGGTATTTGATTCATTTTGATGTGAAAATGTCTCAGTATTCTATATTTGACTGTTACTTGATGTGCTGGAATAGGAGGAGCTGCAGAAAACAAACAGGAAGTCGCCCATGATGGAAAAATCACTACATAGGAAAAGGGACAAACAGAAAGTTCTTCTCAGGCAAAACAAAGGGTTACATGGCAAGTCACATGGCTTGTTTGGGTCTTGTCCTTTTTAGTACTCGTTGCACCTTCCAGAACCAATTAATGCCAAATATCCAGCCACTACTGTATAATAATATAACCTGATTCCTTTTAAACTGACTTGAGTTTTTTTTTTCCTCAGACTGAAAATATATGCTACTTGAATCATATATGTGAATATGCTCCATAGACGTCAGTCCCTTCTTGTAGGTGAGATATCATATTTTAAAAAATACATAGAGGCTGTGGATGTTGAATAATTGAATGGAAAATTTTGTATACAACACCTGTTTGCATATATAGTTCCCATAAGTTCATGCATATCCCCAATCAATTTGGGCATTCAACCCTGCAGTCTTATTGAGTAAACTACAGGGGGACTAACCTGCTTTATTTTAGGAATATATATGCATAGGGTTGTGTTTTGAGATGAGCAGCTGAAGAAATCTTTTAAATAAACAAATGTAAGAATATAAGAATCCACAGAACGTCCTTCGAAACCAAGCAGTAATTTTCTCCTTCTCAAAAGAGAAGTTTCTGTAGCACAACCTCTTCTATAAACTTGAAAACAAAAAGCAAACTTTAGCACAAAATATGCGGCTTTCTCATTTCTAAGGTTACTGTGTGGTTATGTGTGTATGTTTTAAAAAAAATAGAACATTATTTTTTGTACTGCAGATTTTTCAAAACTTTTCACTTTAAAGCTCCCCCCCCCCTAATTTTCAGGGAAAGTCTGCTTGTTTTCTGGATATGCTGACATATAAACAATAATCTCTACTGCTTGTCTTCCTGTATGTATACCGGTAGTATATTTCTCATAGTTTTATTTGCTGCTGAAATAAGGAGAGATCATGATAATTTTTGATATACCAAGGACATGTACCAAAATATTCATGTGCTCAGGGGGACTTTCACATAAATAAGTGGGCAAATGATTGCAAACATCAAAATAAAGGAAGAAAGGTGAAACTAAATTCAAGGCTGACACTATAAAAAGTACATGAAAAAAATATCTCACCTACATACAAAGAGAGAGATACAGATATGGACACACACATAAATCCACTTTCTAGGAAGGAGGCTATTCAAGATAAGATCTGTGGGTAATGTTGGTTTGGCTAAGATATCTTAAATCATTAAAAGCTACATTGACATCACAGCAGTAAGAGATATTCCCTTAAATCTGTTTTTCTTGCTTGTGCAATCATAAGCTATAAAAGGAGCGATTCTTAAATCATGTTTACTATACACAGTCCCTTGTAGCTGATGAGGAGAAATTGGAAGTCTGCATCAGCTTGCTGGGGAAATTAGCACATAAATTATATTTCAATCAAATAATTAATCCAGCGCTACAGAAAAGTATTTCATGTATATTATGTGATATGAGATTTGTGGAATCAACATACTACAGATTCAAGCCGCCAGGTCTTATAATCACCTGCAAGATCTTTTAAACTTCGCTTTAAATTTCAACATAGATTTTGAAAAATTCTTTTTAAATGTTGTGATGCTACTGTCATTACTGTTACACAAACATCTTCATAAGATGTCATTAATAGACACCCCACCTTCCTTTTGTGGGGAAGTTGTAGAGAAGAGGATTGGATGGCATCTACAAAGGATGTTGGGGAAAGTTTTCAGTATTGTTAAACACAGCTTCCATCTGCATTAGCTGGGGGCTTGAGAATGGGAGACACTGTATTATAGTGGTTTGACTCCTTTCTCAGCAGTCACTGTTGATGGGGCAGAGAGATTGCATCTGTGGCCCTTCCCTTGTGAGGTGCCTCAGGATATAGCACTTTCCCTTCTTCCATATAACATATTTATGATACTGCTAAGTGGGTTCATTCATCAATCCAATATCATCAGTATGATGACTCTGGGTGGTTTACAATTTTTAAAATATTTTTTTTTAAAATACCCACACATATATACAGGTACCCATAAACACAAAATCATAGAACAAAAGAATAATGATGGCAAAGAAAGTAAATCCATAGAGAAAGAGAAAGGAAGAAAGGGGCATTACTTAGCAAACAGCCAAGTTTATTAAGGTCCTTCAAAATACTAGTAGGGTGGGAGCCTTTCGGGTTTGAGGGAAAACTTGATTCTAGAGAGCTAGAATTCCCAGAAAGAAGGCACACCTCCAGGATCTCTATATATGACATTGTTGAAACCTGGAGTGCCCAGTTCTGCCAGATAAAATCAGTTGTGCAGGTTTGTTTGCTGTCCATCTCATTTTGAAGTGACTCTGGGTGGCTTACAGCATTAAAAAAACATTAAAATCATATTTTAATTGATTGAAACATTTTTAATACTTCTCACTTGATTGTGCCAAAATAAAGTAAGAAGAATGCCCCACTTGTTGCAGATGGGTGGTTTGAAACTATAGGGAAAATCAAAACATGAAGTTAAATCCTTTATACTTTAAGATAAATCATGAAGTTGTAATATCAACATAGAATCTGGATTTGACAAATGTGGGATATTCAGCATAAAGAATGGAAAAACTGAACAAAACAAAGATGTACAATTGGGGGACAATTGTCCTCTCATCAGCGTAATCCTCTTCAGAATCTAGTTCATTCTAATTTTTATTCCTCGATAGATTTTATAGGACTGTGCTATAAATCAAGAGTCCATATTAGTAAACATGCTGATGAGATTGATAATTCCAGACCCCAATTCCAGTATCATTCTGCTGAAGTGGTTATAACAGATTTTATCATATGCAGGCTCATTAGAACAAATGGTTTTTTCCCTAAGAAAACTACCAAATTATATCAACTGCTTTATTAAAAAAAAAAAAAACATTTGAAACGTTAAGAGCATTTAATTAATTATTTCTCTACGTCAATCTTGAAACTCTTAAATAATATACGTGTGTGTGTGTGCATGTCTGCCTCAAGAAAAATTATAGCATTGGTGTCGCCTGTGAGATTTCATTTGCTTGACAACCTTTACCAAACATTTATTTAAATTAATTTATGAGGAAAGTTCGTCACAATAAAAATGCTTTCCTTGTAAACATATAAGGAAGACATTGGAGAACTTTCCCTTCTCCCATTATATTTTTTTAAAATTCTTCTTTATCTCACATTTTTATTCTATAGTAGAAGTACAGTATGGGTAATACATAAGACATAAGACCAGAAACTGGGATACTATGAGTTTAATCCCACCTTAGGTTCAAAGCGAACTGGGTGTCTTGGGCTAGTCAGTTTCTCTCAGCTTTTGGAAGGAAGCAAACCACTTCTGAAAAAAACTTGTCAAGAAAACTGTAGGGGCTTGTAGCTGGGAATCAGACACAATTGAAGTAAAATAAAAGTATCATTGAATAATTACATTCCAGTTTGTCAGTCTTTGTACCCATAATATTTTCATAGAAAAGTATGTAAAGTCTAGTTATTATCGAGGAAGCCCTTAATGAAATAGAATTGTATTATCCAAGGGATGTCTGGACTTCTTCTTGGCCTGTATGATTGTGCAGAATTGGCCTGCTCCCAGTTCCATCATTCTCTGGTGCAGAAATTGCCTCATGACGGTGATATTCAATTTGTACAGGTAGTCCTTGACTTACGATTGGTTACTTAGTGACCATTTGAAGTTATAATGGATTCCCACCACAAAATATACTTACAACCTTTTTCTGAAGTTCTGACAGTCATGCCCCACCCCCCCAGTCATATGACTTTATTTGGAAACTCTACAACCAGCCCGCATTTGCAGCATTCCATACTCATATGAACACATTTTATGATGTTTTTGCCAAAAACTGGCATTTACGTCTGGTTTTCACCAAATCAACCTATACTAAACAATAGATTTGCCTAACAATCACAGCATTTGCTTAATGACTATACATTAACTTCACACAAACAGGTTGTGAAATTGGGTTCTATATATATATGCTGGGAAACAATGCTCTAATCAAGAAACCATCAAGAAGAAAAACTACACTCAAAATTGGCAGGGCAAGCTACTATACATAAATAACACACCCCACTCTTGCTAGCACTGATTATATTACCTAGTTGGGTAATGAAATGTCTGCAAGCAAATAAGCGAGTTCTGGGAGCACAAAGAACTCCATATTTTAGCTTGTCACTATTATATATATTTGCAATTTATTCATACAGTATATTCATATTGTGGTGCTCGCATTTGTACTTGGTTTGGGAAAAGGCTGCATGAAACAATTTTTTTCTGTACATGTCAGAAATTAGAAAGAACATTACTGCCAGACAGTGGTCTCTTCAGGGAACCACATGCTGTTCAAAAGGGGTAGAATTTGCAGCGTGATCCAGACAGAACTGGATACCTATGAGCACAACTAAGAGCGTGTACATGACTGTGTTTATTAGCATTTGTGTGAGTATATACATGTATAATAAATGTGTATACACACACCACACACACATTATTAGCATTGTACTGAAACCTCCCTAATTTACAACCATTTCTTCCATTTGACAGAAAGGAAATAGCTTCTATAATTTTTTCAAAGAAATGATGTGGGTGAAATGTCCTTCCAGTAAATTTACCCTTGTCATTAATAAAAGAGTGAAGCAATGTATGTCTAGCCACAGCATGTCCCACTGATTATATGATTTCAATCTAAGTGGCTGAAAGTGGTGTGATTGTCCTATCTATCAATGTACAAAAAGAATCATCTTTAGTCTTCAGTCTCTTTCCTTCACACAGTTCAATTATATACCAGAGAAGATCAGGAGGTAACATTTTCTTTTCCTTTTCCTTTTTCAGGTCAAAAAGCCTAGAAGGCATGATGGAAAGATGTATAATTATATGAGACAATCATATAATACCCCTCTGCCTATTTACAGTAATAAGGTAAGAGTAAAAACATCACCCACAGAAGTTCAAATCTTCAATTCCTCTGATAAACACTGAAACTTATCTAATAGGAGAAAACAACTTTCAGAAATATGAGAGAAAAAGATTTAAAGATAGTATGTGTGTGAATGGCACTTTGTCTAAGCAACAAGTTCTTATTATTCTCATTGTCATTCTATAATGATTTGGTTTTACATTTTTAAATTATTGAATTGTTTGAATATTTCCACAGTAGGCTACATTATTTTTAATAGTAATATTTCCATCCTAACTGACTATTCAAGTTTGGATTGCTTTTTCATATAACTAATTAACTATCAAAAGAACTGTCAAAGACACTCAAGAGATCTTGTAACTGGCTCAGAATGATAGAAAGCATTCCATTATTGTTATTCAAATCAGTTTCATGCTGGCTTCCAAGACTTAAATGACACGTGCATGAACTTCCATTCAATCCAGAAGAAGGGTTTCATTGTTTAAATGTGTTTTAATTTTCACTGGATGTGGTTTCATTGCCACTGAAAATAAGATAATTTTTATAAAATAATTTCATTTTCTCATGAAATGAGATGGCGACTAGCATTTAAGCAAGTACGATTCATTTGAAGAAACTTCAACTACCAGATTTTTCGTTTTTTCTACTTTGCTCTGCCAACTTTAACCTTTCTTCTCTTGTGACATTTAGTAAAGTTGATCTGCATCTATTAAATTTTCCTAGCAGTATAACAAGGCATATTAAATCATTCCTGAAACTCATACAAAAAAATTCAAAAAGCTGTCTAGAAAGGCAAATCATGCTGTAATCTGAAATGTCACTGCCATTTTGTACCCCCTTTTAAAGATGCTTGAATAAATTCTATTTTATCAGATGAAATAACATTTAACATTGCCTGCCAAAATAATTTTAAACTAAAAAAATCATAATAAATCCTGAACTGACAGATGATGATGGAAGTGTGATGGTTACTCAAGGCCTTTAAGGAATCTAATACTTTCAGAAAAGGATATTTTTTTTATTTGATGCCTAACAGTTTTTTTTCCCATGAATGCTTTGTAAATCATTTTATTAACTCTGCTTCAGTATATAATTCTTAAAAGTATACCTGATTCAGAACAATTATTGGTTTTTATCCTTGTTACTCAAAAATCCAGGAACTATTTACTCCAAAAACTAAGAGGATCAAGCCTCTACTCTCAGAAAATCAGCACTAGGGTAGGTCTACTCCACAGCTGAATACTGTGCTCCTGTTTGGCTTAATAGCTGATACACTAGCAAGATTATTGCTTGACTAAATGATACAATGAGGATCATAAGCAGTTGCATAAAATTTACTCCTACCTGCTGGCTCTCTGTCTTGAGCCACATTGCACCACCAGCTCTATGAAGGCAGTAAGCCTTAGTGAAGGAATACAACAAAATTATGACAAGCCTACTTCTTCCTGTGCACGCTGATCTTCCTCATCTATCAATTGGCAGGCTTAAATCCAGAAAACCCTCTTTGGCACTCGCTCAACAGCTGTCTAACAATTTTGACATCAACACACAGTGGAAAGCCAAATGGTCTGCTGAATGCCCAGATACAGGCAGTTATGTAGATAAGTTTTGTAGATGTACAAAGGTGCCAGGTTTTGACCTTCCTCACCAGCTCTGGTCAACTTTGAACAGGATCAGTACTCAACGTGGTGTCTTCCAGGACTCATTGTTTAAGTGGGGTCTTGTCTCTACCCTTCAGTGTGACTGTGGTGCTTCTCGACAAAATATCCATCACATTGTGTCTGAATGTCCATTAAGAGCTTTCATCAGCCCAATATCTGAATTTTTTAACATAGACCACTCTGTCCTTGAATGGCTGGGTGAACTGGACATTAACACTTGAACCACTATAAGTCCATGTATTTGACATATATTAAATAAATAAATAAATAAAAATCCAGCCAATTTTTAAATGTTCAAACACAATTAAGTACAACAGTCAAAGTCAAAACTGTTGCTTTTTAGACTAAGTGTATTATCCCACACTTAGATTTTCATTTTTCTTCTCCTTTCAAAATCTAGATGACACATTGCACTCAATAAGCACACTGATTTTCATTTAGTCGTTGGACAAGGTCTATCTCTTAAAGGATGGTTCTGGATATGGATGTAGATAGTGCAAGTGTGGTGCAGTAGTTAAGAAGTTGTTCCAGTGTGGAGAGATCCAAGTCTTGCTTTACTTGAAGCAGTTTACATCCTGCAACCATACCTTTAATACTATTAAACAGCACTATCATAGGGAAGGAGTCATTAGGTAGACAAAAAGAAATGCCAAATCCAGTACAAGGGTATGACTAAGTGTGCAACCAACCATAATAAGTATATCACCCAACTTATTTAATGAGCTATTTAATGAGAGGAGAAAAGTAGTAAGTAAAATGATGGGTTCCAACAGGAAGACCTAGGCTGGAGTCTATCCTCAATCATGGATATTCACAAGACAACCTTGATCCTATATTTCTGATTCAGTATAAGTTTATTACTTACATTCAGTTTAATACAAGTTTAATATTGTGTAGGAGGGTGGAGCTGGCGTTGCGATGATACGGCATGTGATCTTGGAGGTCTGAGATCACTGCCGATATCTTTGCTCCTGGATGGTCCTATCGGGTCTAAACCATCCCAAAGAGACAGTGAAAGTGAAGAGCACATCCTGTCAATCCCAGGGATACTGCGAAATCCCTGGTAGATCCAGGAGAAGCTCTTCTTGCCAGCGGCAAAGAGGCAGCCATTAAAGATGCTGAAGTTGGGACAGCTTTGAAATGGAAGAGAGCAGAAAAAGAGAGTGTGCCGGTTTGGTGAGAACTTTCTTTCTTTTTATTCTAAGATCTGAAAGGACACCCTAAGGAAAAGAAAGAATCTGTAAAAGTTTTGACAGAAGTGATTAAGCGACGATTTTAAACAGGAATGTCAAAGTAATGGTTTTTTTTCTCATTGCTGGACTTTCTATACACGATCTTGTATTTTGAAACTGGACTGGTTTTCTCATTTACATCTATTTTTTTTCCCTTTTTGATTTTGTAATATTTTAGGCTAGAGGCTCCCTTTAGTTATTTCTTTTTTTTAAATATCTTTTTTCTTTTTTTTAATTAATTCTTATTATATCTTGCTCAGAAAAGGAGGGGGAAAGTGAGAGCAAAGAAACTTTGTAACACTGCCAACTAGAGGCTTGAAAATATTCTATTTCCCTGTGACCAAACAAAGCTGAGAAAGAAAGAACTGAGGCTCTTTTTCAAGGACATCATTTTTTGATAAGATAGAGGGAAGAGCATGGGAGAGTATTATTGCAGGTGCTCTTCTGGGTTTCTATCAACAACTGGAGCCTTGTGTTGAAACCTAGGGGGAAAAAAGGTGATAAGTTTTTGGAGAAGAGAGCTATAATAAGAGTCTTGGATAATTAAACAAAGTGCAGTGTGCCCTTTTTACTTTTTCTAAGTTGTGCTATCCCTCCTCACCAGCTTTATTGTATTTCATTTTATCTTTTTTTTTCTTGTAATAACCATATGGGTTTTTGGCTTTGTTGGAGCTTGTCTTTGTTTTTGTTTTTCTCTTTGGAAGTCCAATCTCTACATTTGCTTTTTATTTTAAAGGGAAAGCCTTAAAAGCCCTTTTCTTCCTTTCCTGGCATTTTTGTTTTTTTCATCTACCTTTCTGGTTTATTCTTATGCACTCTTTTCTATTTGAGACCTTTTAATTGGATTAAGGTGTTGAAGAACCTGAAGAATTTTTCCTTTTCCTTTTTTTTCTTTTTTTTCTTAAGCCTTTTTCTCCATCTAACTATTGATTGGATTAAGGTATACAAGAACCTGAAGAAATTTTGTCCTCTCTTTTTTCTTTATCATTATTATTGGGCTTCTTTTTTCTACTATTTTTATTTTGAACTATAATTGGTTACTTCACAGTTGGATTAAGGTTTAGAAGAACCTGAAGATTTTGAATTGTTTAAAATGAGTAGGAAATTTACAGCTCCTGGTTCTTCAACTTCTACTTCTTCCTCTCCACCATCTGGAGGACAACGTTCAATACAGACAATGTTAAAGCAAGAAAAAGAACAAGAAAAAGTGACTCTGTAGATAATTATGCAAGGAATTCAAAATATTCAAGCAAGATCAGAGAATTGAAAAGAGAATAGAGAACATTGAACAAAGAACAGAGAACATTGAACAAAGAACAAGGAAAACCAATGAAAAAGTGGAGAACATCCAACAAATGATGTTGAATATGATGAGAGATTCCAAAAAAATGGAAGAAGAAGATAAACAAAGAGATAAGAAGATTAATAGATTAACGGTGGTTGAACAAGATAAAAGTGGTATGCTGAGATGGGAGATGGATAGATCAGAATTCTATCTTAGATTCCAAAACGTAGAGGAAGAAAAAGGACAAAACCTAACTGAGATAATGATAGAAATACTGGCTGAAGCTTTGGAAATAACTCAAGAGAAGATGATGGATGGAATAGATTAGGTTTATCGAGTTTTCACAAGGTATGCGATGAGAAATAGCTTACCAAGAGAAGTTCACATTAGATTTACAAAGAAAGCCATTAAAACACAAATATTGCAAGTGGCAAAAGAGAAAATATTGAAATACAAAGACAAGGAGATTGTGGTTTTGAAACAAATACCCAGAAAAGTGAGAGAGATGAGAAGAGAATACCGATTCCTGACTAAAATGCTACTTTAAAAAGTGGTGAATTATAGATGGCTGATTCCAGAAGGTTTAATGTTCACATGGCAAGAACAGAGACACAGAATTGACTCAATTGAGACAGCGGAATTATTTTATACAGAATTTTTTGGAGGGAAAGAGGAAGAGGCAGAAAAAGAGATCTCACTAATTGAATTCCAAGAGGACTGCCAAATGGTAACTGACAAAGAAGAAGGTGCAGTAGGTGGAAAGGTGGAAGCCAAAGAACAATGTGAACTAAGATCTACGAGAGCTGCTAAACCTAACTATAAAATATAACCATGGAAGAGAAAAAATTGATTACAATTAATATAAATGGACCTAACTCAGCCGTTAAAAGAAGGAAAACCTTTCATAAATTAGAAAAATTAAAATTTGATATAATTTGTCTACAAGAAGTATATATTTAAAAACAATATGAACAATTGTTGGTACAGCCAAAATTAGGGAAAATATTTACTTCCTTGACACAATGTAAGAAAAGGGGAGTGGTTTTATATATTAAAGAGACCACCCCAGCAAAATTGATTTATACCGATGATGATGGAAGAATACTAATGGTGGAAATAATGGACAATAATATGAAAACACTCCTGATTTCAATTTATGCTCCGAGTGACAAACAAAAAGAATTCTACCAAAAATTACATATGAAAATAATCGAACTGGACTATGCTAATATAGTTATGATGGGAGATTTTAATGCAATTGTAGACAATAAATTGGATTATACAGCACAGAAAACAATAAAGCAAAACAGAAAGACTCTCCCTAAATCTTTTTTTAAAATGGTCGATGAAATAAACTTAAAAGATACATGGAGAGAAAGAAATGCTAAAACTAAACAATGTGCCTTCTATTCAGATAGACACTTATCATGGTCCAGAATAGATATGATATGGATGTCAACAGAATTAATAACTAATATTCAAGAAATAAATATTGAAACAAGTACTTGGGCAGATCACAATCCAATGACAATTAAATGGAAAGGACAAAAAAGAAGATCTAGATGGACATTAAATAATACTATTTTAAAGGAAAAAGACTTCACACAGTGGATGGAGAAAGAATTGGCTTTTTTCTTTAGAGAAAACAAAAAAGAAGATACATCAATTCGGAATGTATGGGATACAATGAAGGCATATGTTAGAGGCTTGATAACAGGATATACAAGGAAAAGAAATACTATGAAAAGACTAGCCTCTAAGGCCTTAGAGGATGAGCATAAAAGACTTGAAAAAGAGCTACAGAAAATGCCACAGAAAAAGGACATCAAGCTAAAAATGGATATAATTAAACATAAAATAGGTCAAATAAAAAAAGAAGAATTAGCACAGAAAATTAGAGGTGCTAAACAGAACTACTTTGAAGACGCAAACAAACCAGGTAACTGTTAGCATACAAATTGAGAAAGGAGAAAGAATCAAGGAAAATATTGCAATTTATAGATGACCAAGGCCAAGTTTGCCATGGTAGTAAAGAGAAGAAGGAAATCATTCAAGACTTCTATGGGAAATTATATATGCAAGAGAATATTGATGAGGAAAGAGTTAAACAGTACTTACAGAATGCTAATTTAATTCAGATACCTAAAGAGACTGAAAAAATGTTAGAAAGCAATATAACGATGATGGAGTTAACTGAAGCACTCAAGAAGCAAAATAATGGAAAGGCACCAGGCCCAGATGGACTTCTGGAAGAATTTTCTAAAACATTACAAGAATCGTTGAATCTTCCATTGCTAGAAATTATGAATGAAGTTATGTTAAAGAAGAAGATACCTAAATCATGGTCAGAAGCCTATATTACACTTATTCCAAAAGAGGAGGCCGATCCATTACAAATTAAGAACTATAGACCCATTTCTCTACTAAATGCAGATTATAAAATTTTTGCTTCAATATTGGCAGAAAGACTTAAAAAATATTTAAATAATTTTATCCATCCTGATCAAAATGGATTTCTGCCAAAGAGACAAATTAAAGACAATATGAGAGTAATCTTGGACACCTTGGAATACTACGAGGCACATCCTGAAAAACAAATGGCTCCGATATTTCTAGATGCACAGAAGGCATTTGATAATGTGAATTGGTGATTCATGTTATTACTGTTGGAACAGATGGGTTTTACTAGAAAATTTATTCAAGCAATAAAAGCTATATACTATAAGCAAACGGCAAAGGTAATGATAGAGGGAGAACTGACAGACTCTATCAATATAAGAAAGGGAAGTTTAATATTGTGTGGAAGAATGGAGGAGAGTGTTTGTTCACTGCCTTAAACACCTACAGGAAAAGAAAAGCAATAGACACAATTTACATAGACTTCTACAAAGCCATTTCTGGATTCCTTCATAAGTGGATTACTGCATTCCTGTCAAACAGGCAACAAATAGTAAAAATAGGGAGACCTATATCAAACCCTACTCCAGTTAACAGCAGTGTCCCCCAAAGCAGCATTCTAGGACCCACACTCTTTATACTCTATATAAATGACCTTTGCAATCACCTTATAAGCAACTGCATCCTCTTCGCGGATGATGTAAAACTATTCAACACCAGCAACAATGCTACTGTTCTTTAAAGTCACCTTGATTATGTGTCTGAATGGTCAAACAATTGGCAACTCCAAATCTCGACCAATAAATGCTCTGTCCTACACATTGATAAAAAAAAAATCAGTACACCAAATACAAGGTAGGCAGATATTACCTCGTTGATTACCTTCACTCTGTCAAGGACCTCAGAGTACTCATATCTAATGATCTAAGTGCCAGAGCTCACTGTAACAGCATTGCCAAAAAGGCATTAAGAGTTATAAATCTAATCCTAAAAAGCATCTCCTCTGGAAATATTGGCTAACTAGGGCATACAAAACCTTTGCTAGACCAATACTCGAATACAGCTCATCTGTCTGGAATCCACATTGTATATTGGACATTAATACAATTGAGCAAGTCCAGTATTTCACAACAGAATATTCTATATCCCCAGGCTTGAAATTTTGGGCTTGGAGAGTCTTGAACTATGCTGCCTATGCTGTTGGACTTAAGTGTAGTACACAAAATTATCTGCTATAATATCCTACCAGTCAATGATTACTTCAGCTTCAACCGCAACAATACAAGAGCACACAACAGATACAAACTCAATGTTAACTGTTCCAAACTTGATTGCAGAAAGTATGACTTCAGTAACAGAGTGGTCAATGCCTGGAATGCACTACCTGACTCTGTTGTTATATCCTCAAACCCCACTCCTTTAACCTCAAACTATCCACTATTGACCTCACCCCATTCATAAGAGGTCTGTAAGGGGCGTGCATAAGTGCACCATTGTGCCTTCCATCCCTGTCCTATTGTCTCCATTTATTCATACCTATTTCCTGTATTCTTACTCATGTTTATACTTATACCTATTATCTTGTAAGCGATTGACAAATAAAATAAATAAATAAAATGTAAACCTGAGGCAAAAAGACAATTTGTATTTGCCTTTTTTTCAAATAAGGATTAATTTGTTTCAATGCCATATTCCTTCGAATGTTTGTATGTTTTTGCATATATTGGAAAGCTTTAACATATGCTGATCATTAACTATTATGTACCATAGCAAGTTTGCTGTCTAAGTAACAAAGCAAACATCAAGTTGAATCAAGTAATGGAATATTGTTATTTCTGAACGTTGTTATAAAATCACAGGGTAGAAGGAACAGATGTTGAGGGAAATGAGAATTCCCAGGCTACATCTACCATCTGACATGAAATAAAACCACCTGTTATGTTGTGCAAAAACAATGTTTAGTCATCTTAAGTCAAATGAAGCTGGGTTTCTCTTGATTTTTTTAAAAGTCTGTGTAGGCTTCTTATTCCATCCTTTCATTTTATTAGGGGAATTTACTAGTACCCAAAATGTACAATTTAAACAACATAAAATGTGTGTTTTTTGTCGAGGGATTAAGTACCATATTTGTTTTTTCAAAATCACACTTTTGTTTCCATATTTTTAAAATTACAGTCTGTCATTTGAGAAACTTTTTACTTCTTTTTTAAAAAAATACATGCAGGAAAAACCTCTCTAACACTTACAGTTGCTTAGGAATTATGAATAGCTCTCCTGAGAGCACTTGTCTTATTATTACATACCTCCACCTTATCAAAAGGTCATATTAATTATAGGACCCTTGCTGAGAACAAATCAAAGTGTCATTCAGAAGGACCCTCAATGATGCTTTCAATTGGTAGATATATAGATAGACTTATATTCTTACATACATATACGTGTATACAGAATATAGAAAACAAAACTGGCATGGAAGACAAAGATAAAGAACTGATAGACATATTGTATTCATGAAATCATAAGGTGGGAAGTGACCTTGGAGGTTTTCTAATCCAACACTCATCCAGAACAGGAATCTTCAAAGCATCTCAAAATATTTTTCAATATTTGTTGCAAAATCTCCAGTCATGGAGCACCCATGATTCCAGCAAACAAGCTGTTCAATTATTTTAATAGCTTTTGTGTTTAGGCAATTCCTGCTAATTTTGAGTTTGGATAATCTTCTGTAAAAATTTCCACCTGTTGGTTCCCTTAGGAATGTAAGTAAATCCACATTCCCAAATGTTTTATCATATTTCTCTTATGTTTCTGTAAATTTGAACAGAACAAACCAAGTTCAAAATTATTTTCAAGACTCTCTCCATCTTCTTCTTTTTTTTAAATAGACTTTATTGAATTTTTATTACATTAAAAACATAAGAAATCTATCACTCAGTAACAACTATTTGTAGTGCTTATCATATGACAATAATTTGTGCATTATTTACAGGTATTAATTTATGCATAATTACATTCTTATTCTATCTATTACTTATATTTAATAATTACCTATCCTTAATCTATTTCCGATCTATCCAGCTATACCATTGTTCCCACACCTTATAAAATATTGAAGCTTCTTTATCTTTTAAGCTCAGTGTTAATTTATCCATTTCAGCACAGTTCATAACCAGTTTCTCTGCTGGTATATATGGCTGTTTCCAAAATTGGGCAAAGGCAATCCTGGCAGCAGACAATATGTGTAATAATAAGTATTTTGTGCTCTTTACATATTTTTTTCTGGAGATCACCAATAGGAAGAGTTCTGGTTCTAGGTCTAATTGTTCATTGGTGATTTCCTGCAGACAATTTTTGATTTTAAGCCAATATTATCCAGCCTCTGGGCAAGACTACCACATATGATAATATGTTCCCTCTTTTTTTTTTACATTTCCAACATATAGGACTCATTTTAGGGTACATTTTCGCTAATCTCTAAGGGGGTAAGTGCCACCTATAGAACATTTTATATGTATTTTCTTTGCATGTTGCTGATTTTGTTAATTTGTGTTCATACAGTCTCCCAATCTGATAACTTTATGTTGTGACCAATATTTTGACCCCATGCGATCATGCATTCTTTCACTACTTCTTCTTCTAATTCTACTTCCAGGAGATATTTGTAAATTTTGGTAATATTTTTTTTATCTGGGCCTAATAAAATTTTGTTTAATTGTTGTGGTTTTAGGTATATTCCGTGATACTTTATGTCCTTTCTATATCAGCTTTGTATTTGGAAATAAGCCCACCAGTCTAGTCATAGTCCTTGTTCTTGGAACTCTTGTATTGTTTTAAAATTTCCGTGAATATCCAATACTTTAATGTTTTGTTCAGGTCTAAATTATTTTGGTCGGTCATCACTTCCATTGTGGATAGCCAGATTGGGATTTTTATATAATGTTTCTTTTAAACTTTGTTCCAGTTGTTTATCAATGAATCTCTATCAGATGTCTGTGGAAATATTTTTGTTTGGTGGGTCCTGTATCCCAAAGAAAGGCATGCCATCCTCTCTGAAAGTCATGACCTTCTATAGCTAATATTCTTTTATTCTTTAAGTTAATCCAATCTTTTAGCCAAACTAATATTGGTGCACTATAATATAATTCCCAGTTTGGCAATCCAGTCTTCCAGTTGCCAAGTTGGAAAAGTCTCCATCTTCAAGACCATCTTTGCTACTCTTGTTTGCATCCTTTTAGTTCATCATCAATCTTTTTGTATCATGCTCACCAGAACTAAACTCAATATTTCAGGTTTCATCTGACTAGTGTAGCATATAGCAGAATGATCACTTCCCGTGACATTGATGTTATAGTTTTATTGATGTAGCTCCAAGTTTCATTTGCTTTTTTTTTTTTGGCAGCTGCACATACTGTCGGCTTATACTGAAATTGTGCTTTGCCCAGAACACTCAGATGTTTTTCAAAAATAATACTGCTCAGCTAAGTATCTGTGATCCTGGTTTTTTTTCTTCCTACTATAGAATCCTAGATTTTTCACCACCACTGGTTTTTTGTTTGTTTGTCTGAACCCAATATTCAAGTCCACCAAAATCCTTTTGAACTTTCAGCCTGAAGTATTAGCCTTCCTCCATCCCAGCTTTGTGTCTTCTGCTGATGAGTATTTATCCTATCTCTTCTGTTGTGGGAAAAATAAAAAAAGGAATGGAAGTGATTGGAGTTAGATGTGACACAGTATCTTTTATTGGCATGTACAGAATTACAGTTGTTACTGGGCTCTTCATTAGAGGAACTTGCAGAACAGTCCCAAGATCCTGAGATCACAGGTAATACAATTTCTGCAACTTCTGCAAATGATATTTAGGACTTCAAAAGTAGTATAAATCATGACACAGCTTTCACTGCAAGAATATAGAATCCGATAGCAACATGGGTGACTTTACTATAGGCTGATCCAACATCTCTACGTTTTACTGTTTTAAAGAAACCCAAGTCCCAATTTTCATTAATACTAGAAACTTCCAACACAGTGTCTTTTGTTGTATCCATATTTTAACTCTCTTCACAACAAGGAAAATGACAGCAACTTAGGGTTTGCTATCTATCTCATTCTCTTCCAGAATTACTAGGCAGCTTCATTTTGCCTACTCAGCTTGAGATGGACTTCAACTGTGCGTATATAGGAGAATAGTATTTGTTTTCCAGAACTCGTGTAAGTGCTGTGTCAAAATGAGAAATAGCATTGGGCCGAGAACAAAGACTTTAGATACCAAATTGGATATACACATTCATATTGATATGAAATCATTAAGAACCATATGTTAGAAATAGGTTTTCATCTAGCTAAGAATCCATTTGGTAATGGGATTATCTAACCTACATTCTTCCATATTATCAAAAGGATATCTATGATCAACTTTATTAAATGCCTTACCAAGTCCAAAAACACTATTCCAGACTACACACAGCAAGACAAAGAGTTTGAGGGCTTTATTTAAACACCACTATCAATGCCATTCCCCCAAATCTGAAACTTGCCCGCAAACATCTCCCACAATGTTCCTATTTAATAGTGTAACTCATTAGGAGGGGTGGGTAGCCTTTATGACCTCCATTATCCCTGCCTTTCTTCAGCTCTGCAAGTCCTGGAATCTGGTGGAGGAGGCAATTCCTACTCATACCTCCTGACCAACTGCAACTGCCCTGCACTTCTGACTGGATCTGAGCCCTCCAGCTGCAGCCACATCTCTCCCCTTTCTTCTTCAGCAAGGCACTTGTCCAGTTATTCCCCTCATGCCTCTCTGAGATTCCTGATCTCTCCTCTTCCTTTGGCCCATTCACTTGCTGCTTGGAGACCTCAGCATCTTTTTGATGCTCCTCCGCACCCTCCTCCAAAGTCCATGGAGTCAGCTCTTCCTCTGAGCCAGCATCAAGAGAAGCCATCACAAGCATAACCACAGTATTTCCTTAGACTACTAATATAATCAGTTTGTTAAACAAGCAATAAGGTCTACTTGGCATTACCTGCCTTAACAATCCTTTGCTGGTTTTTAACAATCTCTTTATTCCTTTCTAAACACTTGAAAATCTATTGTTCAATCTTTTCTAGAATTTCCCCAGGTGCCAACAACTGTACTTTCTTAGAGTCGTATTTAAAGTCATAACATTCACTCTTTGGTGCTTCTTCCATATTAAAGGAGTTCTCCAAGTCAATAGTTCTGAAATGACACCCTCCAATTCCTTGAACACCTCGGGATATAATTCATCTGGTCTGACTTGCATTCATTCAGGGCTTCAAAAGATCATTAGACTATTCCTTATGGTTTGTCCTCTGATTGGTTTAGAAACTAAATGCACTGCTAAATATGCTGTTTAGAAATGTGCAAGTGGATGCCAATTCACTGCAGAGCTCAGTTCACACTAACAATTTGCCATGACATCAAGGTTCAGCCCCTTATTGTTTTAAATTGATCATTATAGCTAGGCTTCTGTTAATTGAGGAGAAATAATTAAGCCTTGTTGAGTTAAATGGATAATTATGATGGGGTGCTCTAAACTGAAAAGGAACAATTTAGCCTACATCAAATACTCACTAGAGCTGGTGTATGATTACAAGAGCCCCAAATAGTTATAATGAAAACATGAATTGGATTCAGTATTTGCACTGAAATCACTAGGACATATCATTCATGATAAATTGATTACAATAGTTTTATTTCAAGCATCACTAAATATGGTTCAAAATGATTTGGTTTACAGTGCTTACACTGTCATTATTTCTTAGTTAGGGTTTTTCATTATTATCTCACTCTAGTAACCCAAACATAATTTAATTAAGGTGACGTTACAACTTTATAAAGTCACATATATAATATTATAAAGACATCTAAACATCATTTTTGAGACTCATGAGAAAACCTGAAGAAAGATAGGGCTGCTTTAAAAAAAATTCTGCACTTTCATTGTGGAATTCTCTTCTGAATCAATTTTGACACAAGCACAGACTTAGTATATAATTATGAAAAGGTACTTCAAGTAAAACTCTATTCCTAGAGTGTGTAACTTGCCTGGCAATGTATGGAAGTGACAAGGCATTGATTTGTGATAGGGTGCTGTGAATTTGGATGTTTTAGCAATAAATGGAAAATGTTTGCATTTAAAGAATTCACAGTTCCTGAAACCATATGCTAATATTTCTTGACTGTTGTGTTGCATGCCCAAAAAGGTTTATGGAAGATGGTATGTGTTAGGAGAGAGTGTGTACACTTTGAGGGAAAAAAAACAGTTTGCAAAACTGGGTTGTATCAAGTAAACTTCATATGAAAATGAATATATGCTGTAGAAGGAAGAGCCTGAAACTTAGCTCAGAATTATTTTGAACATAAATTATAAACTAATGTCATCCCTAACCTTAAAGAGATAGAAAGATATATTTATGTATTTAGGGACAAACCAGTTTGCAAACAAAATGGAGCAGACTATACTTTGGAAAAAGTAAAATAGACATTAATATATTTTAAAAAGTAATAGACAAAAGAAAACCCAGTTGACTATAAATATTATATTTACTATTCCTTCCCTTTCCCATTTTAATTAACACTTTTACAACCCTTAAATTCAGGTATATTGTGTTGATTCAAAGGATTCTGAGTCATGCAACACATAAACATTCTTATACAGAAAACTATTAATCACTCTATCACAAGAAGATTTGATTGAGGTCTAATTTATGTGCTAATTTTCCCAGCAAGTTAATGCAAGGTTCAGTTTCTTCTCATCAGCTGCAAGCAACAGTGTACTGTAAACATGATTTAGGCAGTTTCCTTTTCAGAGTATTTGATTACATTGGAAAGAAAAGGCGTGAATAGCGGGTTCTCTGCTGTATGCTGTTTAATGTATTAATTTAGGATTCCAAGCCAAAGTGTCTGAGTGAACCTTTGGGTTTAGCATATAGGTTACAACAAGAAAGGTTAAGTGTAGTTCGCTGATAGCAATAACAATAGCAGTTAGACTTATATATCACTTCACAGTGCTTTACAGCCCTCTCTAAGTGGTTTACAGAGTCAGCATGTTGCCCGCAACAATTTGGGTCCTCATTTTATCCACCTCGGAAGGATGGAAGACTGAGTCAACCTTGAGTCTGGTGAGATTTGAATTGCCAAATTGCAGACAGACAGTAGCCTGCAGTACTGCACTCCAACCACTGAGCCACTACGGCTCATGCTTTGTAGCTTTCAGATGCTTGACAACTTTCTATATCTGCATTCTTAGGGTTGTAACAAGCAAGCAACTCTGAAATGCTGATTGCTGCCTACTTGTTGGAGCATAAGTCATAAAGTCCTTTTCACTTTTATGAGCCATCTATTGACTTGCCTTGACATTCTCCTACTAGGTGCAACAATAGTATCTGAAATTTAAAAATACCATAAATCTTGAGGTAAGCCCTGTCAACATCTCACTATTTGCTTTTGTTTCATTTTTTTAAATAGCAGTTTTCAGTGCAAGACTTTAGTATAAACACAAGATTTTTAAAGAAGAGGACAATTAACCACCAGCTACACGAGTAGTCTTCCAAAGATCACAACAGGTAGTAGGATCTTGCTGACCTTAATTGATCTTGGGGGAAAAAGTAAATAAGGTTGGATCAGTTAGTTCTTGCTGACAAACCACAGGAAATCTCAGGCATTAGACTAGGCTGGGAAATAAACATATAATGGAAAAAGATATTATCAAACAACTTTCAGATTATTGCCAAGAAAACGAAACAGAGATGCCCATATAAGTGACCAGCAATCAGGTCAGGGCGGTTTCCAGAAAGACTTGCTTCACTGTTTCTTCACTGTTCTTTTATAAACTATTTAGGTAGGCTCATTTGGAGACAGATAAATTAACTCTATTGCTTTGAACTGGTGTAGACAATCTCACTTTTTCCCTTTTGAAAACCCATACCTATTTATTTTTACCTATTCTTGAATCTCAATTTATCTGATGTGCAGTATGATGCCTAATGGTTCCTGTTCACAGTTCTTCAGATTCTTTAGCCTTCTATTCCATTACTGTTTCGTTCACCTTATTATTCTTTTGTGAATGCTACTCACTTATCTTCTTTTTTTTGTAATAATTTTTATTGTTCTTTTTCACCTTTAACACACATTGACTTTAAGAGTAGTGTATCATCATTATTATACACATTCTTCTTCTTCACATCAATCTAATATAAATATCTCCATTTATACATCTTTATATACTGTACATTCATTTACTTTTTCTGCTCACTTATCTTCTATTGTCCCTTCTTCTTTGTGTGAATAGAATGGATATGGTGTGCTTGGCATTAGATTATTATATAAAAGATTATTTTTTTATATTAAAGTGTATTGTACTATATGCAAAATAATGACACACATCAATTCTGAGATTTTTTTTTAAAGGTATTTTTAGCACAAGATTTGAAGTGTCATTCCCAGAAGACAATGGCAATGTGCTAACAAGTCTACTAACCCAAAGAAACAAATGATGAAAAATGTCTGGGTTAGTCATGGCGGTCTGATAATATCCGAATAATGGAGACAGTGACTGCTGTGAGAAGGATTGGCAAGTAGATTAGTCCTTTAGAACCTCTCTGGAGAAGGAAGACAATATGAGATTATCCACTAGCCCTTTGAATGGCACCTTCGCATATGAGGGAACCATAAACAGTGGTTTCCCATAGGAAAAACCAATAGCTGAGGAAGATAACATCTTTGCTCTTTGCAATGGCAGAACTTTTAACTCATTTTCTAATGGCATTTGTTCAATTTAACCACCTTATTTATGGATATTGAAGACCTTCAAAACAGCAAACTTAATTTGATACCTGGTGTACTTTATCTTCTTTGGATTTAAGGAAATTAAAATACAGACTTCAGAATTTAAAATAATATACAATTGGGAAACATTTTTTTTTTATTTAAGAAACTTTTAAATGGACTAGAAAACCAAAGAGATTTGAAATATTGATTACTTTTAGTCTAAGATTTGATAGAGAAGCATAACATATTATATGAGTAGGAAATGACTAAAACACAACTAAACCCATATTAGCAACTGAAGATTGATGAAAGTTGCAAATGAACACTAGAGGGAACTAAAGGACCAAGCAGAAAAGATTTAAATTGACTAAGCTGGCCATAACTTTTACTCATCTGAAAGAATATTTCAAAAAAATGGCTGAGATAGTAATAACTAATATAATATAGATTTCAATGGTTTTTGAAGATAGTCAGAATTTTTTTTTAAAAAAAAAAACCCTGTTATCTGACACAGACATTATAGAATTTCAAGGCGTGAAAACCAACAAAATGGAAATTAACGAAATCGAAATACAAAAGACAAATCAAGAAAAAAATTAGAAGACAGCTGTGACATGAAATCCATGATGATGCCTCTTTGTGAGATTTATAAAATGGGATGCTTTGAAGACTCTTCAATACTTTTAAATTCCAAGAATCAATGAAATATTAAAACCTGCAACATCGTTGGAACAATTTAAAAATCAAGATTATGAAAAGTAAAAGGAAGGAATGTAAAGTTGGATTATTTGGTCAGGGATAAACTAGCTGTTTGATATATCGGTAACAAGGGGTGGGATTTTACCTGGTTGCACCGGTTCTATAGAACCGGTTGTTATGATTCTGCACAGTTTGGAGAACTGGCAAATCGCACCATTGGCTGGCCCCGTCCCACCCCTCCCAGTCACTCCTTACCTGGCATGTGCACCATCCAACTTGCCTGCATTGTGCCTTCACCTAATTTTTGTTACGTTGCTATTTTTCCTTTCCCCCCCCCCCCCCAACCATCAGCTGTTCTGACTATCAGCTGGGCTGGGAGATTTAGATTAGCTAGAAAGCAGGAAATCTTAAACTTCTTGCTTTCTAGCTAATCTAAAAGCAGAGCTGAACCTTCCTAGCTTTTATTTTTCAGTGCAGTCAGGTAGCAGATTTCAGAAAGATAGATCTCTGAGTGAATCTGTGATTCTGTGAGCAACCTGCGTTGCCTGATTTTGAGTAAAGTTGCTTTTTAAAAAATAAAAATTCAATATTAACATACATGGTGTGTTGTGACATACATGGTGTGTGTTGTAATTTTGTGAATTTGCTTGCTAGAAAATTTTATGAGTTTGCTTGCAGGCAAATTTTATGTGACAGACTCAGGCAGCAAATTGTAGAAAGGTAGATCTCTGAGTAAATCTGTGATTCTGGGAGCAACTCAATCTGCCTGCCTGCTTTGCCTGATTTTGGGTAAAAATTGCTCTTTTTTAAATAAAAATTTTAATATTTACATAAATATTTACAATGTTTACATACAAGCTATGCCCAGCCAGTCACATGACCACCAAGCCATGCCCACAAATTAGTCCACACCCACAGAAATGGTTGTTAATAAATTTGAATCCCACCCCTGTCTGTAACTCTTAAAGAATTGAAAATATTATGATTTGTGGATTATGCATAGATAAAAGTTAGGCTATGGGAATAAGATTTTTTTTTAAATTGTAGTTTAAAAGAGGGCGAAAACTTATTATATTAGCTTATGATTGGTGTGATGGTTGGAAGCCACTTCTTTCATAGTGTTTTTGTTTCTTTTTCATTTCCTTCTTCCACATCTGTTGAATTTTTAGTTTTTATTTACTTCTAATTTAATTTGTATCAGTTTTTACTATGCTCATGAAGAATTACACACACTATTGGGAGTTTTATAAACAGTATTTGAAAATGTCTATTTTAAGACATGGTCACAGACTTTATGAATTAGTTATGCACATTTTTTTTCTGTAGGGTCTTTTCTGTATAATTTGGAAAAAGGTGTGTTTTATTTCTATCCAGGCTATACCTATATTGAAGGAGGTACACATACACAGAGAATATTTCAAGTACATATAATAACTGTGAAATCCTTAAAGGAATCTAATTAAACATTGCAAGATAATGTCCCCTAAAAGGAGGATTTTCAAACTTTTTCAGGCTATAGCACAGAACCTCTGATCAAAGCCAAAGAGAAGGTGACTTTTAAAAAAGTTTAAAAAAAAGTCAGTCTTTTGTTATGGTTAATGACCAGAAATCATATTTTACTAGATTTAAGCCTTCAGCTTCATCTGTGATATGATGAAGCTCCACTGTATTCAACCCAAGATTTGTTGTTATAGTACATAGTTGTTTTTATATATCTTGGCATGTAGTAATGTAATACTTTATTGAACCAGGACCAATTTTAAAGGAAACAATTAGCATGCATCCATGATATACAGTAGTTTAATATTAGAAACTGAACATCGTTCAAGATTGGATTTGGACATTTATGGCTAGTCAGAGTAGATAATATAAATTACTACATACTTTAAAGCATTTTTTTTCTTATATTCTGGTTAATTTGATACAAGTTATTGTCAAAGAAATTAATCAGTGTGGCTAATGAGGTATTCTTTTTAATTATTATAATTTCCTAAGGAAAGGAAAATTGTTCATATGTAAATGAGGTCTCCACTTATTTAAACGCACATTATCAATCTTGGGTGCAAAGACTTCATAGAATGAGGGAAGGGAGAGACTTTTATTTTGTGTTCCTAAGTGGTAAAAACGATATATTTCGTACTTTACAATTCTTGGTTAGTTACATGTATGAATGAATAAGAAAAGATGAAATAGAAGAAGGAAATAACTGTTTGCTTTTTTATTTTTTAACTGTCTGAGGTCTAATCCTCACACACATTTAAGCAAGTCACAGATGGAAACTATCCCTCCTTACCCAAAAGAGCCTGGAAAAAAGAGTTGCAAGAATTTAATTCTGATTGCAGGATAAATAGAACCCTCATTTGATACCTAGCACTCACAGGAATTCTTTCAGAATGGCTTCTTGGCTTTTCCATAATAAATTGAAGCTCTTGCAGTCTTATGTGCTTGTTAATCTCTTAAAGTTCTGCCTGACAGGAAGAAGCTGTACACCTACCAGCTGTAGTACATTTGAGTGCTTACAGGCATCAGCAAAAAAAGGTGGGGTGTCTTATCACTACCTGTTGAGAGTGGAGGTTTGGAGTACTAACTGTGTGTGGGGGGTGAGCTATGAAGCTATGACTAGAGTGGAAGACTGGAGCTCACAGTGTTCTGGACTAGCAGGCTCGAAAGCCTGCAACTCTGATTGGCCCGCGAATAGCAGATCATGATTGGTCGCCGCAGACTGATCCAGTTGGCTAGTAAACGGGCTGCCGCGATTGGCCCAGCCAAGAGCGGCAAACTCAAATCAGCTTCATTGGCTGCCTAGCCGCAGCCAGCCCTATACAAGGGGCTGCTGCGGCTGGGATATCTTGCTCAGATCTGAAGTCACTAATAAAGAGCTGTTGTTGCTATCTGAGTCTTGCCTCCGTTCTTGAACCATCCTCCCAGATCTAACACTGGCGACGAGGATGGGATGCGGAGGCAACGAAGTCTATTGAACACAAGCTAGCTGAAGGAGCACGTGGCTGACAGAGCGCAACATCGGCGACATGGCCAGCAGCGCTATACCACCTGCCCCATTCGATCCAGCTAGCGAGGACTGGGACTCATATATGGACAGGTTTCAAATGTTCCTAGAGTCCAACAACCTCAAGGATGCCACGCCCAGCAAGAAACGAGCCAATTTTCTAACGCATTGCGGACCTGCCATTTTTAAAATGGCTAAAGCACTAGCGAAACCAGCTGAAGTTAAAACGATGGATTGGGACACCCTTGCTCCCATCCTGCGCAACCATTATGCTCCAGCAGTACCGACTCTCATTCGCAGACACGAGTTCTATCAGAGGGACCAGTGTGAAGGTGAGAGCGTCGGGGATTTCGTGGCAGACCTGAAAAACCTGGGTGGTTTATGTGGCTTCGCTAATCTCGAAGAAGCCATGAGAGACAGAATTGTCCTTGGCCTTAGAGATCCAACTGTCCAAAGCAAGATCATGGCCAAAGGAGACATCTCACTTGCAGATTCCATAGCAGACGCCACCGCAGCTGAAGCCACTCATAAATCAGCAGCACGAATGTGCCGAACCAGCGGGACCAACCGCCAACCCACCAATGTTGCTGGGAAACCTTCAGACAAGTACACATCGGCCACCCATCATGAAGATATCGAGTCATCCTCAGACAGCGAGGAGGAAGAAGTCCACAAATTCCGGTCAGAACATGAGCAACAGGACCAGCGGGGTCATAAATCCAACTACCAATGCGCCGGATGCGGTGGAAACCATCCTCGATCCGAGTGCAGATTCCTAGACGCTATTTGTGGTTTTTGCAAAAAATGTGGCCATATTGCTAAAGTATGCAGAAACAAAAGAAGTTCCAGCCCCAGACGAAGAGGGAGCAGCCCGAAAAGAACCGATGGTAACCCCACCACACAGAGGGACCACTCTAGCAACCAGTGGAACCAGTATAACAGACCCCGAAGGTTTAATGGCATGCCCAGATGAGAAAAGGCTCATCAAACCATCACCATCGGCCACGCTTCATCGCTAGATACAAAGAAAATTCGTGTAGAAGTCACCATCGAAAATAAACCGTGCATCATGGAAGTAGACTCCGGGTCTTCCCTATCCATGGTATCCTGGAAAACCCTCAAGCAACTGATTCCCAACATCCAACGCCAAGACCTCAGCAGTCAGAGACTTATACTAAGAGATTATCAAGGCAACCGGATTCCAGTCACAGGTACCAGCCATTTCCAGGTCTCTTTCAAAGGACATAATGCAATACTACCACTCACCATTGTCGACAGAGACTGGCCAAGTCTACTGGGCCTTCAGTGGTTCGCGCCATTAGAAATCGGAATGGCTGGCATCCATCATACTGAAGACAATGACTGGGAAGCGGCCCTCGTCCATGACTTCCGAGAAGTTTTCAGCGAAAAGTTAGGCAAGTACAAGGGGTCCCCTATTTAGTTTAATCTTTGCCCTGACATTGCCCCCATTCGTCTAAAACCACGCCGAGTTCCTTTTGCTCTCAAACCCAAAATTGATGAGCAACTGGACAAATTAATTGCACAAGGCGTGTTAGAGCCCATTGACCACGCCCGATGGGAGACACCAATTGTCACCCCCATAAAGCCTGACGGGTCCTTGAGAATCTGTGGAGACTACAAGGCCACCCTCAATCACGCACTGCAACAGAGTGCCTATCCGGTACCAGTCGTTCAGCATCTCCTACATTCACTTGGGGGTTGCAGAATATTCGCAAAACTAGATCTGGCCCAAGCGTATCAACAGCTGCCAGTTGATACCGAGACTGCAGAAGCCCAAACTATAGTTACACATCATGGTGCATTCAAATGTAACAGGCTCCAGTTTGGAGTAAGTGTCATGCCAGGCATTTTTCAAAGCCTGATGGAGAGACTATAGCAAGGCATAAAAGGGGTCGTGCCCTATTTTGATGACGTACTGATAGCAGCCCCAACAAAAAGTCATAATGCCTCAGAACAGTCCTACAAAGGTTCAAAGATGCTGGCCTCAAGGTTAAGAAGGAAAAGTGCCAGCTTTGCACATAAAGGGTAGAATTTCTTGGCTACCTTCTTGACAAACAAGGAATTCACCCTACAGAAAAGAAATTGGCAGCCATCAAAAATGCCCCAAGACCCAAAAACAAAACTGACCTTCAAGCCTTCCTGGGACTCATTAACTTTTATAATATTTTCCTACCCCAGAAGGCAACTGTTGCTGAGCCCCTTCATAGACTCCTCAATAAAAGGGCCTCCTGGATTTGGGGACGATGGGAGGAACATGCTTTCCAGCAAGTGAAGGACCTTCTCACTTCTGATGCAGTGCTAATACAATATAACGAGACACTCCCATTGACTGTTACTTGTGATGCCTCAACTTTTGGGGTGGGGGCTATCCTGAGCCACATCCTACCAAATGGTACCGAAGCACCAATTGCATTTTTTTCGAGAACTTTGTCAAAAACAGAAAGAAACTATAGCCACCTAGATAAGGAAGACCTTGCAATTGTTTCTGCGATCAAAAGGTTTCATGAATATGTATATGGGAGATCATTTTCCATTATCACAGATCATAAGCCATTACTTGGCATTCTGGCGGGCGACAAACCTTCCCCACACATTCTATCCCCCAGAATGACGCGGTGGTCGGAATTCCTAGCTGCCTACGACTATCAACTAAGACATCGCCCTGGAAAATCTATTCCTCACGCTGATGCCTTGAGCCACTCTCCACTACCCGAACTGCAAGATGACCCAGCTCCCACGCTACCAATACTACAAATCGAGACAATTCCCTCACCTCCACTAATGGCCCAGGACATCGCCTTTGTAACCAAAAAAGACTCATGTTTGGCACGAGTTCTTGGCTGGGTGGAGAGGGGATGGCCAGAATACGAGCCCAAGGAAACCTTTAAACCATCCAAAAATAGACAGAACTTTTCTCACAAAGAGGGTGCATATTATGGGGAGACCGAGTCGTCATACCAACTAAATTACAAAAAAAAGTCCTTCAAATGTTACACGATGGACACCCGGGCATCGTGCATATGAAAGCGCTGGCAAGAAGCTACGCCTGGTGGCCAGGTATGGACAAACAAATTGAAACCTGGGTCGCCTCCTGTAACAGATGCCAGGAAAACCACTCAGCCCCACCAAAAGCTCCACCAGCAGAATGGGAAACACCCAGAGGTCCCTGGTCGCATATTCATATTGACTTTGCGGGACTACTAAAGGACACACTTTCCTAATAACTGTAGATGCGTATTCTAACTGGCTCGAGGTCAATAAAATGAAAACAACCACTACAGATGCAGTCATCAAGAAATTAAACAGACTCTTTGCCACACACGGCCTACCCGATGTCCTGGTATCCGACAATGGGCCCCAATTTACTGCTTTAGCCTTTGAACAATACCTAGCTGAACGGGGCATCCGACACGCACTCCCATCGCCGGCTCATCCAGCAGCGAATGGTAGGGCTGAACGAATGGTTCAGTTCACAAAGAAAACCCTACAGAAAATGGAACAAGGTAACATCCACGATAAAGTCACTAGAATGCTCCTTCTCCAGCTCATCACACCTAACAGCATGACTAACAAGAGCCCAGCTGAACTCCTGATGGCCAGGAAACCCACATCACCTCTAGACTGCTTGCACCCTGCCTACACCCCGGAAAAGCCCCTGAGTTCCAGCAGCAAGCATCGTGCCTTTAAGGTAGGAGACCTTGTATTTGTAAAAAAATTTTCAGGGGATCCCCTCTGGATTCCTGCTCAAATAAATCAAGTCACGGGTCCCCGCTCCTACCATCTACTGACCACTGATGGCAGAGCATGGAAACGCCACATTGACCAGCTATGCTCCAGACTAACCACAACTTCCATCTCTGACCCCAGCCTCGACACCAGGGGGGGAGCGGAAGCTGCGAGCCCGGAAATAGAACCAACACCTGTTCCTTCAGAACTAACCCCGAGATCACCACACCATAGCTTGCAATACTTACCAGCTGTAGTTGAACCTGGGCAGATGAACACTTCACCAAGAAGCAGCAGCCAAGCAGGTTCAGTGAGCCCGGGGAACCATAGTGGTAGCAACGAAGCTGAGGGCTCAATCACCCCGAGGGCATCAGGAGAGAGTCCCAACCATGGCACCGGTTCACCGTTCCAACTAGATCCAGCAAGGAGTCCATCTGAACCCAAATTTGAACATGGACAATTGGAATTACGTAAGTCAGGTAGACAGGTACAAAGACCTGCCTACCTGTGAGACTATATAACACCACCCCTTAAATGGAACCAAGAGGGGAGGGGTGTTCCGGACTAGCAGGCTCAAAAGCCTGCAACTCTGATTGGCCCACGAATAGCAGATCATAATTGGTCACCGCAGACTGATCCGATTGGCTAGTAAACGGGCTGCCGCGATTGGCCCAGCCAAGAGCGGCAAACTCAAATCAGCTTCATTGGCTGCCTAGCTGCAGCCAGCCCTATACAAGGGGCTGCTGCAGCTGGGATATCTTGCTCAGATCTGAAGTCACTAATAAAGAGCTGTTGTTGTTATCTGAGTCTTGCCTCCATTCTTGAACCATCCTCCCATATCTAACACACAGGCTGAAAATTGAGCAGGACTGATTGGAAGTTATTCACATGGAAAAGTGGGAATTGGGATGAAGAGGGTTATGAAAAGCTCTAGGAAACAACAAGGGAATGAGGAAGCAGAGACGGAAGAAGGGATCTATTATTTTGGATGTGGAATATATATAAAAAAGAGGGTAGAATTATTCTGAAAGAAAGAGAAAACAAACAAACAAACAAAAAACAAAGAAACCAGCTGAGGTGATTTTTAACTGGGATTCTGAACACAGAAGGCAACGGAGAACTATAGGTACAATATTGCAATTATTCTGGTTTTGCAATAGGTTTCTGGTCTATTTAACTTAATCCTGTTAATCCTTTTATGAATGGACTCTCTCTGTATGACAGCCTCAACATTTCTAATATGTTCCTTCCTCCCAAATATTAGGGTAGCCCTTGCCTAGCAGAAAATGGCTGCCAATGCAGTTACCCATATTGTATCTTTTTCTACTTTGAAAATGAAAACAATGTTTTTAAATCTAGATTTCACGGAAGATAAAGGGTTTTGAAAGAGCATAGCTATTGCCTAAATATTCTGGGTGGAATTTATAGAGCTAATATCTGAGAAAGGGTTGTAAGAAACTTTTTAGTAATGCATGAGATCTTTCAAAATACTTACTGACAATTTTAGACATTAGGCAGGATACACTATACCTTATGTTATAGCTTATTTGCCTTTAGTACTTAAGGGCAAATCTGATAATAATCCATTCTTTTGCATAATTTTTAGAAATTAACTAACCATGCTTAACTAACCATAACAGTTGGAAGATAAAATCTGTGCCCAAATACAAAAAGTCTAATCCATTTTCTTTGTTACAGAAATAGTGTGCCCTGGAAGCAAGTTTACTCACTCAAAATCTTAATATTATTTACTGCAATGCAATTTTAAATATATTATTTACTTTAGGAAATAGTTAGAAAAAGGCACTTGAGCAATTCATTGTATATACTCAAGAGATTAAATAAAGCAAAGAGGAAGTGCTCCAATAATGTACCTGACAAAATCTACCAAGGGAGCATCAAGTATATATTTTTGAAGCCTGTAATTTATACAAATTGCGTAAGTACCTTAAATTAATCTATTATATTTTACGACTGAATGCTTTAAAAGATACCACCAAATGTTCTACATTTCATAACTGTTTAATGTCAAAGCAGTGACAAATCTATACAGATTTTCCCAGCTGATTAAGTATTTGTAGATGTTTTGCTTCTGAGGTTCATCCTGGTACAGCTTTGCAAATATTAAAAATAGAGTTGGTTACATGTTTGTAGGGCTTCCTCTAATGATATGCACGGTAATAAAAATAATAATACAATAACTGTGAATATTAACAATATTAACAATAAAAATATATAAATTATAATAAATATTAAATATTTGCTATAACTGCTGCAACTCATTTGGACAATGTGTTTCCTATCATATTGCCAAAGGCTTTCCAGAACAACTGGGTTGTGTTCCGAGCTGTTTCAAGCCACAGAAACTTCTATAGGGAAACTTCTATAATAAGAGGAAAACTCAAAAAGATATCTCTCTTCTTCTCCCTGCTGGCTCTCATAACTCATTTGGTACGGAATCATTTTTTGGTAACACACACAAAAAAAGTCTTAGCGCATTATGCTATAAATAGAACCACCCCACAAACATTGACTGACAACGAAAGTGGCCAAAATAGAATTTGATTATTTATATACTAAAGAAAAGAAAGGCCATGGGACTTGGATAATTTGGATCAAAACTTAGTGCCTGTACTTTGGTCCATGTTTACCATTGTATACGCAAAAAGCAATTTGTGACCATGTAGAGAATGGACAGACAAGCACCATCCCTTGGTCACTCTTGCAAATCATCTGTCAGACACTCAGGACAAATAGCAAAGTGCCAGTTCAGATATTTGAATCAACATTTGCTCTCAAGCATGTGTGTGTGTGTCTGTGTGTGTGTGTGTGTGTATTTTCTTTATAAAGTTGCAGTTTGAACTCTGAGGCAGGGTTGGGAAGAGGGCAGGAATCTCTTCAGCCTATGAGATTAAAAAAAATATGTCAAGAAGATGGGGATGCCCCCTGAAAATTAAACAAGAAGACTTTGGTCATCGTAAGGCAAAGGTAACACATTTTGACAGGAGTATTTTGTAAGATTACTTGTTTTAATTTTAACTGCATGTACTGTCCAGATAAAATATATGTTCAGTGACTTTTGTGTTCTGAGTACATGCTTGTATAGAGTGAATTGTATGTTTAAATGAAACTTGGAATCTTTGTCTTGCATCTGCACAGAACCTTATATTGTCCTTATAATGTTAAAAGACCTCACTTTCAAAAATTGTAACCTGTTATTTGAACCCTATTTTTTTATCTTCTGTACCATTCTATTGAAGCTGAAAAGAATTGTGTGCTTTTTCTTCTTCTTTTAACACATGACACTATCTCATGTGATTGATTTATCTTCCAAAGGAGTGGGATAGAACTCTGATTTTTGTTGCCTGCAAACTTCAGCCTGAAAGGATAGAGATGGTGCTATAGAATTTATTTCCCCTTTTTCCTTTCATTTGTTTTTATTTTTATTTTTCTGTAAGATAGATAAGCCATGGTAATGAACTGATTCCAGCTCAAATCATCCCCTTGAAAGATACCGTAGGTGGTTGCAGCAGAAACTACCAAACTACTACATGCATACAAAAGGCAGAGCTCAGGAACTGAGACCCAAATGGCTTTTGAAAGAGGAAATTGAAGCCTCTAAATTTTATCCTCTGAGTTCAGTCCAGCTGTTAAGAAAAAGCTGGGTGAAATTTGGATGAGAACCATACTCAGATTAAGGTTGAATGGTCAGTTGAAGCATTCTAAATAAACCAATGACACACCATTATACCATTATTGATTTAAAGTATCTTACCAAATCTTTCACTCATCTTGATTTTGCATGTTCTCCAATTGAGCCATCAGTGTTTGAGTTACTTTACTTACTTTTGTTTTAATGTAACTAAAAGCATATTTTCTTGAACAAACTTCTCAAACATTATATTTTTAATGAAATAGCTCACTACTTAACATCACACTCAAATAGCTGTGCTGAGTTTGAGAGTATCTAATTACTTCAAATTGGTATTAGGGGGATATACTGTGCTCTTAAAAAGGGAAACACTACAACTCGGGGAGCCAATCTTAATGTCAATGATCATTTTGCTTAAGTTTATATTCCAATTAAGGAATAAAGATTTCTCGCTTGAATGAGTTTCATAATATTTTATTTATAGTTCAAAATATCTGCATTTATACATCAGACTTATTGCAAACTATAATTGGATATATATTTCCATATCTGAACTTCTAAGTAGCACTTAAATTTATGTTGACTTTTCTATTTACTTTTATAAACTATATTTAAAATAATATGAATAATTAAATAATAATAATATCCTAAACATATACCCTGCTTGATTCCAAAAGGGTAAATAAGGATCATGATGTGAAATAAACTTTGATTTGTCTAAGTATTATCATTTGTAATTAAGCTACCTCAGGATGAAGGCCTCTACATTCTCCGTATGTTGTTTTAATCAGCATTGCAAACAAATCTGACTGGTGAGGGTAAGCATAGAAGAAGAGGAAGAAAGAAATGGGGGAAGGAAATAGTTATATGCTCTTTCATTAGAAACTAAATATTGCTATAACTTATGGGCTGTAATCCTGAAGAACATAATTGAATATTGAAATCAAAGAGTTAGAATAAGATACTTTTGGAGGTTATCTAGTTGAATCCCTGTATTTTCTTTCATTCTTCTCCAACCTTTTAAATCAAACTGATCTACTAACAGATATTTCTTCCTATTTCTTCTATTGTTGGATTGAAAATTTGCCTCCTTGCAATGTCCACCATTTGATTAAAATTTTCATTCATTACAAGATAAATCTGTGCATGACATCCCTTCAAATACATGTATGAATCATTACTTTGCCTCTCTTTAATTTTCTGCTGTCTGAGATGCTTATTCCAAATCTGTTCATCTCTTCCAAGGGTTTCCAAACTTCGCCACTTTAAGACTTGTGGACTTCAACTCCCAGAATTCCCCAGCCAGCATTGTGGCTGGGGAATTCTGGAATTTGAAGTCCACATCTTAAAGTGGCCAGATTTGAAAGACCCCTGATCTGTTCTTTATAGGAGAGTTTTTCTACTTACCTCCATATTCTGACCATCTCCCTTTTGGATGAACCCAGTCTGTCTGTGTTCTCCTTATTGTGGCATATATGATTGGACAATATAATTCAGATTCAGTCAGACTATCTTGAGAAATGCCTTACACTGAAAAATGTTTTTTTTTTTCAAAACTAAGTCCCAAAATGTGCTTTTTCAAGAAGCAATTGGACATTCTGGTTTTTCTTTGAAGACGTTTCGCTTCTCATCCAAGAAGCTTCTTCAGCTCAATTATGGTCATAAGTCGATGATTGTATTTCATTTATATCATGAATCATGAGATAGTCAGAAGTTTCAGGCACATATTTTACAAAAAGCTTGTCTTTCTTTTTCTAAATCCATCACTTTATAAGACCCTTGTGTTCTGTAGTATATGAAGAACTGAATCGAATTTCATTATGTTTTTTCCTGAATTACTGTTTGAACATATTTTTTTAGAATAAGATCTGGTTCTGCATAATTTTAGAAAAAAGGTTTATTTTATTTTTAAAATGTATTTTGGAACTAAAATATTGTTTTGGATTTTAAAAAATGCCCTTGACTAACATACATAAATACTCTGGAAATTAAAACATTGTTCTCGTCTTCCGATGTGATCAAAAATAAACTCCAATGAAAACAGTGTCCAATGTATATACTGATTGTTCCCATCCACTCAACATCTCTTGATATTGTTCTCCAGATTCAAGTCTCAAGTTAGTTTCTTGTCACATGTATGTGATCAGGGAATGCAGTATACCCTAAGCCAGGGTACACTGTATCAGAACTGCAGGCAAATCAGTGGTGGGATTCAATTTTTTTTTAAAATACCAGTTCTGTGGCTATGGCTTGGTGGGTGTGGCAGGGAAGGATACTGTAAAATCTCCAGTCAGTGGTGGTATTTGCTGGTTCTCTGAACTACTCAAAATTTCCACGACTGGTTCTCCAGAACTGGTAAGAACCTGCTAAGTACCACCTCTGAGGCAAATGCCTGTGATTTATACTCTAGGCTCACAGGCCCTTGACCAATCATAGAATAAGAAAAAGCCCACCCAAATATAAATGTTCTAAATTTCCCTCCAAAACAGTTGGGCTCATCTAAAGGTTAGTTTCACTTTAGCACAGTTAACACAGTTATATACATTCAATACATAATATCCTCTTTGATGCTGGTTTTTGCATTCTTAGTTATGCCCGCTTCCAAGGCTGCACACCAGTTATGTGGCATGTACTGGCTGATAGTCCTATATTGTTTCTTTTGAACATGCTCAATCATTTTTTTCCACCAAATCAGGATTTTGAAGCATGGGTTTTTCAGGAATGGATTTTCCAGACATGGGAGAATTCAAACAACAAAAAATTTGAATACATCTGGGGAAACTCTTTGGAACTATGAAATGGGAATGAACTGCTTTATTAATTATGAAATTATAACCTGAAATAACTCCAGATTTACGTGGCAATATTTTGATTAAAGTATTTCTATTGATTCAACAGTCCTCATTCAATTTGCATTTTTCTCAAAGAAGGAAGTAGCAGTACTGAAATTAGCATGAGTAGAATGTAGGATTTTTGCACCTGTTTGTAAGGTAGTCAAGAGACGTGGACAGATAACTTTTCCAAACTCCACAATGATGTCTCCAATGGTCTGAAGTCTTCTTACCTTCCACTGGAAGCTGCTTTTATAACATTTTGTACAAAGAGAACAACAGATTAAAATGTAATGTTATCAAATAATCAAATAACCAATGCAAGACAAAATGTTTCTGAAAGAAAAAGCTTATTAAAAAGTCATTATATTTTATTTGTTAGTAGTGTGCAGCTCTTTGATTTCTCAACATTTCCATGAGAAAAAGGCTTATTTTTTTCTATCAGAGTGACCTCCATTGTTGGAAGTGGCAAGAGAAGTATTGATATTTTCTATTATACATTTTTGTTCCACTCTTCAGTTTTCTAACCCCAAAATAAGCCCAAATGGAGTATCTTCCCTCTTGACTTCTCTTTGGCTTATCTGAAGTATGGGAAACAAAGAAAGTTGCAAATGGCTAAAGAAATAATTGTGCAATGAAAGAGAAACATTTGCATGCATTTGGGGCAGCTGTCTAATAGCTGAATAAATATTTAGATAGTTCCAAGTGGACCACTTTTTAACATAATTAACTCTATTTCTGTATAACATACAACCACTTGGTGATCCTAAGCCAAATTTTGCCTTCTGAAGCTTGAGATATGGCTTGCTTTATGCCAGCCAAGAATTCTTGTGAGAAACAAAAATTTCCAGCCATGAGATTAGAGATGATGAAAGAGAAATGAAAATATCCCAGAGAGAAAAGAAGGGGGAGGGGCCTATTTCACTCTGTTCTATTCTAATTGCAGGGGATCCTACTGATAATGGAGAAAGGGCATAATAACTATTTAAAATGATCTTCTAGTTTGCTGCTGACTCACAACACAGACTGCATTTGTTCCATGCCTTCATTTATTATATTCACTGTGGCCACCCAGAAAATGTTCTTGCCCTTATTATTTCCTCTTTGGTCAGATGCTACTAATGAGGTCATTAATTTTTTAGTCCTGTGGTTGTTCTCTTCCAAAGCTGAGTAAATGATTTGGAGAGATTTTCTTTCCTAGTGCTCCATGTAGGATGGGTCTATAGACCCTGCTCTATATAATACACTCATCCAGACAGGTGTGTCCTCCCTTGGAATTAATATTTTGGTACACACAATGCTTACATTATATTGATACTACTGATAGAAATTCTTTTAATGTCACAAAAGTACACTTAATTTACCTCCTGGCTTTCAGGCTTAAGGAATGTGTAAGATGTTGCAGATTCCCCTTCCCATTAAAAGTTCGAGTACCTATTTATGTGCACTTTTATGAATATATTCCTATGTACTTTTTATTAATATATACTATAAATATTTGCAATGTTGCTGTTTTGATTTGAAAATGCACTATATTAGGGATACGTATTGGCATAAACATTAAGAAAAATGTGAACCAAAGTTGCTGTATTAGGAAAATATTACACACAGAGATGTGGATCAGTTCAGGGTTGCATTAAACCATTCAGATTGATTCATTCATTGTTTAGAGGGAGAACAAGATTTTTGTTCTTTAAATTCAGCATGGCCCTGAACTGTGCAGTTATTCCCTCTTGTTAAAGATAACGCTTTCATGACTATCTAAACATTTCAGTGATTGCTGAGAGATAAGTTGCTTTTCTGCCTCTGAACTGCTTGCCTATGTTGGAAATGATTGCACAGGAATTGTACTGCCAGCAAAATGCCTTGGGGTAAAATGGCAAATCATCTTATGAATAAAGGGTACAAATTTGTTGGGTCAGCAAATGACTGACAGAGCAGCACAAATGTGCAGCCTTGCTAAGTGCTTCCAGTAAAGTGAGGCTGGGCCAATTTATGATTCTATTTGAAATAACTGTATTTTCAATGGGTTCATTAAGCCCCAAGTCATATTTCTGAATTTTCTCAGATTAATTAATTACAGAACACTTATAAAATCAATATCGGGGAAAGAAGAAACAGAATATTAGGAGAAAATATGAAGCTAGGATGTATCTCACTTTGTGAGAGAGGTGGAACTACTATAAGATGATAAAAGGATTGTGTTAATTGGCTTCAGTAATGGCTTTTGATGGAGAAGGCCTATGAGTTCCATTCAAAGTTTTAGTCCTGAAAACAAATTCCTTAATCTAAAATTTCTTATTTACAAGTTTGCATCAAATTGTGGTTGATCATAGGGTTGTTTTTTTTTTTTGGGGGGGGGGGGAGATTAGCAGAAACAGGAGAAACTAAAGACTTAAAATGTATAGCCTACTACTGAAAATTTCAAATGTAGTCTGTGACTTAAATATATACTCTGACAGTAAATATATGTTTGAGAATAAGAACGTCTTAACTGGAGTCTGTCTTGGCAACTCTCCAAAGGGGCTTAAGCTAGGAAGAATAACAGAAGATTTTTCAGATTTCAAATTCAGGTTTTGGATAAGATAAATAATCTTATTTTCATAAATTCCTTAATCAGACTCTGCTCCTTTTTCCCTCCCCACTAGCATCCTAAATCTACTATACTGTATATGGTTTCTATGCACTGTGATAAGCTGTTATTTTATTAATGCAATTTAGAAACAGTTGCAACAGCCAAATATTAGTCAAAAACAGCTCTGCAGGTTGGTTAATAAAAGTTATTGAACATAATCTCCTGAAATTAAAGAATAAAACATAACCTTCAACTATACTCTTTTGCAAGATTGAGGATGCTTCCAGCAGAGGTGGTATTCAGCAGGTTCTGGAGAACCAGTAGCAGAAATTTT
>NW_020769323.1:18181023-18194177 GCF_900518735.1 Pseudonaja textilis
GAGAGAGAGAGAGAGAGAGAGAGAGAGAGAGAGAGAGAGATCAGATGTTAGAAACTGACATCTTATAAATACCAGTCTCTTACAAACACCTTGAAGTCATGGGATTCTATCATGTTCAGAGCCTTTAATGTAGCTTTGGACAAATATTCTTTTTTCATCATTTTGGAGTTTACTTTTTTTTTTTTACTGCTTGTTAAATATTGAAAACTTTCAGAAGTGCTAATCCAATTTTATTCCCTGCCTGAGTTGTTCTTCAACCCATTAAAGAAAATTACAAGTTTAAAGATTTTTAAGAAATTGTTTTTCAGAATATACAGCAAAAGGTGATTTTTATATGATTACTGTTGGCTTTAAAAAGTTTTACACAGTTTAAGGTCTTGATGGACTTGATTTAAGACTTTCAAATTAATTGAAAGGAACCTTTCTCTTGAGAAAATTCCCTTGTTTGTACTTGGAAACTGATATGATTTTGAAGATTGGACAATGGAGGGCACCAGAAGGGTATCTCAAAAGAAATGTTTACCAAATAGATGCAGGAAATGTTTGAGTTATTTAACCCTATAGTGCAGGGGTGTCAAACTTGTGTTGTCACAGCGTCACCACATGAAGTATCAGGACTTTTTTCCCCTTTGCTAAACCGGGCAGAGGTGGGGCCAGCATGTGACACATCTGGCCTGTGGGCTGCAAGTTTGACACTCCTGCTATAGTGGAATAGGTTTTGAAGAACAATCCTTACTGAATAAAATTAAAATTGACTTACAGGTGGATTTAAAAATTTAATCTACAATAAAGAGATGTAAATAATGGATTTATGAATGAGGTTAGATAAAGATTTAAAATAAAGATATGCAAATAAATCAGAAACTGATGGGGATAAAATTTTTAGACTTACAAAAGGGATTTGCTGGAGCTGCCACACTGGGATTACAAAAGGTCCTGACAAAAATAACTTTAAGAGGTGAGACAATGAAAATATAAGAAAATAGATGTTAGACCTTTCTTTGAGGAATTTAAAGATTGTTGGGAGAAAAAAAAAGAAAAAAAAAGAAAAGTAGTTTTAGAAAGGGAATTAAGCTACTAAAAGACCTAAGTTTTGATGAGGCAGAAATTCCTGCAAATGGAGAAATATTGTTATTTTTCCAATAGCAATAGTTTACTATGATTTAAGTACAGTACACCATAAATGTTACATATGACATACCCAAACTCAGAAAGATGCAAAACTGCTTTCACTAGCTCACAGACCTTATGCCAAAGAACCTTTAGATGGACAGATTTGTATCCTATGCAATAGCTAAACTGGTAGCTAAGTTTGTTTATAATCAGGTATACTTGAGGGATTTGTTCTTTGTCAACTCACTGTAAATAGATTTGATCTATTCTTTATGTACAAAGAGGCATTTTGGGATAATTTATTTCTCTGCACTTTGTGATGCAATTATTTTCTAATAAAATAATTTCACAAATATCTACTTTGTGAGAAAATATGTTCAACATGATGTATTGAAATGTGTATTACTTTTTATCCATGAATACTGAAACTGTACATAAATGTTGAAAGAAGATGACATTTTTAAAGGATGAATAGCTACAAAATGAGCATAGATTGGAAAAAGCTTAGTTTGGCCATCCATTGTTCCTAAAGTGTGGCTGCTTTCTAATTGCTGAAACAATTAGCTGAATTTGAGATGTAAGCATTCCAAGCATATTGGGCATTCTCACTAAAATTTGTGCTTCTAAAAAACGGCCAAATGATTTCACTAGTAAGAATATTTGTTGGTCTCCTAGCTACTGCAGTACCCTCTGTCACACTGCATGTAAATTGCTAGACTACTAAAGATACTATATAAAGCTGGGAATGCAAGAAATAAGCAGTTTATGCAAGCATAATACTCATATAAAAGGTAAATTCTATTTTTTTAGGGGGAAAGCAAGCCTTGAGAGGAATAATTAACAAAAAACATTTTTTTCCTATAATTATTTCCTACAGTTCTCTCCTTATGTATGGCCCTCAAGAACCACTTCAAATATTCAAGTATAATGTTTGTGGTTATGAGTACAAATGATTGTCAACCAGGTGTGCTATTTAAAGTTAATTAGTCAACATCAGGTAATGCCATGAGATTTAAAGCAACATCAACTTGCAGATGCATGATCAGTTGAAGATAATCAAAGAAAGAGGAAAAAGGAACTGGAAGAGGAAAAAGGAAGAAAAAAATATGAAACTATGTTATAAATTAATCTACTCTGATAGTCATTGTGTCTTCAAATGGATGAAAATCATACCTTGTGTAACAAAGCCATTTAAGATGTTTAACCCAAGTCATGGACAAAATCATTCTCGAATATCTTGTCCAAATTGGATGTTACGTTTTAGTGATTATGTGATGACACTGAATTAGATCTAATGCTAGATCTCTCTTTGTACATTCCTTACCTAATTCCTTACTAATATATGCTCATGTATACTGGAATTGTTGCTATCACTGCGACAGCAAATGAACACTTGTTTGTATGCATTGATGTTTGTATCTGTATATGTGAATGTGTATTTACATTTATATACACATACTTGCCCTCACATTAGTGTTGAATCTTAGCAACATAAAAGAAGATTTTGTGAATGAAAATGAATACATGAATGATCGAGTGACTGACTGACTGACTTAATAGCTGACTGACTGAGTGAATCTCCAGCAATTTTTGAATTGACAGATATATTGAATCTATCTCCATGCAAGTACTTTTGTGTGCAATGCTGAACTCTGAAAAGTATATTGTAAAACAAAATATAAACATGTTCCAATCATATTAATCAATGTAAGTAAATTATATTTTATTTAAAAATGAGTTTACTTTACTTAAAAATGAATAGCAGATTTTCCAAACATGCTGAAAGCTTCCATAATTCAAAATTATCTTTTTAAAAAATGAAAGGAAATGAAGAAAAGGTGGCCAAGAGAGGGTCTATGGGCAGACATCCCAGATAATAATTATGATTTAGGTTGTTAAATTTCAGAAAGTGGCATGGGCCTGACCTCTCCCAGAATTCCTGAAGCCTTATCTCATCATTCTCAAGGAAATGTAGTTGCTGTGAGATTATTGTAATATAGATGATTAACAATAAAGTTTCTGCTTGAGACTATTCAGGAATGGTTCCGGTTGCTTACTCTTGAATAGCATGATTTTAAACCTCATTTTTCTTACAAATCATTGCTGATCTTATCAAAATACAACATTCTTTCTTCAAAATAAAGGTAGTCCTCAACTCACAACAGTTCATTTAGCAACTGTTCAAAGTTACAATGGCACTGAAAAATGTGACTTGTGGCCATTTTTCAAAGTTACAACCTTTGTAGCATCCCCATGATGTGATCAAAATTAAGATGCTTGACAACTGGTTCATATTTATGATCATTGCTGTGTCCTAAGGTCATATGATCACCTTTTGTGAACTTCTGACAAAGTCAATGTGAAAGCCAGATTCACTTAACAACTGGGTTACTAACTTATCAACTGTGGTAATTCATTTAACGGCGTGGCAAGAAAGCTGTCAACTGTCCAACTACTGAACCCAAAATAAAGAAACACTCTTGGGAGCTTTGAATTTCCAAAAATAAAACTTTATTGGATACACCACATTGGTGTAGAAACAAAATGATCTCTGGTTTTCATATGCAAATGCTTGCCTAGTTAAACAATAGGTTCCCTTTCTTCCCACCCCATTGTCCAATTATGAGATGTCCATTTGTTATGGGAACAGTCCATTTCTTTTTCCAACACCTACAGTGGTGATCTTCGTGATTTCCATGGTCTCATGATCTCTACATTCATTCTCAGTTCAATTTCCCACTTCCCTTCCCCCAGTTCATTGGAGAGTGGAAAAACATTAAGGTTTGAAAGAAGCAAAGTGGCTCAATCTTGACAAAAGGTTGTAAAATAGGGTAAAACTCACTTAGCAAACTTTGGGCTCAACTATGATTATAAGTCAAGGACTACCTGTAATTTAGCAGTTTTACTCAAGGAAAACTACCTTTGAAAATTAGGTAATAATTCCATATTGACATTGTTCTCTTCTTCATTACATTGATTTGCTTTTCTGTTACCAAAAATAATGTGATATGAAATAATTCACACAGTAGTCTTCTATCAAGAAAACAATTTACTACCAATTTAATGTTGCTTCCCAAATACATAGCTTTAATCATTTTTCATCTTAATAGTGGCATTATAAAGACCCATAGATCAAGACAGAGTTAATTTGAGTAATTCTGTTCCTAGGAACTCTCAGTATAAATTGGTTGTCTTATCTATTTGTAAGGTGACAAATTTTTCAATTGCCATACTAAATACACAAAACTTTTGATGATAAAATGTTAACAAGAGGGAAATCTCTCAACTGGAAATTGAAATCTTCAGTACTCTCTTGAAAGGCCCTCCTCTTTACATTAGTTTAGGGATCTTCAAGCTTTCATTAGCTAGCCATTGGGAACTTTGACTAGTTTTTTCTTCATGTATGAAAGACAGTTTCTTGCCTGCAGCACATTTAATTAAGAGAACAGTTGGATATTCAATTTTGACAAAGGAAGAAGAGGGAGTGGGAAATGTTAATATTATGCAAATGCAATGGAAAGAACGTTGAGCTATTGTACAAAGGAAAAGTGAAAGCTACGTATAAAAATACCATACACATCCTAAAAAGGGTTGGTGGTCACCTCGGCCATTCTATTCAAAGGATGCCTAAAACAAAAGAAGCAAACAGATCCTTCTAAATTATCAAAGACTGTCAACCTATTCTTAATCATAATTATGTAACTCATCAAACATGTCTCTGCCAGGGAAAACAAGGACTCAATAACTCTTATGACTTGATAGTGATTAGAATTAGCACTTGTTATTTTAACTCTTCCATCATATCTGACTCTTGGTCGTGACTTTATAAGCAAATGCTGTCCATGTTACTTTGTCAAGCACAGCTTCTTTCAGTTGTTGGATGTTTATCTTTGTTTCAGTTTTGATGTTACAAAGGCACTCAGCATATTCTTTGCTTGCCACTTCTTCCTATTCCACTAACCATTCCTAGCATCATTGACTCCTCCAATGAATTTGCATGCATGATAGAGCCAAAGTAATTCTGATTTTGGCTTTTGTTGATATGTCTGGTTTTATATGATTCAGTGGCTGCTCTTACTGTGCATGGTATATGCAATAATTTAGGCCAGCACCACAGTTCAAAAATATCAATTTTTCTTCAATTAGCTGTTCTTTGATCAGAGTTAGCAACTAGGTGTGAAGTTTACAGAAAACACCATACTGGAGATGGAGGACATAAGTACAGATTTTCTTGGTCTTTGGTTCACCCCCCCCCCCCCCAAAAAAAAACCGCTACACTAAAAAAGAAAGAATTGAGTAAGAATTTGCTAAAACACCCAGTTCCTTATAAGATTGCATTTTTGTGTTCAAGCTCTATGAGGAGTATCCATCTATAGGAAAGAAAGGAATGTTGTTGTTCTACAAACTTTAGAGGGGGTCCATTGATTAATATGTCAATTTGTAGTCCTTACATTTAAAAAATAATAGCAATTAAACTGAGCACATATTTGTCTGTTGTGTTTATTTCTTTTTCCTTATTTTGCTATTTTTTTATTCCTTTAAAAATCATGGTTTTCTGACTTTTTTTAAAAAAATCAGTTCATTAGCTGCCTTGTGGTCAATAATTAACTTTCATTATTCAGTTAATTTATTCAGGATTTAAAAAAAAAAAACTTTGAGAAATTACTATTTTTTTTTGACACTGGATCTCAGTATATTTTTTAGAAATAGCCTTTTGAAGTTGTTATTTAGATTCCAGATAAGTGTTTCAAGGGCTGGGTATGTACAAGTTCCTGGTTAGAAAGTAATACCACCCAAGTTCTTGTGTAATGTTGTTGTGATGAAGAAGATGACTTCTCTTTAGGCAAAAATTAGTCAGATTTTCATCAAAAATCAACTACAATGTTTCATGTTCAATGACTGCAGGCTGAACATAAATTTACTTTTTTTCAGAGAGAGAGAGTGAGAGGCAGGGCAGGCAGACAGGCAGATAGAAAGACAGACATACACACTTCCAGGAAACATTTACTAAATTTTAAAAAGAGTATGGATTCTTCTAGCAAAGCTTAAAGCAACAAGCTTGTAGCAAAAGCTTCATGTTCTGGAAATTCCTGACACAGTTTGTCCCTTTTAAAGCCATACTTAGAAACTCCTTGGCAAAAGAAGAAGAAAAACTTCATAAAACAGTATTAGAACCTTTGATCTTCTACATAGGTCTCCTCTGTTTTTGATTCAGTTTTCTTTTTTATCATATGATCAGGAAAAATAAGGTTGAAGAGAGAAACTATCTGATTCTAAGCTTATGAGGAAGAAAGGTTTTCTCATTGTTATCAAAGACAGCATATTAAAATAACTCCTGTGTCTGGAGGACATGCTTTATAGAGATTGGTTTGCAAGTGTGCTTACAGCAGCAAAAGCTTCAAATTAGTTTGAAATCATTATTGCATTATCACACAAATGAAGGCTGTAGTTTAGTTCAAATACTTAGTATAGCAGTGGACTGTATATGGCTTCCTTTCATAAAAATTAAACTTTAAAAAATTTAAATTAGCTGTACAGTTAGGATTTTTAGAGGGGTAAGGATTACATTTAGTGCTCAAAGGAAAAATTAAACTGAAGCAATTATGGCTTGAGAGTAATATGCAAGAAGATTAGAGAAGGGGAAAAGATAAAATATGCATTCTGTTGTATAGATGACTGGTATATGCACAAGGAAAACAATCCATAATATTTATTTGGTTAATGACTAGCAAATTAACAAGGAGAGCTATGAATTGGAAGATCTGTCTCTCTGCAATGACTTATGAAGTTGTTCATGACATGTTCTCAAAATTCCACATTTATCTATCACTTCAAAAATATAATTTCCCTTAGAAATTCCACAATAATTAAATCCTTTGCTGATTTAACATTCAAACTGAGAACTAACTATATGCTTTAGGAGAAGTTTGACTAGGCTCATTGTAGCTCTACAATATTGTCCCCCGTAGTCTTCTTAAATTGCACACACATCACATGCCAAGTTCCATTTATGAATAATATACATTTCTGACTTAGCAAAACTGAATAACTGGAGCTACCAAGCCTAAAATGGATCTTAGTTATCCTAATGAGGACTGGATTTTCCTTCATAGGTGAAGGATTTGTGAAGAATCTTGCAGTGCATAGAAACATGGAAATGGTTTGGAAGGTCCACAACAGTTTAAATGGCCCAGTTATTGGACTAGCATCAGGGCTAGAAAAAAAGAATCTGAGACTATTGCAATGATCTAAATAACCAGTGCACTCATTCATAAAACTATACTGTGGTCTTCTTCATCAAAACCTGTGGAAAATCTGTGACACTTGCTGTAAAATCAATAAATAGGCATAGTGAAGAAGATCTCATAACAGTGAGCTGCTGGTTACTTGTTTCTAAATTTGTAGAGTGATGCAGAACTTTGAAAGGAACAGAATAATTTGGAATCCATGTAATACAAAGACAGTCCAATATAGTCTTTTTCTTAGTTTGTGATGGATACTGATCATTCTGATCTCTGGAGACTGTATACATATAGAAAATATATCTTTTTCTGCCTTTGAAAAAACCCAAAGAGGAAAATCCTTTTCTCTATGAATCCTACATGAAACATGAAGAATTTTGAACCAAGAGATAAAAAGAAGTTTTTAAACGGTTTTTTTTAAAAAAATATTACTGTTCACTAATTGCATATTGACACAAGTATCTCAAATGTTAAAAAGAACAACTTTATGGGATTATTTAAGGATTATTTTTAAAAAATGAAAAACAAAATAAAAGGGAGAAGGAAAGGGATCATTTAGATACTTTATATTGTAGATCCTTCTTATCTTCTTCTTCTTCTTTTTCTTCAGCGTTTGTCTCGCGCTCGGGCGAGGTCCGCTAATGTCCTTGAGTACTGCTTCCACACCTCTCTGTCTGCCACGTGTGTCGGGTCTGCCTTCGCGATCTCTAGATCGGCCTTGATCGTGTCCATCCAGCGTTGTTTAGGTCTACCACGCGGTCTCGCTCCTCCGACAGTCACCTTCATTACAGATTTGATGATGGATTCTTCCTTGGCGCGGCTCACGTGGCCGAACCATCGTAGCCGGGACTGCCTCATGACCGTGGGGATGGGCACGACGTTGAACCGTCTACGTACTTCTTCGTTCCTGACGCGATCGAGTAGGGTGAGGCCTACCGACCATCGGAGCATTCGCATCTCCATTATCTGGAGTCTGCTTTCGACTTCTTTGGTCGTCGGCCAGCACTCTGCGCCGTATATGGCCACGGGGCGCACCACAGAGTTATAGATTTTCGCCTTCAGGCGCATCGGCATCTTCTTGTCACAGAGGACGCCCGTGACGGACTTCCATTTGCCCCACGCTGCATTGATCCTGGCTGCCACCTCAGTTTGTAGTAGGCCTTCTTCCCCAAGAGTAGTTCCCAGGTACTTGAAGGTGGAGGCGCGCGGTAGCTCCTGCCCGTTCACGTGGATGGAGCCTGTCATTTCATTGTCAGTGGTCAGGTATTCGGACTTCTTTAGGTTCAGCCGGAGCCCGAACTGCTCGAGGCGGTCGTGCCACTGTTGGACTCGGTGCTCTAGTTCAGCCTTGCACAGGTTGGCCAGGAACACATCATCGGCGTAGAGCAGCGTCCATGGGGCGGGCGTGTACAGGTCGTGTGTAATTGTGTCCATCACCAGAATGAACAGCAGTGGTGAGAGAGCAGAGCCCTGGTGTACGCCGACGGTAATATTAAACTCCTCTGATATCCCAGCTGCCGCTTTTACACGGCTTTTGTGACATCTGTATAGGAGTTGGACCCATTGTACGAGCAGCTCAGGCACGCCGTGGTCTCGCAGTGCGTACCAGATGAGATCGTGCGGGACTCGGTCGAAGGCCTTTTCCAAGTCTAGGAAGGCGGTGTGGAGCGGGATTTTCTTCTCTCTGTGAGCCTCCATCAGCATCCGCACACCGAAGATGGCGTCGGTGGTGCCGCAGTTCTTGATGAATCCAGCCTGGTTGACGCTGATGTCGACGGTGTCCCGAATGCGCTTATCAAGGACGCGTTCAAAGATCTTCATAGTGTGTGACAGTAACCTGACCGGTCTGTAGTTGGAGCAGTCCGCTGGGCTGCCCTTTCCCTTCCAGATCGGAACAGTGGTGCTGCGGTACCAGTCGTGTGGCACTTTTCCCGTGGAGACGATGTTGTTGAACAGCTCGCACAGCCACAATGCCGAGCCCGGTAGTGCCTTTTTCCAGAAGTCGGCAGGGATGTCGTCTGGTCCTGTTGCCTTACCGTTTTTCATGGCCTTGATGGCGTCGGCGACCTCGCTGGCATAAATGCCTGAGACTGGGCCTTCAACTGGGTCACCTCGCGGGGTTCGTGGGTGTGGGAACTCCTCGGTGGAGATCTTCTCGAAGTATTGCCGCCACCTCTCCGCAGCGTCTCTGGGGTTGACGATCAAATTTCCCCTTTCGTCGTTGATCCCATGAAACTGGTCAATGTCCAGGGTCTTCCTGTGTCTGCTTTTGGCTAGGCGGTAGATCTCATTCTCGCCTTCTCGCGTGTTCAGCTTCTCGTAGATGTCATCGTAGTGGGAGCTTCTGGCTGTCGCTACTGCTTTCTTGGCTGCCTTTTTGGCCGCCTTGTATTCGCAGAGCTTCTCGCTGGTCTTGTCCTGAAGAAAGGCCTTGTAGAGCCGTTTCTTCAGGTGTACTTCAGGTGTACTTCCGGTGTCCAGAGCCATGTATCTCGTTCGATGCGTCTCCGTCCTGGCTTGGTGCAACCAAGCTGTTGGCAGCCGGCAGTGTGAACAGTGCTCTTCAGCATGGACCACGCTTCCTGTGGCCCGTCGACCATCTGCGGGAACTGCTCCGGTTTGATGAGGGGTCCCGCCATCTTCTTCTGGTTCCACCACTTGATTCGTGGCTGGTCTGCATTTCTTTTGTCAATCCTGGTCTTGGGCTTGCTGATCCTGATCTTCGCCATCAGCGGCCTGTGCTGACTGCTCGATTCGTACGGGTACGCCTTGGCGTTGAGCACGTTTTTAGCGGCTCTTCGTCGTACGATGATGTAGTCGATCTGTGTGTGGTGGCTCCCGTTTCTGCTATGGTAGGTGAGGAGTTGAGATTCTCGCCTAATGAAGCAGGTATTCGTGATGGTCATATCATGGGAGTCGGCAAAGTCCAGGATCCTCTGGCCATTCTCATTCGTATCGCCTGTGCCGTGCCCACCGTGGCACTGGTGTCCGTTTTTGTCCCGCCCTACATGACCATTCAGGTCGCCCGAGATGATGATGTCGTCTTCGTGTGGGATCTGCCTGAGTTGGATGTCGAGCAGTTCCCAGAAGGTATCCTTCTCCTCCTCGTGACATCCGGTCTGAGGGGCGTAGGCGGACAAGATGTGTAGGCGCTGCCTCTCGGTCGCTACGACGATTATCATCAGTCGTTCTGTGAGGCGCTTAACTTCTGCGACGGAACTTTGCCAGCTTGGACTGACAACCACAGCTACACCGCCGCGGTTTTCCTTACAGCTGGTGTATATGATCTTGTAGCCGTCTATAGTCGTAGCCTTGTTGCCCTTCCAGCGAGTTTCCTGGAGGCAGCAGATGTCCAGCTTCCTGTCCCGCATGGCCCTGACGATCTCGGTCGAGCGTCCAGTCAGCGAATCCACGTTCCAGGTGGCCACCTTGAGCGTCTGGCAGTCCTCTGTTCCCCGCTTGCGTTTTTTCACACGGCCGTGCTTTCCGCGTGGACCATTTCGTTGATTTTTGGCGCAGGCCAATGGTCTCCTGCGCCCGTCGGTTCCCCCGAACGCGGTAGCATTGGACGTGTGTTTTGTAGTGGACATTTCCATCATGTTGATGCGGCATTTGAGTACTCCAGCCGGCCTGTCGCGTGGGCCTGTCGTCGGAGGGTCTGCTCTCAGTTACGGTCAGCGTTTGACGGCTTCGCGCATCCAGGGGACACCACTTGGAGGTGGCAGACCGCTCGTCCCCCATTGTAGATCCTTCTTATCTGGCAAATAAAACTAGTTTAAGATCCTGGCTTTATCACCAGAGCTTTGCTGAGAAATATATATAGAAAGCATCCCAGAGAAAAGGTGCAATACATATTGCCCTGCAAAAGTTCTACAATATTCCCAGATTAAATAATTTTCTTCATCAGTAAATTCACTCTCATACGTATTCCGAGCAGTTAGATATAATCACACAAATCTTTCCAACTCAAAAAAAAAAAAAAAAAACAACAACCACCAATTAGTAGAAAGAATTGCTACTCTGAGTAACTGTTGATTCCTCGTCTTTGATTAGTGCAGAATTGGCAGGAGAACAAGGTAGGACAAGATCAGAACAAAGAGTATTCTTATAGGATGGGTTATTTTTGTAGTTGAAGGTCAAGCTGTTGACCATACAGTACTCAAAAAGTGAACGCATCCCGCTTTTCCTTTATTCAGCTTTTCAGTGTCATATCTGGCTAACTTTGTAAACCATTTCACCATCTTCATCATTGTGAGGACATATTAAAAATTTCAGGTTAATTTCCTGCAGTAAACTCAAAAAGCAGAGAAATTCCAGCAGATTTTTAGCACCCTTTTCCAAAATGGGAAATTCAAAGCAGATCATGAAAACAATATTAGGAAAAAATATGCAAAATAACTACAAAACCCTATTCTGTTTGCTTGTCAGAAGTCATGCTAGTTGAAAAGGGATCTTTTACTTAGTTATTGGATTTCCTTGGCTAAACATCTCTTTATTTTTTAAGAAATCTTATAATAGACAACTTACAGCCAAGATTATTATGATAGAAAGCACTTGACATTATGCTTTATTTCTTAGCAATGCTAACACAAAGCTTTAATCTTCTCGGCAGCGATAATGCCTGCATTACGCTATATCTCCTTGTGAACTGTCAAATTAAATAAATAGGTGTGATGCATTCTGGACAAGCACTTTTAACAGCTCATCTGGAAAATAGAACATCATAATTTCTTCTCAAAATAGTGTGCTTAAAGATGCTGCTGTGCATGTAACATCTGAGATATGACTCCTATTCTGATTAACTATTTCATTGACCTGGAGTACTCAAATTCCTTTGATGATTTTCTTGCATTACTGAATCTTGGTCATACTTTCTTAGCTTGTTTCCATGGCTCAGTTAGAAATCAACCAAGAGAAAATACTAGGGACTTGAAATTCCTGAACAATTATTTTAGTTGTTTTGAGGATTTAGACATCTCTTGTGGGGGATTGGCTTGATTGCAGTTTTATGCCTGAGGCATATTGGTTAGGATTATGCAGGATTTCAGATTAAAAGACAAAAAAAAAATAGAGAGAATGCCATGATTTCAAGAAAAGATGTATATACTACACTTTATTTATCTGTTTACTCACATATTTATTTTTCTAGCCTTTTATGGTACTCCAGTTATGTCTGACTCTGAATGGCTTATAGACCAACAACAAAGTTATATGACTAAAATGAAACATAATGATGTACACAATTCCTGAGCAATAATGTAATAGCTTTGCTAGGAAAATATAAAAATAAGATTTTAGAAAAGAATCCAATTTAAATCTACTATGATCCATTTACTTCTGGATCACTCCAGTCATATTACATCTGAGCATCTTGATAACAAGATAAAGAAAAGCATATAATAAAGTAGCAATGTAATAAACCAAACTCAAATGTCAAGGAACAGCCGTAACTTCATCCTCATTGGGAAAGTCTAAAATAATGTCCCAGTGGTCCCTGGAGCGCCTGGACTGAAACATCCAAGTCTTAAGTGTTTGTGAAAAACCAGCAGGCTTATCATGCCTTATTTGATAACAGAGAAGTATGGTGTTTGAGAAGACTTGATACTGGCAAGCCTGCAGATGACAGTAATTAAGGAATAGGATTTGGAGGGAACCTTTTCTTGTGGAACTCAGTGTACAGATAGTGACTGCTGAAAGAATGTGGTGTCCTACAAATTGCAGTGTGTGTGTGTGTGTGTGTGTGTGTGTGTGTGAGAGAGAGAGAGAGAGAGAGAGAGAGAGAGAGAGAGAGAGAGAGAG
>NW_020769323.1:18219041-18249478 GCF_900518735.1 Pseudonaja textilis
ATGATGATGATGATGATGATGATGATGATGATGATGATGATGATGATGATGATTTAAATCTTTCTTCAAAGATTTGCAATAGGCAGGCTGACATATACATGCACTTTCCATGTATTTCTTTCTGCAGGTCCTTAATTGAACTTCTCCATTCTAGACAATCTTCATAAGTATAGGCTTCCAGAATTGTCAAGCCAACATGACCCAATTGGATGCTCTTCCCAATATGGGCATTACTCAAATTGTGGGAAATATGTCTATACCAAGTAGAGCATGGACTTGAGATCTTTTCTGTAAGGTTGCAGCCACCCAAACTTATTGTTTTCCAAGCTGTTCCATTCAGCTTCCTTTTGGTTTTTCAAATTTTCTCTTACAAACAACAAACATGTCAAGATTTAAAATCAGGAAGAATGGTTACAGGAAATGGGAATGGCTAGTCTAGTGAAGAGAAGGACCAGGGAAGCATGATAGTAGTGTTCCAATATTTGAGGGCCTGGCACAGAGAGGAAGGGTTCAAGCTATTTTCTAAAGCACCTGAAGGCAAGATAAGGAATAGTAGATGGAAACTGATCAAGAACAGATTCAACCTAGAAATAATGATAAATTTTCTGACAGTAAGAACAATCAACCAATGGAACAGCTTGCCTTCAGAAGTTGTGAGAGCTTCATCACTGGCAGCTTTCAAGAAGAGACTGGACTGCCATCTGTCAGAAATTGTGTAGGGTCTCCTGCTTGGGGGTGGGGTGGACTAGAAGAATACAAGGTCCTGTCCAACTCTGTTGTTCTTGTTAGATGGTGTGTATATAGAGAGTGGTAAAAGAAGGCCAAGCACTTAAGCAGCATAAGGCTCTGGCTTGATTAACTAATCAGAATAAATATAGTTTTCTTTGATGGAAAGTCTTTTCAGCCTCTTATCTGTTCCAGATGGGATTCTGGAAAGTTAATCAAATTAATATAACTTGGCTCATGTACTCATGCCTAATAACATATATGTACTATATGTATTATGAACACATTCTATATTACTCTAGGACCTGATTACAGCATTTATGGGTCTCATGAAGTAGCTGGCTTGTTGACACATACACACACATGCCTATCAATACTACCACCCCCAGAGTTTGTTTCTGTATAAAAGATCAGGCATACTTTTCAGTAATGGGTTTAAATGGAACTATTCAGCTATTCAAGGAATTGTGTATATGCTTTTCTCAGAAATTACATAGTGCTGATCAATCAAAATTTGAGGCAGAACAGAAAATAGTGCTAAAATTATGGTATGTTAAACTGTCTGATTTAGGCAAACAAAATAGTTACAAGTAGGCTGAAGCAAAAGATGCTAATCAAGCTCATGTTTGAGTTAAAAATGAGCCTTAAGGGCTTACAAATCTTTTCTGGAAGAAAAGGCAGATTTTATTAATCCCAAACTCCTCTCTGGCTCAACTTAAAATTTAATCCAGAGAAGGATTCCTGTTTTGTATGGCATTCTTCATTCTTTTATTGAGTTTCCCTCATCTACCCTGCCATATTTCCTGTTTTCTTCTTTTATTTTTATTATTTTTTGGTCTAAGGCCAAAAAAATATAGTACACATTTATAATGCATAAAAGTAATAATAAGAACAAGAACAAGAACAGCAGCAGCAGCAGCAGCAACAACAACAACAACAACAACAACAATGGAAGTTATTGGAATGGTGTAATAGTTTCGAATACAGACGGATCGTCATTTGGAACATGCCAGATATCACAGTTGTCAAAAACCAAAATGTACATTTATTGATATTGCTGTATCAGGAGATGCTAGACTCGAAGAAAAAGAACTGGAAAAAATTATGAAATATTGTGACCTGGGCATCAAAACTATGCAATTATGGATGAAACATCTAAGTGTGATATTGTCATTGGGGCACTTGGTACCATGTCTAAAAATTTTGCAAAATATATCAAGAAGTTGCAGCTTCCCGTTGTAGCGCCAGCGGAGCTGCAAAAGACTGCACTATTTGGAACAACTTATATTTTAAGAAGATACTGGGTTGATACTTAGGATGCTGGCAGCAACCCGTATCAATCATCAGAGCCAGTCAATGATATTTGTGATACATTTTTAAATGTTCAGTTGACTGAGTTTCATGTTTAATGAATAAAATTTTATAATAATAGTAGACAAAAATTCTAAACCTAATCTGAACATCTGGCTGATTGTGATGATCAACAACAACAAGATATGAACCAACTTTAGCAACCACCCTGTAGAATATGGATTGAAACAATAAGGAAAATATGGATTATCTGCCCCTGTTAAATAGTAAGCTAAGTCATGACTGCCAAAGCAATTTGGAATAACATTTTGATGTAGTAGCATATCAAGAATTTCACTAACTATCAAATTATCTAAATTCTGGTTTAGTTTCAAATTGCCCTTGCAAAAACAATAATCTCAAAATGCTCTCTACTACTGCCCTTTATACCCTGTGACATTTTCCCAAATTGTTTCTTTGAACTCTGGTCAACCACAGTTGTCTTCCAAAGCTTTTGGTAAAAAATGCCTTATTTCTCATTTTGCAACTTCAGTGAAGCTAAGTATTGTAACTGTATTGACTCCAATCAATCCTGTTGTTTCATTTAATTTCTTTCCCCTCCCCTCACTTCCATTTAAGCTGTAAATATCTTGAAGTAGCAGAGCCTTGTGTTTAGTTTGTAAACCATGGATTATTGCTGCCTCACTAATAAATATGGTAGAAGAGAAAAGAAGCATTTAAAATGCTATATAACAGTATGCTCAGACCAGGTATAAATCCTTACTGTTTTGCAGTCCATGTTAGTTGGACACTATTGCAGTCCACCAATTTTATTTACAGTTTTTTTTTCCTGGAAAAATCTTTCCTCTAGCTAGTAGGAGAGGTGTTTTAGATGCATAGTGTGTTTTTCAATGTCTGTAGAGAATGTCTGTGTACATTCTCTGTTGCGGAAAATTGACTACCAGTAGACTTTGCCTAGTGCTCCAATTTATGATATAGATGGATTTGACAAAATTTGCAGATCTGCTTCCATAAAAATTCAGAGCCAATTTAATTCTAGTAAATCTTTCTCTCCACTTTAAAACCAAACATTGAGGCTCCAGATATCAGCAAAAAAAAATAAAAATCCTCTGCACCAAATCCAGAGGCCCACTCCATATTTTATATGGCCGATGAGCTAAGATCAGATGAGTGAAAAGGCCCAAGCCTCAGCTGAGCTTCTTGGGTAAAAGCAGGATGGGGTCCAAGGGTGTGATGACTTGGGAAGTGGTAGATCTTCTTGCTGGTGATCCAGCATAATAATAATCACAGTGCTCCTTGGCAAAATGAAGCATTGGACTTCCATATCCCCACAACCTGGGCTGAGTTAGTTTACCTCTTTATAAAATTGGGTTTTATAAACTATAATCACTTGCAAGGAAATTAAAAGAGTAAATGGTCCACTTTCGGTGTCAGCACAATACAAGAGCCCTGGGCATGGCTAGCCTAGTGAAGAGAAGGACCAGGGGAGACTTGATAGCAGTGTTTCAATATTTGAGGGGCTGCCACAGAGAGGAAGGGGTCAAGCTATTTTCCAAAGTGCCTGTAGGCCTGACAAGGAATAATGGATGGAAAATGAACAAGGAGTGATTCAACCTGGAAATAAGGAGAAATTTTCTGACAGAGAGCAATCAACCAATGGAACAGCTTGCTTTTGGAAGTTGTGAGTGCTTCATCACTGGAAGCTTTCAAGAAGAGACTGGACTGCCATCTGTCAGAAACAGTGTAGGGTGTGCTTGGACGGGGGGATTCGACGAGATGACCTACAAGGTCTCTTTCAACTCTGTTAATCTGTATTAGTATTAGATATTGAGCATGTGAGATAGAACCTTAACCAGTGGTGGGATTCAGCCAGTTCACACCAGTTTGGGAGAACCACTTGTTAACTTTCTGTGCAGTTTGGTGAACTGATTGTTGGAAGAAACCATTAGGGCAGAGAACCGGTTGTTAAATTATTTGAATCCCACCACTGACCTTAACTCTTGGGTTGTTAGACTCAACAATGGGTTTGCAAAAAGGCTAAGATTTAAGTATTGGAAACTTGGTGAATATTCAGCTTCAACTGCAAATATTTGCTATTTTTAGTTCTTTGTTAGTTATATTGGATCATAGAAATTGTTTATCATGCATGGCAGCTATTTATTTTATGTTTTTATTTTTTTTTCCTTGGGTATATTGTAGATATTAATGGGCATTTGGGAATATTATTTAGGGATTATTATTTTGAGTATACTATATTGCATTTTGGGAGGTATTATTTTGTATTTTTTTAATTTTGTATTTATATTTTGGGAATGTTATTTTGTATCATTTTGGGGAATATTATTTTCTTGGGTACAACAAATACATTTAGTTCAGAAATTTTTGTTTTATATCACAAAAGCCATAAAGCACTTCTCCAGAAGATACGTGCCTTCTTACATTCTGAAAATATTTTTTTGTTTATTGTTAGGTGATGTGATTATAACATTTAAGCATGGCTTGTATTGTTGCCGGAATTTTTATACTGCTGGTTTTAAAATGTGTGTTCTTAATTTTTTTTAATGTACATATTTTCATTTGATGTTGAAGGTTTTTTAATATGTTGCAAGAGAATATAAACTATTTTATCCTACCTGTCTCAAACAGGATTTACTAGTGTCAAAAGCAATAAGGAGGAGGAAGAAGGAAGAAATTAATCCAAAATGTTTCCGTTTGCTTAAAAAAAAATCCGACTGAAGCAGCTTGAGTAAAATAAAAAGAAACTAAATTAACTATTTCCTTAAAAAGGTGGTTCTGAAGTATGATGATACAACTATAAAATACGGTATATGATCAATTAAAACCAGCACCTAGAAAAATAATTCTCTCAAGCGAGACCGTGTATGATTTTTCTTGCTGTAAGAAAAATTCTTTTGGTGCTAGCAATACGGTGATAGTTTATTCCATCCACACTGTTCCCATCTGTAATGCCAGCTTGCTCACTTTCCCTTAGGACTGTGTTCTGTTTTAATAATAGAGTTGCAAGCTTCCCATAGCAAAGAGAAATATGCTAAAAAATAGGAAGACAAAAAAGTGTCAAAAGTATTCCCCACCAGAAGTTAAACACTGCTTTTTATTTTCCCTCTTCTTTTTGGCATGAAAAGAATAGGACAAGATAATAGGAGCCCATGGGCATTTTGAGAATTCGAAGTATATTGTGTTTGCTAGGTGGTAATTATGTGTTTCAAATACATTTGAATGAACGCTTAGGAGGGCATAATCATGGCTAGTGCGCTTGTCTTACAGATGTTATAAGGGCTTGGTAATCTGGCATTGCTACTTGGCTGTACTTGTGCCTTAATGCCGTTCAGCAGACATCAAAAAGGCTTAAGTTTTCATGTCCTCTCTGCTAAATTAAAGCAAGAAATGAAAATAAGGAAGAAATATGGGAAATAAGCAAAGTGCTTATTTACTTACTGTGCCATCTGCTGTTCTTGGTCCTTGTTCCATGGCTGAAAATAAAACTTCTATTTTATTTTTATTTTATTTTACAATGGACAGATTGGAGTTTTTTTTTCTTGCTTCAGACTAACTGTACTAATTTTCAGAATCTCTGGCAATGTTAATCAGCAAGAAAGTAAAATAAGGGAACTACTGATCCAAATGATAGATCTACCATATTGGAGATTCAAATACCATTGTCCTAACTTTCAGTTCATTATATTTGCTCTTAAGTGATATAATTTAGTTTCCATGGGGGATCTGGCTTGCAGTGTGCTGGCTAGGAGGAAGACCTTCCTAATGACAGTAGCCAATCATGAAATCAGCAAGAACCACCAGGGTATCTTTTAAAATGAACTTTATGTTAACCTTTTGTATTGTTATTATTCTATTTCTATTGTTTCATATTATAGCAGGTCATTCTACTGTTCATTTTGTACATTAATCTGGTATGGTTTATGAGGAAGAACTGTAAATAGTAATAATGAAAATGATGGTGATAATAGAAGAGGAGGGGAAGATAGAGATAAAATGGTTTCAAAATGCCTAAAAAATATAATTGCACAGATAAAAAATAAGTCCTTTATTAGATGACATCTTAAAATCTATACATTTATATGTTCCAAAATGTATTCCTTTTATTTAGGCAGTTTATCTCTTGTCTCAATCCAAGTGGATTCTAGGCAATCTGCGGATACATTTATGCAAAAAACAATAAATAGCACACAATTACATATTCTAAAAAGATAATGTTTAAAAATGCATATAAAAAAATTCCAGGACTTTAGATTAAATTAGAAAGCTTTTTTAAAAAAAGCCTGAATTGCATACTGCTATATCTATATTCTTACCAGAAATTCACCTCAAGTAGGACATCTATTATAAGTCTTCATTTAACAAGTTTTGTTAAAATTCTTCTTGTTGTATAGTTGTATAGTTTGCTCCTCTCTTCAATTATCTTAGGCATCTACCATTAACCATGGTGACAAGAAGATGAAATGAATTTCATGATGTTCACAGCTTCAACCGTACTCTTACATGCTTGCAACTTAATCACAGATACAAGTCCCAGAGTTTGTCTTGGGATACCAAAAATATATCCTTGCTTGTCACTCCATTGATGTCTATTGATGTCTACAATACTTTCCTTCTGTTAGTGTTTGGGGATAAACCCCCAAGCAGAGTATGCAGCAGCTGTCCAGCCAGGCAGGCAAATGAGAGAGAGAGTGGGCCCAAGAGTATACACACACTGGAGACAAAAACACTGTTTGTGGTTATAAAATAGTTATTTATTGCACACAGAGATTAAGAAGTGTCATTCAGTCCATATATCATTATCCAGTATATCCATCCAGTTATCAAGTCCATTAACAGTAAATACAATGTCCTTATCTGCTTGTAAATCTTCTCCTCCCGATACCTTTCTCTCAAAGACAACGCTGAATCCTCAGCTCACTAGGCAAACAGTCCTTGTGTTCAGTTGAAATGGTATCAGGCACAGTAGCCTCCAGAGTAAGCAGATAGACGTTCCAAAACAGCAGGCAGCAGACCAGGAACAGAACCAGGTGCATCCAGAAGCCGCGTCTATTACGTTTCCCTTCCTACCTATATTACTGCCTGCAACCGCACCCACAATGACATTGCAGTTTCTTGTTTAAAGCTACATAGACACTTAATCCTAGGTTTACATATTTATTCAACCCAAACCTGGTTGGTGTATCCATATACCCAACATTCTCCCCTTTTGGGTGATATAAATATGTAATGCCTTTACATTCTAAACCCATATTTTTCACAACTCTCTAGATGCTTAATAGCACCTTGGGCTTTAGTAAAATGATCAGCTACATTGTCCTCCGACATGCAGTACTCCAGCTGTATTAATTTACTCTGTACAGATTGTCTTACATTAAGATACCTCAAATCTGTATGTTTACTTCTCGTTTTAACTGCAATATTAGTGGCCATTTGAATTGCTGCCTGATTATCTTCATGTACAACTATAGAGTAATTTACAGTTATACCCATATCCTTCAACATTTGTTTGTACATAATTAACTCAGTACACAATAAAGATAAACAGGAGAATTCTGCCTCCATAGTAGACAAACTTATATGCTGTTGCCTTATTGACTTCCAGCCTATTAATGTCTTACCCAGCATTATGGCTGTTCCTGAAGTCGACTTTCTAGTATCTCTTTCTGCTGCAAAACTAGCATCTGCATAAGCACTCAATATGAGATCACCTTTTGGTTCTAAATACAGTGCATGGTGTAATGTTCCTTTAAGATATCTTAGGATTCTTTTCAATGCTATCCAGTGACATTGAAGCGGATCGTTATTGTGTCGTGCCAGCTGATTAATACTAAAAGCTATATCTGGCCTTGACCAATTGCTAATATATGATAAGCTAACAACCAAGGATTGATATAGTTCCTTATCACATTTGGGACTTTGTGTATCCATTTTGCAAATATCCTGACTCATTGGAGTCTTTGCAGGCTTACAAAGTTCCATCTTATAATCTATTAGCAATTTAGATATCTTATCTTCCTGAGATATCTTAAAACCTTTCTGTGTTCTCAGTATATTCAATCCTAGATATCTCTTTATCTCCCCTAATTGCTTGATTTTTACCTTCTCGGCTAATGATGTTATTATTTCATTTGCTTCATCATTAGTCTTAGTTATCAGAGCAATATCATCAGTAAACAACAATAATAATGATATTTTCCCATTTTTATCCCTCTTAAATAGACATGGGTCGGCTAAACCAGCTTTAAACCCTATATTGGTCAGTTCCTTCACAATATACTGGTTCCATTCATAGCCCGATTGTTTAAGACCATAAAGGCTCTTCTTTAATAACCAACAATCATTATTATTGTCTCCTTTAAATCCATTAGGCCTTTTCATATACACAGTATGTCTTAGTGGAGCATGCAAGTAAGCAGTTTCCACATCTAAATGGTTAACTATATATTGCTTGCTTGCTGCCCACACTAATGCTGCCCTTAAAGTTGCTGCTTTCAGACTAGGTGCAAATACTTCATCATAGTCTTTTGCACTTTGTCTAAAGCCTTGGGCTACTAACCTTGCCTTATGGATTGTGTTTCCATCCTTATCTGTTTTTATTTTAAAAATCCATCTGCAGCCAATGGGTTTTTCATTACTAGGTAATCTCACGTTTTCATACACTTTCATATCCTTCAGAGACTTCAATTCTTTATTAATTGCTGCATACCAATTTTCTTTCTCTTTAGAAGGATATCTTCTTATCTCATCCACAGTATTTGGGATTCTATTTTCCTGGCACACTGTATTAGCCTGGTATCTATCAGGCGGTCTAGAAATACGTGTAGTCCTTCTGGGTATTACTGGGCTTGGTTGAGTTACTACCTGTTCCTCATCCTCAGCTATTTCTTCCTCTAGGGGCTGTGCATCTTCCTGTACTTCTTCCTTTACATTATTTTTAAAGTTACAGGGATACTTAATGGGATTTCTATATGATTCAATAACTACCTCGTTATTGTTATCCTGCTCTAACTTATCCCATCCTACGTGCTCTAGAAATTGGGCATTGGCACTACATAACACCTTAGATGTGCCTTTCTCCCAAAATCTATATGCCCTATGGTTAGCTTGGTAACCAACGAAGAATAATTGTTTAGCTCTATGTTGCCCTTTACGCCTGAGTTGTGTAGGGATATGCACCCATGCTGGTGCACCAAATGTGTGGAGGTAACTCAAATCAGGCTTCCTGCCATGCCACATGGTGAATGGTATTTCACCAGTGGTTGAGTTAACCACATTATTTAATAAATGATTAGCACACATTGTGGCCTCCCCCCACAAAGAATCAGGTAACCCAGAATCAGTTAACATAGTACGGGTCATCGCCTGCAATGTTTGGCCTTGCCTTTCAATATATGCATTGTGCTGTGGTCTGTATGGTGCAGATGTCTTATGAGCTATTCCAGCTGCCTTTAACCTATTCTGGAAATTGCTATTAACAAATTCCGTGCCATTATCTGTCACCAGGGTTATAATTTGCCCTTTGGTTTTTCTTTCAGCAAACCTTAACCAGTTGAAGAAATGTTGATATGTTTCAGTTTTGCTTTTCATTAGGTAGCAAAACCCATATCTAGAGTAATGGTCCATAATGCTCAGTATATATCGAGCACCCCCCATACTGGGTTTCTTTGGACCTATAATGTCTGCAAATACTACTTCTAAAGGTTCTTTAGTTTTGAAACCATTTAGCCTATTTGCAGGCAATATTTTACTCTTATCTTCACAACAGACATTACAACGCAAATACTTATCACAGGGTTTTAACCTTATTCCTTCAGATAACTCTACTGTACGTTTTAGCATTTTAAAATTCACATGCCCCAAACGCCTATACAATAAATGGATACATTCATCATGAGGCTTGATATTATTAAATACAGTCTGTGCCTCCCCTTTCTTACTATCATGTAAGACATACAATGCTCCATTTAAAGCTGCAGTTACCATTTTGTTATCTCTCTCCAGTATGCACTTATTATTCTTAAATGTAACTACATATCCTAGTTTATCTAATACTCTTACAGAAAGTAAGTTCATCTTTAACTGTGGTACATATAACATTTTTATATTCTGGTTTAAACATGGACAATAAGCAATACCTTCACCCTTGGCCTTGAGGTGCCAACCATTGGCAAGTGATATACGTTGAGAGCTTGTAGACATTTTTATAAACTTTGTCTTATCTCTCGTGATACAGTGGGATGCACCACTGTCCACCACCCATAAATCATTCTTCATATCACAATTGCCAAACATGGCCAGTTCAAAGGATTTCTTTGGCTTCTTTACATTCTGGCTTTTTCCTTTTCTGCAGAATCTTGCCAAATGTCCTCTGCCTCCACAATTAAAACACTTTTTAATTGTGTATGCCGTCGAAGATAAATTCTCTTCTTCCGGGTGCTTTACTTTACACAGCTGGTTTCTTTCCAGCCTTGAAGATAATTTCTCTTCTTTATTAGGCTTATCTTCTCTCAGCTGGTCACGTTCAAACCTTCTTCTGGCTTCTTCTAATAGCCTGCCGGTAATCTCAGTTACTGATAAACTGTCTTTTGGTAATACCTCTAATGCAGTCACAAAATCATCATAGCTTCGATCCAGAGAAGACAATATGATGTATACTTGTTGCAACTCATTAAATATAAGCTCTTTTTCTTGCAATTCTTGAAAAATGCTTTTCATACAGTTTAAATGAGTTAACATGTCTCCATTTTTCTCAAGATGTGTTCTAAACAGCTTCCGTGTAAGATTGATATGAGCTCCTACACTGTCTCGAACATAAATCCTTTTGAGATTCTCCCAGCAGTCTGCAGCATTTTCCACTCCACGGATATGAATGAGTTGCTGGTCAGACAGAGTGAGACCTATGATGCACAAAGCCTGCTCATTCTTTCGTTCATAGTCCTGTATCAGTTTATAATCCTCTTCATCATTAGGATTTAAGTTTGATACATCTGGTGGGTTTGTTATTATGTTCCACAAACCTTCACTTCGTAGAAGTAAACTACATTTCATTGACCATGAAACATAGTTTGTTCCATCTAGTCTGGATATCATGGACAGATGTGGCAAATTTACTTGTGCCATTGCTCTTGTGAAAAATAACTATTTAACAAACAGTTTGTATTTACAGTAATGTGCAACTCCCACCAGCTCTCACTGCTATATCCTGGTTAGTTAGACTGTGCACTCTGCTGGGCCCATAACCAATGTTAGTGTTTGGGGATAAACCCCCAAGCAGAGTATGCAGCAGCTGTCCAGCCAGGCAGGCAAATGAGAGAGAGAGTGGGCCCAAGAGTATACACACACTGGAGACAAAAACACTGTTTGTGGTTATAAAATAGTTATTTATTGCACACAGAGATTAAGAAGTGTCATTCAGTCCATATATCATTATCCAGTATATCCATCCAGTTATCAAGTCCATTAACAGTAAATACAATGTCCTTATCTGCTTGTAAATCTTCTCCTCCCGATACCTTTCTCTCAAAGACAACGCTGAATCCTCAACTCACTAGGCAAACAGTCCTTGTGTTCAGTTGAAATGGTATCTGGCACAGTAGCCTCCAGAGTAAGCAGATAGACGTTCCAAAACAGCAGGCAGCAGACCAGGAACAGAACCAGGTGCATCCAGAAGCCGCGTCTATTACGTTTCCCTTCCTACCTATATTACTGCCTGCAACCGCACTCACAATGACATTGCAGTTTCTTGTTTAAAGCTACATAGACACTTAATCCTAGGTTTACATATTTATTCAACCCAAACCTGGTTGGTGTATCCATATACCCAACACCTTCTGCTCTGGAGGGAATATCCATGCAAGCAAATGTTGTTACAGCTTCAGTAGAAACAGGTCGTAGCATGCATCATGAATCAATAAAAGAGTATATATTGTTGTGGTTAGCCGGCAGCAGGTGCGAACAGCTGAGGAGAGTGAGGACTCAGATGAGGGGCCAGGACCATTAGGGAGTGGACTGCTGCTTTCAGAGATTGTGGGGGCTGTCAAGAGTGATGAGGAAGTTCCCGAGGAGCCTGTGCTAAGTGCACGTGCACGCAGGATTGCTTGCAGGAAAGAACAGCTACAACAGCACGGGCAACTTGGGAGTAAGGCTGCAAGGTAATGGCGCCTCCTTCAAGAAGATAAAAGCTAGCTGTGAAACGAATGTACTTTTCAGAAGGCAAAGACATTTTGAAACTCCAGCATCATGGACATTCCAGTATCCTGAGTTTGTATTTGAACATTCTTATTTTGCAAATTATTTCTTGTCTGTCATCTTTTGGCAAGTCTCGCACAGTTTGGCAAGGCTTGTGCTTATCACAGCTAATTATTTTGTAAAAGCATTACAATGTTTCTGTTCCTTTTGGATTGTGTTTGATTTGTTGGAAAAGGGTCAGAACATATATGCAGCTCAAGGTTCAACTATGGAGTTTCAGGTGCTCTCTTAGCTTGGTTGTTTCCTGACAGACTTCGTTACCCACATAGGTAACATTATCAATGCTCTTACACATGTTGTCAGCATTTGTGTGTATGTATAGGTAATTAATTTACAACAGCCCTTAATTTACAAACGTTAGTGACTGTTCAAAGTTACAACGGTACTGAAAAAAGTAACTTATGACCATTATTCACACTTACAACCATTGCAGTATCCACATGGTCACATGATCAAAATTCAGATACTTGGCAACTGACTCATATTTATGATGGCTACAATGTCTGGGGTCACATGACACCCTCCAACAAGCAAAGTCAATTGGGAAGGTAGATTCACTTAACAACTGTGTTACTGACTTAAAAGCTATAGTGATTCACTTAACAACTGGGGCAAGAAAAGTCATCAAATGAAGTAAAACTCACTTAACAAATATTTCACTTAGCAGCAGAAATGTTAGGCTCAATTGTGGTTGTAAGTTGAGAAACTACACACGTTAGTCAAAGGACATAATAAAGTTTATCTTTATAAATAATGAAGATATATCTTTTTATGTTGTATATAAATCAAATAACGTATTTTTACGAGTTGTGATTAATATTACAATAATATAATATTAATGTAAATCATGAAAAATAAAAGGAAACTTAAAATTGTATTTCTTTTTAAAAACTTCCTCTCACATTTTTATCATTTGCTTCTTACTCAAATTTATATTTCCAACTGCATAAAAACTCTAGTTCCCACTACACTTAATTCCACTGGATCTGATCTTGTCTGGGAATTGAACGTTGCACCATGAAATGTTTCAATCACTCAAAAATAGGGTGACTGTTTTGGGATGAAGGGAGATCTATATAGTCCCATTAAGCAAGCAGAAGGAATTGAGCTTATCTTTCTATTTCATGTGTTAGTTGACTGTTGCTTTGGAAGGAAGTGCTCTCTATATGTGCCACACTGTTTTTTTTTTACTGCAGCCCATTGTTTTGCAATATTTGAAAAATTTCTAGAAGATATATATATATATATATATATATATATATATTTGTTCTATTGTTTTGACATCCTGGGTCTTGTGCTGTAGAACTCAGAAGGTCATCACAGCCCATTACCCAGGTCGTTACAACACAGGAGGCTGATAGACACAGAGCCAATACCCCAGCCACACATGAAAAAAGCCAGCCAATCTGCAAACATCAACACCATCAACCAATCAAGAAATGACAACACAGCCAACCGCTCCACCAGTATATATAGGAAGAAGGCAGCTCCGATCACACTTTGCTCGCACAAGCACGAAGCCAAAAGCACCAGCCTGAAGATGGCGAGTGGGAGCTCGTCAAAACATTGCCAAGATGCTCTCTTACACAGGAAAAGACCCGAACACACCAAGACCTGCATACCTGTACCTGTGAAAATCTACGAATATATATATATGAACATCCGGCTACTATGAAAGAGTAGATGCACTGAAAACACTATCAAGATACGTGTTAGCAAAGATATAAATTTACATTCTGGCATTTATTATAAGGCTATTTTTTTCATTTTTAAGCTCTTGCTCTCTGTCTCTCTCTCTCTCTCTGACTCTCTCTCTCCCTCTCCCTCCCTCCCTCCCTCCCTCTCTCTACCTCTCCTTCTCTATCTCCCCCAAATTTCATGATGTATAAAATGTGCATTCATCAACATTCCAACATTCTACAACAAACAGAGGGTAGATGTGCCTGAATGGGCAGCTAATCTTCTTTCCTAACATTTCCTGTTTTCTCATTACAAAAACTGGCTTCAACTTTCTGATTTGAGAAAGAGATAGGCCTGATCATAGTCACATTGCCCTGAAGGGGCATTGAACATGATCAGTTAAGTGCCACGGACTTGCCAGCAGTATTTGCATATAGTTTAGCAACAGCTGTCTGACTTCGTAGTCTCCTCTTGGACATCAGTTTGAGCTGTGCACAGAACAATAAAGACGCTTGTCTTCTCATTCCCTGAACTGGCAACTCACTGTTGCATTCCAAATGGCAGTTCAAATGGCAGTGACAGGCTTCTGCATCTATGAGATGGCTGCCCTCAAAGCCCACTTTGTACACTAGATTTGCCAGCCCAGTTTATACCCTGGCCATAGTGTGAGTCTGCTTCTATTGCTATGTAAGACTGGCTCACATCACTGCCTCACTCTCTATGTGCATTTGTCTTTGCAATGCCTATCCGATTCTTTATCTCTCTGTTTTGGACCCTTTATCTATGCTTTATTGTGTCTTTAATCCCCAACCTGCATGCTATCAGCATGATGCAGCCCCCTAAGCCATGTCTTTTAAAAGACCTTAGGAGCCAATTTATAAATTAACAAGGGCTTTGATAAACAAGAAAATACCGATCATATATGATTCCATCCTAGATCTTCTTGATATTATACTGATCATGATATAATAGCAGCGGATGAGGACAAGACAAGCACTGATCTTTATGTATTGCATTTTGTTTTTTTTAATTCAAGGCACTTTTATAATATTTCTTCCCATTAAAGGTAATTTACATGCAATACATGATGGGTCTTCCCATGTTTGCATCTAACCATGGCATAATATGTTTTGGCTACATGTTTTTGTTTTTCCTACTATGTCCCCATCATCTTGCCTTCAACTCATTGTTTAAGACTGAGACAGTCTTATGTCATCCTGAGTTATACCAGTGTGGTATAACAAAACACAACTTTGTTTCTCCATTTATTTCAATCCTGTGCAAGGACTTAGAACTGATGTTTAAATCCAGCATATCCTAAATGAGTGTGGATGAAAATGGTGCATGACAGAGAATGTGCTTAAATGTATCTTTAAGTCCATAAGACTCCTGCCTACCTACTGCATACTGTAAAGTGATATTTCACTGAAATATCATTTTTATATGAAAAGAGATTTAGCTATTAGGGAGAAAAATAATAACCAATGATTTGCAAACAGCTTTTCATTTCATTGAAAAATAAATTTTCTCCTATTTCTATTAATGAAGCGAGAGTAAGAATTTTTCAGTTATTCTTTGATTCTTCAATGTACATGCTATATTGTTCATCTCAACTTTTCTCTCTAGAATAAGTTTATAGCCTATCACAGGCCATTTCCTTGAAATAGCACAGCAGTTCTTCATGCCACAGGCCCTTTAGCGCATACATATATTTTCAACACATTCCATTTTTGTTATTAAGTGTATAGACCTTGAACTATTTGATGCACTCAGAATTGAAACATGATTTCAGATCACTATCTTTTTTGGAAGAAAAAAAAGATAAGCTAATTGACTTCTCAGTTATGGAATTACGATGAATTACGAAATATGCCTGCTACGGCAGTGGTCCCTTACCTTTCTGGATTGGTTTCCCGGCAGTGGGGACAGGGAATATTTCCCTGTGAGTATCAAGGGAATGCGCACAAGCACATGCAGCTCCATTTGTCTGAGTGGCAGGCGTGCGCATGAGCAAAAGCAGCTGCTGCTCAGGCAAGGAGAGCTTTGCACATGAGCACAAAATGGCTGCTGCTCGCATGAGGAAAGCTTTGTTTGCAAGGGCAAGTGGCCACTGCTTGCTCAAGGGCAGATTTGCATGCACATGCTTGCATATCACTTGTGCAGTGAACAGGCAGTTGGGGACCCCTGTGCTATGGTGTACTAACATTTTGAGTCACCATTGAAAAAGGATGGACAGATAGTCCATTGTCCATGTTTGTGTTCTTCCCATCCAGTGAATGTTTCCAGTACAAGTCAGATGTTGATTATGTGAGGAGAGCAAGTTTGTTTTAAAAGAAATTAATCACAAAGAAGAGAATGTAGAGAAACTGTTGCCATGTCAGTTAAAGCTTTAATTTATTGTAAAGCAACAATAGTGACAAAATAATGCTTAAAGACTTTCTTTTTAAATATTTTTAAACAAATGTTAAAAATCTGAAGGATATTTCATATTTTTTTAAAAAAAATATCAGGGAAATAAGCAATTTTGCCTCAGTTTTTAACATACAGCCTGCTAAAACAGCTATTTACTCCTCCAAAAGTGTCTTACACTTTGCCTTGCATAAAGTACCATACTAAATCCATGGCACTAGTTAGAAATTAGAAGCATTATATTATTTGTTTAGTTTCTCCACCTCTATTCATAAGTAGTATGCAGTTCTTCTGAAATGAGGCTAGATATTATCCATTTTATCAAAAATTTCTGCCATTCATTGAAATTGTTTAGAAGTTGCCTTGTCAAGAAACATAAAATTTACCTGAGAAGTTAGTTTAACTAAATTGATTGAATGCAGCAGTTATATTAACCTTTACCTCAAAAGTTAATTTGACTCAAAATTGTGTGCTTCAGGCATACGATGATACCTGACAGCATTCAGGAAGCAAACCTTCTCTATCATAACACCATCTCTCTTACCTTGGAGATGTGCACATGTCAGCCTTTAAAAATAATTAAAAACATGGCAATTGGGCAGTTCAATTCTCACTTGCTCATGGTTCACTTAGCCTTCCATCTTTCCATCTTTTCATGGTCGGTAAAATGAGGACCCAGAGTGTTGGGGGCAATATGGTGACTCTGTAAACCTCTTAAACAAGGGTGTAAGGCACTGTGAAGCAGTAGATAAAGTACTATTAACAATAGCAATAGCACTTAGATTTATATACTGCTTTACAGTGCTTTACACTCCTCTCTAAGTGATTTACAGGGTCAGCATATTGCCCCCAACAATTTGGGCCCTCATTTTACCCACCTCAGAAGGATGGAAGGCTGAGTCCACCTTGAGCCTGGTGGGATTTGAACTGCTAGATTGTAGGCAGCTGGCTGTAGAAATAGCTGCAATACGGCATTCTAACCACTGCACTACTGAGGCTCCTTATTGCTGTTTATATCTGTGATAGAATTGGGATTAGTTGTTTCCTCTGGATTAAGCAATTTTTCAGTTGAATTTTTTTTATATGAAGCTGCCTAGAGTTACTAGAGTTAGGCAACCTAGACATTTTAAAAATAAAAATTGTACCCTACTGCTGAGTAACAATGGTAAATGTGGTGTGTCCCCTCAATTCTCTGTATAATTCAAAACAATTATGTAAGAGAGGTTAGGATAAGGAGATAGCTACTGGTTAAAACGGATGTTAAGATAGTTTAGTGTAGGGGTTATGACACCAGAAACCAGGAGACTGTGATTTCTAGCCCCATCTTAGATATGACAGCTGGCTGAGGGATTTTGGACCAGTCACTTTCTCTCAGCCCAACTCTTATCACAGGGTTGTTGTGGAAAAAAAAACAATAGTAGAAATGAGTATTATAAATATTATCCACCATGTTATTTATCAATAAATCAAGTTACAGTAGATCAAAATAATAAAGGTAGTATATAAATAAATAAAATTTCAACTCAGCTCTCTAACATGAACCTATTATTCTAGTAATTATATACCAGTATTTTAAAAGTTTAAGCAGCTAAGCTGTTTGGTGTTCTATTGCTGAGTTGTAAGAACCAATGAGATTTCTGGTTTTTTTTTAATTATTATTATTATTTACTCTCCTGATTTTGCTTCAGTGTACAATTGACCATCTTTGTATTATCTATTTTAGCTAAGGTTAGCTTTGCTACAAACCCTGCAAATATTGTTGAATTGCAGATTATTTTAGTGGCCGATGCTGACAAATTCTAGAAGCTGAGATTTAGCAAGATCTAGAGAGATATGGGCTGCTTCCTCATGATTTCTTTCGGTTTACAGAGAAACAAGCAGTGATTGCTACAGTCATCCAGCTGATTCTTACTAGCATATAAACATTTATTTCTCTCTATTTTTTTATCAAAATGAATCTTGCAATAAAATAAATGGTGTTGTAAGGATAATATTTTGGCTATAGGCATTTGATCATTTCTATTCCTTTAGCTATATTTAACAGCAATTCAGGGGTATCAATATTTATGCTGGTCTGTTGCCACTTCTATGATTCGCTTGGCTTCTAATGATTTCTTTAATTACTTTGCTGACATGGTTTAATGATCTTTATCTAGTAATGCCTTCCCACTTTAAAATTATTGGCCTTTTGTGACTGAGTTTAGTTCTTCAGCATTCTGCTTCCTGCATTTTATTAACACCTAACTCTTTTTTGACTTCAAAAAGCTGTGTAATTAAATGATTGTTGTATTACATTAAACTGCTGTGAGGTAAGACAAAATATCTTTTAGTGTATTGCTCAGTAAATGACAGGATCTACACATTTGAGAAGACAGCTATTTCTTTCATAAAAGCAAAAATCTATTCAGCTAATTTTTCTAAAAAGATTAGCACAACTGCAGTGTATGCATTTCTGTGCTGAGATGTTTAAATTATCCAGTACTACAGTATATACATCTCTAAGATGATGAAAGTACTAATTGATGCTTGGGAATCTGATAATTAAAAAGACACATCCTGAAGCAGAACGTCCTGAGGCCCAACTAGTCTGTTTTTGCTAAATATGTGGCTTTTTTATCTATTTATTATCTTTTAGTTAAACTTCTAGCCAACTATAAAAAAAGTCATATGTGGGCTACATTATGTTAAATGGGATAACAAATGATTATATAGCATGAGAATGATCTTAAGGAATTCAAGAATGGATGATAGTGGTATGGATAGTGGTATAAATAGAATAAAATGGAATTTTTTGCTAATCAAATCAAAATATCTTTGTCATTCAGTAATCCCTAAGCTATAGTATGTTATCAAAATGTTTAAAATGGAGGGGTGGCCTTGAAAATTTTTTTTTTTATTAAGATCAAATATTTATTAATGTTCAGTGAAATTTAAGGCTTCTGAACCTCAAAACGTTGACCATAACATCTTACAGCAGCATGTTGGGAGTTTTCTGGGAGTTGAAGTCCATACCTCTTAAAATTGCCAAGTCTGAAAAAGAGTAATTTAGATGCGGGGAAGGGTGGAATGGCTCTCCTTTAAACCTATAGTTGGTAGTTTACTTAATCCAGTTACTTCTATCCTTACCAGAATCAAGCCATGGTGGCACAGTGGTTAGAATGCAGTACTACAGGCTGCCTCTGCCTCTGCTGACTGCCATCTGCCTGAAATTCTAATCTTACCAGGCTCAAGGTTGCCTCAGCTTTCCATCCTTCTGAAGTCCACCACAGCCCATAATGCACTGTTTCATGAATGCCCCTGTCCCTTCCAAAAGATATCCTAGGTAACAGAAAAGTTCATTTTCACTAGAACTTCACTGGTGACCTGGTTGGTGAAGCAGCTTGGGTTGATCTCTACTCAGTTGTTTTGATATTAAGGCCCAAACCAAATTAGCTAAGAACTCCAATACATATGTTTTTTTTCCCACTCTAGATACCAACAATTTAAAAAAAGCACTTCCCTCAAAGTAGCAACTTATTCCATCTAAGTATACATTCCATCACATGAGTCTAAAGTATAAACACATCCACATTTCAGAAATATAAGGCAATTCCAATATCCTAGTATGAACACGACTAAAATTTAACAGAAATACACACACACACACACACACACTAAAGATAGATAGATAGATAGATAGATAGATAGATAGATAGATAGATAGATAAACATACATCTCCTTAAGAATACATTAGCACAAGTGAATACAAATATGTTTTCAGTAATGAATCTTTATCAAGTTTTTTTAATGTAACATCAATAATGCATTCAAACTGGAACAATTTTGCAGTAATAAAGCAGTGTTATAATCACATTTGATGTTAGTTTCATGGTGTCTTCTGCCAATTTCACAGCAGAGACGTGATCACTCTGTTTTGTTTTGGGAGTAACACCAGTTAAAGAAAGCTGTGTGCCTTTCCCAGGATAGAACTGAACAGATGGATGGGAAATATTATGTTTGGATGTGGGAGATAATGGGATGATACATTGGCATTGGATCTGCCCACTTTTGGCACCATCATTGACTAGGTTGGCATAAACATTTCCCATGACACTATTTGGATTTCTCCTTGAGAAAAAAAGGTTGCTTCTAATCTATGATGATACTGATAATAAATCTGTTAACAGTATTCTTAATTAATCAACAGATTATGAATGAGCCTGATGCAGTACATAATAGATGTTTTCTCTTTGCATTTCTGGCTGGATACAGATATGGTACAAATCAACTTGTAACAGTGAAAAAAAAACCCACTTCTATTTAATTAACATAAAATGCATTTGGTCTTAGCAAAGATAAAGCATGTAGACTTTTCTTACAAACATCAAGTGCCAAGAAATTATTGCATGTAAAACAAGAAGGGAGGGAGGGGGGAGGAACGGAGGGAGGGAGGGAGGGAGGGAGGGAGGGAGGGAGGAAGGAAGGAAGGAAGGAAGGAAGGAAGGAAGAAAGGAAGGAAGGAAGGAAGGAAAGAAGGAAAACCAGTTTTGAGGATGTAAAAGAAAGTAAAGGGTTGGTTGGATGGTTGGTTGGTTGGTTAGTTGGTTGGTTGGTTGGTTGGTTGGTTGGTTGGTTGGTTGGTTGGTTGGTTGGTTGGTTGCATGGTTGACTGATTGATTGATTGATTGAGATAATCCAACTAAATGGTTATTCTATAGCCCTGACAAAATAGAGTGATTCAGCAACTAGGTTGATTTCTTTTATTGTCTAAACCAGATGGTTTTGGCTTTTATCTGTAGTTACACAGATGCCTCCAGTTTTTATATTTTGAATTACAGAGACACAGAGGCAAAGAGAACAATCCTCCAAATAAATAAATATTATTGCCTTTATAAGTAATTGCTTGCATTTGGGAATGGGCATTTTGATAGACTTACTAGGTCTGGGCTGCAAGCATTTTTAAAATTATTTGATGGCTTTAAAGAGATGCAGAAAAATAGTCTACGTTTTATGTCCAGGAGCATCCCTTACACTTGAGGAAGAAAAAACTGCAGTGAGGAATACAACGATTCAAAGTGAATGTAGATGTGTCAGATATGCAACCAGATGAAACTTTGTGTGTGGATTTCCCCCCCTAGTTTGGAGGATCGTGTTTTGCAGCTTTTTTGTTTGTTTTTAATGTTACCATACATTAAAACACATATAACTGTTTTTGTATATTTCAGATCAGAATACAGTGAAGTTTTGCTTCTGATTTTTTGATAACTGTACTTAGGTTTCTGGAAACACTTTCAGGAATCTCAAACAGCATTTCTGTTCCCATAATGCTAATTTTCTGACAGATAGATATAAATATAAATTATCTAATATCCCAAGCAAAAAGTGATGACACATATTTTAATCTACTCTGTTTTAATAAGGATATCAGTTATCATTTACCTGATTAAAAAAAAAACATACTGGTTTCCTTGCATGATAGTTGGTTATCTATTTGCTTTGAGAAACTTCATGGAAATCTTGGCTTGGATCTGCTTTTCAGGTCAGATTCTTACTGATTGGACAACACTAAGCACACTGAGTTCCATATGAAATGTTGTGATTATTATGCCAAATATATTAGAAAAAGTCAAGATGGCAGCACTAATAGTGTGAATGAAGCTCTGTCTGTGATTAACACATAAAAACACAAAGCTTCAGTTGCGTGCTGTGCCTGCCATCTGGATTTTTGTAAAGCATATCCTGTAGATACCCCAGAACCTGTGGAAAATATGCAGAAGGGGAAAAAAAAGAGTTAGTTTCAATTAAAATGTAGAGTCTGTTGCATATACTAATGGCCACATTGATTGGTGCAACTCTTTAGTATTTCAGACAACATTGTTTGATTTATCTACCTATCTTTATTAGAAGATTAAAGTTAACAACTGCAGGTTCATAAGAGACGTAAATAGGAAAAAAAAGGATTCTGTTCAAAACAGTCAGTAATGTCATGGTTTTCAAAAGTACTCTCATACTTTTATAGGAAAGCAAATGAAAGTGTTACATATAGATACAATGCTTTAAACACTTTGAATATTCCTTCTTTTAAATACAAATACCACATGAACAAAAAACAAATTTCCAAGAACTTTAGTATTGTTTGTCCAATTAATATCTCAAGCTTTCACCTTTAAACATAATCAGGTTGTAAAGAAGAGAAACAGAATATGATGTAGGTTTGCAGTTGGTGAAGGTGGGAATATATTACTTTTAGTGTTCCAAATCTGATGCTTAAACTACTCACACAGAATTGTACCTCTTAGCGGTCATAAATCAGAGCAAATGAGTTTAATGAACAATTCTCCAGATGAGAAAATGCTTACATATTACAAAATGGGGATCAGATTTATTTGAAAAGCAAGCTGTAACTATATGCATATCATGGAAACAAAATGGTTTTCCAGATCTTCAATAACTGCTATTGGCCATGGCAGCATAAATTAAATTTTGGATTACCATTCCTATCGGAGCCTTGTTCTGTTCCACTTACCCCTTTGGCAGAGTGTATGATTAATATTGATTCAGTTTTACAAGCAATTAAGTTGGAAAATGTAAACAGCCTTTTTATTGGCTTTTTGTGAGATAAAAATAAACATCTGGAATTTTTCACTCTCCCTGTGACATATTAATATCATAAGAGCCAAAAACAGATAGAAAGACCTTAGAATTTATAGGAATCCCATTGCATTGATTAATGCAAATAAGAGAGGGGGAGGGAGGGAGAGAGGAAGGGAGGGAGAGGAGAGGTGGGGTAATAGAAATATACAGCTATATATTGACAAGCCAGTCACATTTGATATTAACCAGTTGAGTTAAATCCATTTAACAGTTGGTATTATTAGTATTATTAGTAATAATACTGGAGAAATATGCCATCCTTACTATCAGTAGGGGAAAAGAGTGAAAGCTGAAGGAATGAAGTACCCTACTGAAATAACATCAAAAGTTTGGATGAAAGTGATCACTATAAGTACTTTCAAGTTGACAACATCAAACATATTGAAGTTGAAAAAGATTGTACATCATGAGAGTGAGATTTGAAAATCTAAATTTATTACACTTACTGACTGCGACAAGAATAACATATGCACAATGTTAGAAGCATAACAACATTCCTTCTGATGAATTGGTAATTCAAAAATTTTTGGACTGTGCCGAAATGGATAGATTGACTCTAAAATTAAAAGATAAAGAAAAGTCAGAATATTACGAAATTTGGGATATGTGGTATAATTGGCTGGAAAATAAGAAATAAAGATAGTTAAGATGAGAAAACTATAGATAAATGTATATAATTTGTATAGTATTGTATATTAAAGTAAATATTTACAAGAGATGGATATGTATAATAGTGATGCTACAACACTGTTAATGTTATGATCAATATTTCTTAAAGTGTTAAAAAAAACAATAAAATTTATTCAAAAAAGAAGAAAAAGAAATCTAAGTTCAGGGGAGGAAATACTATCAAGGCAATTAACACCTGAGAAATTCCTATCATCAGACATGCCCTTCATCTGTGCAGCTATATTGATAGACTCTACTTATCAAGAAAAATACATGGAATGTTGCAAAGTACACCAGACAGTTGAAAAGGAGAAAAGATCGTTGGAAAAATATCTGAAGGACAGTGCAGAAGATGCACTGATGCTAGTACACCGTGAAGGCTTACTAAGTACTGGAGAAAACGAACTAACATACCAGAAAGGCCAAATAAAGGGTAGGAAAAAAATCATGGCAAGGCCATGCAATGGCTAAGAGCAGGAGAATCAAAGAAAGAGACAGAGGGGCTAGTTCTTGTTGCACAAACCTTACGAATATATGCATACGAAACCAGAGTTGAGAAGATAGCAAAATAAGTCAAGTGCTGCCTCTGCAGAGAATCTGAAGAAACAGTGGACCACCTAGTTAGCAACTGAGAGATCATAGACTGTCTACAAACAATGGCATGTATCAACAATCGTGCATTGGAATATCAGCAAGAAATGCTATTTGCCTGCAAGGAAGAATGGGTAGGACCATCAAATAGATAAAGAATATGAAGAAGATAAAGTGGTCTAGGACGTTAGAATTAAAACAGAAGATCACAATATACAAGGGTCTGCATTGGCAATAACCATTAGCAAATTGCAAGAAGTAGCTTTATTTGGAATAGCATATAAGCTATGATGGTACATTTAATATCATCAAACAATATTTGCCTATATAGGGAAGGACTTGACAGAGAGATAGAAGTGGCAAATCCAGTCTAAACATTTGTCTGACTGTGTGGCTAGTACTGGTACTAGTAACAACAATTATTAGGAAGAATGAAGGCCAACACCAGCTAAAGAAGTGACAGCTGTGATTTATACATATATAATATATACATTATTGTATATATAGCAATAACAATAGCAAAAACATTTATAAGACTTATATGCCACTTCACAATGTGTTACAGCATTCTCTAAGCTGTTTACAGTGTCAGCATATTACCCCCAACAATCTGGGTCCTCATTTTATCGATCTCAGAAGGATAGAAGGTTGAGTCAAGACAGGATCAAACTCCTGGCAGTGGGTAGCATCAACCTGCAAAACTGCATTCTAACCTTTGTGCCACCATGCTTACTATAATAGCAACAATATAATTTATTAAATGTGTATGTCACCTGACTCTCAATGACTATAATTATCATTATTTTTTCTCTAACCCAATTCTTATTTGTTCTGATGAGATAAAGTGATTTCAAGTTTTAGAAATGTGAGTGGGTGGTATTCATTGATTTTTGAGATGCCTTTCTGCTATAAAAAAACCTCCCCAAATCTAAAGAACTTTTATTCTTAGAGCAGTTCGCATAAAACTTCAATTTAAAATATAATAAAAGCAAACAGAATCTTATTAAAACCAATAAAATACCAGGGAGCAAATGATAACAAAAATGATGTACAGGGGCAGCAAATGTAATACAATTCCTACCTAGCCCTCTCCAAGGAACTGCAACACAAAAGCATCATTTGATATTTAGGTAGAGAAAATTCCCATAACTTAATGCCAGAGTTCATTAAACCTCTCCTCCGTCTCTCTTCAGTGTTGTCATTATCCAATCTAAAAATATTGCTAGGGATCAGAATAGTGGCTGGCCAAGGGAATTAGTGAGTATTAATTCCAATGAAATTTCAATTTCATAAGAATAATAGTGAAAACATGCACACATCCAAAAACAAATTCACACGTAATTAATGTTGGTAGGATTTGGATAAGCTGATGAGAATCAGAAAGGCACAGTGCCTTTTAAGTAGAAACACTTACCTTTTAGTAGCATTTTCTTTAAAATTTATTACAAGCAATATAGTAATTGAGGAGCTAGGGCAAGGTCACCTGGCTCCTACAAAATTCTTTAAAATGATATCCAAGCTACAACCTATGTGCACCTAGTTGTATTCACAGTCCCACACAAAGACCCATTCATGTACACATCCTCTTGTTCTCACCTCTTCTTTCCCTCTTAAGATTGCTGGGAGGCTAAAAAGACTTTGACCTTGTCTTAACCCCTATTCAGCCACTCTTACCCAAGATAATTGCTTCTATAATGTTCTTCACAGCTATGAAACAATAGCTGTTCCTCAACTCTCAGCTCAACAGTGAGGAAAACAGGCAGATTTCTGGCATGCCACAAGGAAAGCAGCTGAAGGCTTTTCTGTAGGTCCCAGCTGGTTCATAAGTATGCTAGGTTGCAGGTGTAGCTACTGAACATATGTCAGATATAAAGTTCTGTAACTTTTGAACTTGGACAGTTATTTGAGATATTTACAGCCAGCTTCAGAAATAGCTGTTCCTCCATAACTGAAATATAGTGCATGAAATTGCTATGATTGTGCCATGCCACTCTTCTTTCACCCTTAAGATTGCTAAGAGGGTCATTTTTATATTTGTCATTAAGGATTTGTGGGGATCGGGATGAAAATGTGAAGCAACACGTTCTCCCTTATTGAAAATCTTGGTGCTATTCAAGAAATTATTACCTATCTGGTATACTTTCCCTGCAAACCAGATTTGCCATGTGTAAACTATGTAAATCATAAACACATGCAGCAGCTTTCCTTCCTCTTTTGTGAACCACCATTGTGTAGAAGTATTCAGTCATATACCTTTAAATATCACACATCTTAGGAAGATATTTCCACTTTCATATGCAATATGTGTATACACCACCAAGAATGCAAATAGTGTGAGACCTCTTTTGTTAAGTTGGACCATACCGGAGAGCAGAGCTTTCTGATTAATGCAATCACCTTTTATGTGGAACAATATGCCTCTTAGTCTTCTTTGCTTGACCTAGCATCATGTTCCCCTTCTGAAATGGCCATTAAGTCACCACCAATTGCTTCTAACAAATAGGAAGCAGGATGGTGATGAAACTTACCTGGTTGACTGTTAACAACTTTCATACCCTTGCCATATTAAGTGATCATGATTTGAAAGACTCTGCCCATCTCTGCACTGTATAACTGATTAGAAATTATACTGCTTTTCACAGTAATTTAGATTTATGAGCATGCCAACTTAAGGAATAAGGATTCTCTCATCAAACATGAGAAATATGAGTTCCTCCCCCCACCCCAAGATGTTTTATTCATTGGCAAAATTCCCAGTTCAACAATATGATGGGAATAAATTATGTACATTTGCATGACACTTTTGTAGGTTCCTAATTAAGAAATAGCACCATATCATCTGCAAAAATGCATTTTATTTAGTGACTGATGGGACAAATTAATTAACTCCTATAATTCTTATATTTAGCAGGATGGATGGATTTATGATTGCTGTTCATTTTTCTCCGTTGTGCTAGAAAACCTTTCACCTTACAATATTGATTAAGAGCAGAGAGTGCATAAATCATGGTAGCATTACAGGTACAGCTGCCAGTTTGACAATCTCAGCAATGCATGATTAAGCTTTGGGCTGGTTTATTTTAGCATTTTTAACTATTTTGGAATAGTAGATTCAGTCCACATATGTTCCATCCTCAAATTCAAGGAAACAAAGAAAGTTATTCTATTAAATATTGTATTTGCTGGAATTTCTGGTTGAGGGGAGTGCAGATAGAATGTATGTGGCATAATACTAGAAGTGAACCTACTCTTTAACCTGAATGTATCATCAATCACATTACTGATGCTATTACCGTACTGCAACAACATACCTGTATAACAATAACAAAATAGCTGTCAATTTTTCAACTATGTATTCCTGATGTGGGCTGTGTCTCTAGACTGGTTTTCTACTCATAATCCAAACCGACAGTATCTATGAAGCATCTCCACCAGAAATGATGTGAACTTTATTAGCCAATTAAAATTAATCATTTTTTTTTGCATTCCTTGGATTGAAAGAGATCAGATCCCCTTCAGATTCCTTTTGTTTGTTTGTTTGTTTATTTTAAATTTCACCAAATTGCAAATCTTTTTCTTTTTTTTCTTTTAAAGTCTCTACTACTTTATGATACTATTTTCAGTTGATCTAATTTCCCTTATACTGCAGCTTAGTAGGAAAATCTATGTGAAATAATAGTCAGGTCTTTAATAAGACAGAGTCCCAGATCATAAGGAGAGTCATAATGAATTTTCCCTTCTGACATTTAGAAAGGGCAAAGGTTAATGAATCATGCTGACCCATTCTCTTTCTTTTTTTCAGATAATATTGCTCAATATTAGAGTAGTAAAAATTAAAAATATATATGATAACTAATATGAAACTGCAAAAAATACAGAAATAGAAAAAGTAAAAAGTGCAGAAAAGAATAAAGAATAATATACAAAAAAGAAAAGATAAAAATATAACATAAAAAGAAAAATAAATATCAGGAAATAACTTTCCCCTTTGTCTCAGCAAGTATATTTTTTTTTTAAAAAACTTGCCACTTTCTCTTAATACCACATATCTGGAAAAAATAACCAAGAAGAAAATCATAACCAGCAACATGAGCAAAGAGATCCAACAGATGATCATCCCAAGTGAAAAATCTTCCAGATGCCCCAAACTATATGGTCTACCCAAAATACACAAAGAAGGCATACCTCTCAGACCCATAGTCAGCTCCAGAAGAGCACCACTACAAAACCTAGCCAAATACCTAACAAAGCAGCTACAGCCCCATGCTGAAGCAGCAGCTTCACATGTACAAAACTCATACCACCTCTTGAAAATGATCAAAGATCTGCTTGTAAATTTCAACGTGGTTTCGCTATTCACTCAAGTCCCGATAAAAGGAACTCTTGAAATCATCAAAAATAAATACCAACCAGCTAAACACCTCATAGAACTAGCAGAACACTGCTTAATCAACATATATTTCATATACAAAGGACAAAGATACAAGCAAATTGAAGGAGCCCCTATGGGATCACCACTGTCACCGTCATTGCAAACCTGTTCATGGAAGAATTTAAATCCAGAGCCCTTGCTAATGTCACCCACAAACCCAAACTATGGTTAAGATACATCGATGACACATTTGTGATTTGGCCCCATGGAAAAGAAAACCTAAACAATTTCCTAACACACCTAAACAGCACACACCCCAAAATCAAATTCACCATGGAAACAGAAACAAACAAACAACTACCATTCCTAGATGTACTAATCTACAAAAAAACAGATGGCACACTGGGACACACCATATACCAGAAGAAAACACACACCAACCGCTTCCTCAATGCCCAATCCCACCACCACCCAGCACAGATAAACTCCGTGGCTAAAACACTAATTGCCAGAACCAAACGCCTGGCAGACAAGACACACATAAAGACTGAACTATGCACCCTGACTAAAGTACTGACAGCCAACGGCTTCCACAAAAGCAAAATCACCAGCTTGATCCACAAAAACACACTGAGACATAATGGAGACCTAGAAGATGAACAGACCTATGGAACAGCTGTCCTGCCCTACGTAAGAGGTACTACAGACAAAATTAGTAAGATACTGCACAGACATCACATCAAGACTGCCTTCAAAACATACAGAAAAATAGCAGCCATCCTTAGAAACCCCAAAGATAAAATTGACCTGGAAAACCAAGGCATATACGAAGTCCCCTGTGCATCATGCCTGGCCACATACATTGGACAGACCAATAGAAGAATAAGTACCTGCCTGGATGAACACAAAAATGCAGTCAAAAAGCTGGAACACACTTTCTCACTAGTCCAACACATGGAAGCCACAGGTCATAGCATCGACTTCAGTGGCACCAAAACCCTAGCCACTATAGAAAACCCCAGCCACAGAATCATCAGAGAAGCCATAGAGATTGAATAAAGACCTGAAAGCATGAATAGAAGAGATGATTCTACCAGACTGTCAATCATCTGGAAGCCTGCACTCACAAACAAAAAAATCTCCACACCACAAGCCAGGCAAACACCTGGGCAGAAACAGATCCCCCCTGATACCTCCAGCTCAAACACACCTCAACCAGGCACCCAGATGAAACCTAGCTTCCTAACTAATGATAGCCATCCATTTACCTGGAGCCAAGCTGCACTAAAGGCCTCCAATAAAGTAACATAATGTTGCTAGCCAATCAAGATACAAAAAGAGCCAAAAAACAGACAGAAGATATTAGAAACACCAATCAAGCAAACTCCAAGACCAATAAACACAGACCAAGACTCCCAACCGATCAGGGTGAAGAAAAAACCCTTCTGGCACAGCAATAGGCTGCCCCAAATTTAAATCTGAAACCACTATAAAAGCCTGACTCACAGATGACCACTATATAGAAGCCTGATGATGGCAGATGAGATTCTGCCGAAACGTTGCTACAACTTTAAAAGCACAACTACAATGATGTGGGAAAATACCCGAACAAAGCTGAATGCCATACATGTAAGTACCCGCGAAAACTTAAGAATGAATATATATATATATATATACACATACATACATACACATATGTGTGTGTGTGTGTGTGTGTATTGCAAACCTGTTCATATATATTTATATACCCGCGAGAACCTCAGAAAACAAATATATATA
>NW_020769323.1:18249578-18309705 GCF_900518735.1 Pseudonaja textilis
ATATTCATGTCCTCTTTGATCTACCTACAAATCCTTAAAACAATGTGATGTAGTCCTGGTCAGCAAAATTCCATAAGGTTTACCAGAAATAACATCTATTTTAACCTTAATCAAATGAACCAACTTAATATTTCTTCTCCTTTAACAACGTGGAGCTTTAATTCTGTGAAATAATATCCTAGATTTCTTTTATTTTTACCTCTTATCCTTCTCACTAAGTCTTCCAAAACTTTAACCAATCTCTTTTGTAAATCCAGTACAGAAGTTTTTCCAAGTCACTCTTCTGCTTTATATGTGTATGTTCTTTTTAATTATTAATAATTATAATTAATAATTATAATTATTTAGACATCATGTAGTTTCATTGAAAATATAATTTTAGTTCCATACTGTGGCCAACCTTCAAAATCCCATTCTACCATGTTATTTTCTTTCTTTCTTTTTTTTCAGAATTCAAAATACAACCCATTTTCCCCTCAGAAGGATTCAGTTGATTAATTTGAAAAAAACCATTTCAAGTCAATTTAGACCCTTATTCTATTTATAGCTATCCAAAGTATATGCTAGCCACCGTTTTGCCATTTATTCTCCTAAATTGTCTAAGGATTGACTCGAGTGTGCTATTGTTGCATCTAAATGTTCTTCTGTTGAGGATTGAACAAAACTCATTCACTAAATGCCATCAAACTTTGTGTTCTAAAGGTTTTTAATATTTAAAAAGCAATAAAAAGTAATGAAAATGATTAATAAATGAAACTCAGCTGAGGTTTATGTCCATATAGGCAACTTTATAGTTATAGATGTAGACAGAATCCTTCAATTCCCAGTTGCTTTATCAACCAGCTGACTGCAAAAACCTCAGTTCATGAAGTTTTCTTGTGGAAGACACGTTGACAATTTGTCCTCTTAACTTCTACTTTCTCTACTATGCATTTGTATAACTGGAAATAGTTGTTCAAATTTGCATATTCCAAAACTGAGTATGCAATTTCTTACCAAAACGGCTGTTTGACATTTCTCTCTGTTTAGATCCATTAGCAATTTCAAAGGAGACAATGTCTTAGAATGTTCTATATAGTTAGAGCATTTCATTTTTTAAAAGCTAGTCATAAACCTGTTGAAATATGAAAATGGAAATAGAATTTTCAAAATTGTGGGTAACTACGTTTGCTAAAAATTATGGGAATCGAAGTCCACATATCATGTTGCCCAGTTGGAAATGTTGCTTGTAAAATTATTTTACTAAGAGGAAAACAGGAAAAGAAAATGGTTCTTCCCAGCATTACTCCAGTGATAGTTTTTCTCCTGAAAAGAATACATACATTCTAATTGAACCTTAAATTTCAGTTTGATCTTGCAATTCTGCAATTTCCAGTATTGAAAACATTTTCTCTCTGAAAAAAGCAAAAGAATTTCCAAACAGAAAGGAGAAATCAAACATAAATCTACATGAGATGGGAAACAAACACACCAACTAAGCCAAAAATGAACACAGATATTTTATGCTTATAAATACAAGTTTTCATGGTATTTGGTATTTCCCCCACCCCTACCCCAGAGAATTTTCTAATTCAAAGCTCAGCAAATAATTCATTATTCAAAGACAAGCTCTTTGGCAGTTATGCCTCAATAAACTAACAAAATGTTTATTAAAGATTTTATTGTGAACAAAAGGTCAAATACATAATTTGAGCTAATTTTCTGTTCACAAATTCTACCTGATGTGTATGATACTTCCTTCCCAAATTACCTGCAAATGAGAAAAATGGTAAAAACAAATCAACAAGAAAATAAATATTGCTCTCCATATTGATTGCAATGTCTATGAAGAATGGCGTGGGAAGTACGATCTATACAAGTCAATCTTGTATAGAGAGTACAATGCAGCTAATGAAATGTAAGTCAAGTTAGAAAGAGATGGAGGATCCATTAACAATTTAATTTAAAATCAGCACAGTAGGTTCAGTTTGGAACAGAGTTGTGATTCTGGAAGATTGTGTGGAGACTATTTTTCACGAAGTTTTTTTTTTCCCCCAGGGGACAGACATATACAACTGTGCCTGTGAGGAAGGCATTGGCATATACTTTATCTTCTGGTTGCAATAGTGGTTCTTAAGAGTAGCTGTATATTGAGAAAAAGGATCACCTTCTCTCAAGCTTACATCCAAATTGTTGCCTGCAAAGAATTCTGTTGATAATAGGGGTGAGAGTGGAAGATACAAGCAGGAATTGATTCTTTTTAGTGTCAAGAAGTATAAGATCAGGGATAGTATACTTAGTAAACTTTCGAACTATGGAGGGTATGAAAAACCTTGGAAATGAGGTTTTCTTCTTTGGGCTCATTTCTATATTAGGAAAAATATACATATAATATAATACATAAAATTTACATACAAAAATATATCTCCTATCTCCTAACCTGGGCTATCAAGAACTGTCTTGAAAAGTTACTCTGTTCAATTATTATCTTGTGAATCAGTTCAACATATTTTATTTCTAAATCACATCACGTTGGTCAAATTCTTAATTCTTTTTCTGAAGACAACCTACTAACAGGTGCAATCTTTGGATTAGAGTCAGGATCCTTAATTTTAGATGACAGAACACTAGAAGCCTGAAGTACATTCTGGTTTTTTTGAACTTCCGAAGCAATTTACAGACTTCTTAGGTGGAAAAGAGAAGCTAATTCCACAAGCACTATAGGGAGATAATAAGTAACCAGTTCCTACTGTTCAACAAATCCACATGCTATTCTTGAAGCTGCCTACTAGCTGGTTAATTGGCCATGAAGATTAAAAAGAAAAAGTGCCTATGGTGTCTATTTGCAAGGAGATGTTCCCCCAATAGGATTTTAGCCTAAATTTTCACAGTAAACACTATGCACTGCAATCTAGAGAAAGCTAATCATGTTACACTCTCACACACAAATAAATTATTAAAGATCTTTAAAAGGGAACATAAAAATAGAATTTAGTACAAAATAATATATATTAAGAAAAATAAAAGAAAAACGAATTGAAGAGAAAGCTACAAGTTCAAAAAAAAAAAAGCAAAAAAGAGTAGCTTTCAATTTTTTATAGCAGTATCTTGCTCTGTGTTTATCACCTAGCCTTATGTTTCTTTAATCTATTATTTCTTAGCTTCAGAACCATATGTTGATGGGTTTTTTTTACTGTTTCATGCAAAAAGTCTATAAGGGATATCCAGACATCAATAAAGATATACATTGTCCTTAATCACAGGTGTCAATTTAGCAAGTTTTGTCATATTCACTAACCAGTCCTCCTTTGTTGATAATGCTAAGTCTTTCTGGCAGTAATCATATACAAAAACAAAGTTCCATAACACTTTGCCAACAGTTGGTTGATCAATCCCAAAATAAAAGCTTTTCCCAACTTTTTTATACGATCTTTACACTTACAGCATAAATTTTTAACTCATTTTAGTTAAAAAAAAAAAAAGCTCTTTAGGTTTATAATATAGTGTAAATTTCAGTTTTTCAATCACATATTTTCCTGTTGTTCTATATGGATATTATAAAAAATATTTTAGCCCACTTTACTGTACATTCCTCCCCCTGTTCTTCTTTTGTTTCAAATGTAAATAAAAGTTTATGTATTTTAGCAAATACGTTCATCATTTCGACATAATGCTATTTCAGACTGAGCTTTACACTTTAAAGTTTGTCAAGTTTAAATCTTTCTAATAATTGTAATAATAATAATAATAATAATAATAATAATAAAAATAAATAATAATAATATCTCTAATAAGAGTATAATTGGCAACTACTGTAGATACCCCTGCCACCAATTCTTCTCTTTATTTTATTTTACTTTCTCCTTTAGAAAAATCTAGTCTCTTGCAATATTTTAGCCAATTCTATTTGCTTTGTGTTCCTTGTTTGTAAAATGCTTCTTCTCTGAGATTCACAAAGTCATTTGTAGGCACAAGTTGGATTTTTATCTATTCTATATTTTCAATATGACAATTTTTAAAATCCTCATTAACTTTCACTTTATCATACCATAAATATCCAATGCACCCAAATCTCAGGTCATGTCCTACTAACTCTAAAACCTTCTATTTCTCAGCAAATCCACTCTTTCATCCAAAGAAAGAGCAAGCTGTAAAACACAATTCCAAATTAGGTAAACTCAAATTTCTCCCTGCATCATATAATAGACATCAATTCAGGTGTGCAGGCAATTCAACTAAATACTATAAAAAAACTACTATCATGTTTACCATTCTGACAAAATTTGGAGAACATTCCCATTTGAAAAACTCAGAAAGAGATATACCTGTGCAAAATATTTTGTGTTAAATTTAAATTTACTGGGGCTGATTGGGGCTGAAAGGCGAAAGTGGAAGCAGTATGCTCCGTCCAATATTTGAGTAGACCAGGTTGCTCTGATAAACCAATCTCACCAGAAAAAAAACTTATGCAGAATCCTCTTTTTCTCTATCATCAAACACATGCATAGATACACACAAACCAAACAATATCATACATTACAATATGCTTCATTATAATCTTGTGGCCCTCAGTCTAGCAAGCATATGTAACATGAACAATTTTTTTATGAAAATAAATGTCCATTTTAGGGACTCTTTTCCATAAAAAAATTAAAAACTTGCCTCTCTAATTTGTATATCAGTTTGAGTCCCATCTCCTCTAATGCAGTACTGAAATAGCTGAGTTGTAGAATGTTTAATTATAGCATTTTTCTCCCCCTGTTTTTTTACTTTACCTTTAATTTGTTTAATTATGGAAGTAAATGCATAGTTACAGAAAGATTATTTTTGCCAAGCCTTGTACAATAATTAGCATTGATTGTTCAAGTGCCTTTTAAAATAAATGCTTAGTGAAATAAAACTTTTCCAACTTGAGTGATAATCCAGGGTTTTTTTTACTGTCACGAACCATTGTTCCATTAATTCACATAATGCATTTCTAAAGAATTATGTTTCCATAAAACATAAAACAGTAAAGATATCCTAACTTCATTGAAGAGTATTTCTTTCCATGCTTCTTATGCCTACATCATCTTTTACCTCAAGTGTATGCATATGTGTCTATGTGCATGTATCAGGGGTGGGTTTCTACCGGTTCTGTCCACCTCTGTAGAACCGGTAGCAGCAGACATAGAACCATTTCTATGTCTGCTGATGTTTTTGCCCACCCACCCATCCGGGCTCTTACCTGATCTTTATTTCCTGATTTTTTCAACTTCAGCTACCGAACAAGGCACAGCTGCAGTTTAAAAAGCAGGAAAAGAGGGCTGTTTCGGGCGCGCGTTAGGGAAGCACATCATAAATCACCGAACCTCGCAAATCCCAAACCGGTAGTTAACCCTGTCGTATCCTACCCCTGGCATGTATGTATGTATACGATGTGTGTGTGTGTGTGTGTGTGTGTGTGTGTATGGGTACATACTAACTCACATAAACCCAAAATAAGGAAGGGTAATCCTGACTGATTCAGATATTATACTAACAGTGGCAGACATTATGACTTATGTACGAAGTTTGTACTTCTGCCTCTTGGAGAGGGAAAATGACAAAAGAAAAAGCTTAGCAAGCACTAACAAAACAAAACTATTCCATATCATGGATAGAGTGCTGAAGTCAGGAAATAAAAATGTTGGTGTACAGGCTATTGCAGAGCAGGCAGTATAGAAGGAAGACCTGTTATCTTTTTCAACTATCTTCAGAGGTGGTATTCAGCAGGTTCTGACCAGTTCTGGAGAACCGGTAGCGGAAATTTTGAGTAGTTCAGAGAACCAGCAAATACCACCTCTGACTGGAAATTTTACAGTATCCTTCCCCTGCCATGCCCACCAAGCCATGCTCACAGAACTGGGAGTAAAAAAATTGAATCCCACCAATGACTATCTTGGTAACTTTTATTGGAATCACTTATTTTATTTTCATAGTGTTATATAAATGCCTGAGGTTGGTCATCTCTGCTTTATTAATTTTTCCCCAGGGGAGGAGGCCCAGAGAGAAAAGAATATTTGAAGGTAGAGCAAGGTTAAAAGCAACCATGCATTAGTAAAAATGATCATGGAGGGGCATTTTTTAAGAAAGTAATATTTTAAAAGTAAAAGTAATATTTCCAATTACATTTTTGATATTGCCATTTGCCATACTTTAGGTGTGATTAATTTTTTGTGTAAAATATTCTTCTCAAGACTCTGAATCATAGACAAAGCAGCTAGTGTGTTTATTAGGAATCCAAATCACAAAGCATCAGTAATGCTATTCATCATACCTCATGACTTTCACTGTGTCCCTATACTGAACTGAAAAACAGAGTGGTCCAGGAAGAAAAAAATTGAGGCTTCAGGGCCATTGAAAAAATTAGTTCCTTAGGTCTCACAGCTACATAGCTGTATGATCTGAAATCAAGGGTACTCCAAAGTTTCATCCTAGTAATTCATAGGAGACGAACATTTTAAAATCAAAACAGCACATCAATTACTATATAGTTGAATCATCAAACTGACAGATACAGTCCAGTCTCTTCTTGAAAGCCTCCAGTGATGAAGCTGCTGCCACTTCTGAAGGCAAGCTGTTTCACTGGTTAATTGTTCTCACTGTCAGGGAATTTCTTTTTCATTCTAGGTTGGTTCTCTCCTTGATTAGTTTCCATTCACTGTTTCTTGTCCTGCCTTCCAGTGCTTTGGTAAATAAATTGATTCCCTCTTCTTTGGGGCAGCCCATCAAATATTGGAACACTGCTATCATGTCACCCAGGTCCTTCTTTTCATTAGACTAAACATACCTTTCTATATTCCTGCAACCATTTTTCACATGTTTTAGTCTCCAATCCCCTAATCATCTTTGTTGCTCTTCTCTGCACTCTTTCCAGAGTCTCAACATCTTTTTTATCTAGTAGTGACCAGAACTGGATACAATATTCAAAGTGTGGTCTTACCAAGGCATTGTAAAGCACTACTAACAGTTCATGTAATATTGATTCTATCCCTCTGTTAATGCAGCCTAGGAGTGCATTGGCTTTTTTGAAGGCTGCAGCACACTGCTGGCTCATATTTAAGTGATTGTCAACTAAAACTCCATGATCCCTCTCAAAGCTACTGCCATTAATCCAGGTTCAACCTATTCTACACCTATACGTTTTGTTTTTCTTGCCTACGTATAAAATCTAATTTTCTCACCATTGAATTTCATTGTATTAGATAGGGCTCAGTGTTCAAGTTTGTCGAGATCCTTCTGGATCTTGAGCCTATCTTCTGGGGTGTTTGCTATTCCTGCCAGCTTGGTGTCATCTGCAAATTTGATAAATTTCCCTTCTATTTCCTGATCTAAAGCATTTATGAAGACATTGAAGAGTATTGGGCCTAAGGCAGAAACTTTGGAAACCCTACTGCTTACTGTTGCTTATCTTTTCCAGGATCTTTCCAGATATTGATGCCTGGCTGATTGTTTTGTAGTTTGCCAGATCCATTTCCCCCCTTTTTTTGAACATGGGAAGCACATCAGCTCTTATCCAGTCTTCTGGTGTACCCCGGTGCTCCAGGATTTTTGAATGATATGGTTCAATGGTTCTGAGTGCACAGTTCCCAGCTCCTACAGAACTCTGGGATGTAATCCATCTGGTCCTGATTATTTGAACTCATCTAGGGTGGACAGGGTTTCTTATAATTTTCTTGCTTATTTTAATTTATATTCCCAATCTGTCTTTTATGGTTTTGTTTTTGGCAGGTTGGGCTATTTTTTATTTTTTCATGAAGACTAATGAAAAGAAGGAATTAAGTAACTCTGCTTTCTCCTTGCTGCCCATCATTTCCTTGCCATCTTCAATTAGTGGACCAATTACCAATGATGACATCATTAAAGCCAACCTCTTTAACACATTCTTTGGCTCAGTATCTGTAAACAGCAATGGATCATGCCCTGTATTTCCTAGTCGAACCACACCAACTACAGTGATCTAATACATATCAATTTTACAGAAGACAATGTTGAAAAAGCACTATGCAATCTAAAACCATCTCTATCTATTGGAACAGATAGAATATGTGCCTGCTTCTTTAAAAAGCTATCCACTGCCATAGCCGAACCTCTAAGCATAATCTTTGAAAAAATTTTCAGGACCAGTTCCTTGCCTAACCTGTGGTCACAAGCCACAGTCATCCCCATCTTCAAAAAGGGAGACCCCAGCCTAGTTGAAAATTACAGACCAATCTCCTTATACTGCATCACCTGTAAAGTCATGGAATCAATTATTAACCAATCCGCTATCCTCCACTTAGAGACAAACAACCTACTCTCTAATAAACAACTTGGTTTCAGAAAAAAACTAACCTGTAATCTGCAACTCTTACACTGCAAAAACATGTGAACTATACAACTCGATCAGGGCAAAGCAATAGATGCAATCTAAATAGACTTCTGTAAAACCTTTGAATCAGTGGTACACGACAAACTACTACTGAAATTAAAATCTTATGGTATCTCTGGACAACTGCATAACTGGATAGGAGCATTCCTGTCAAACAGACAACAAATCATCAAAATTGGACACATCCTATCAAACTCTGTACCTGTCAACAGTGATGTCCCCCAAGGCAGTGGTTCTAGGACCAACTCTTTTCATACTCTACATAAATGACCTCTGTGATCATATTAAGAGCAACTGCTTTCTCTTTGCTGATGATATAAAGCTATTCAACACCACAGACAATACTGCTATCCTTTAAAAAGACCTCAACTATGTATCAGAATGGTCAAACAAATGGCAACTTCAAATTTCAACAAATAAATGTTCTGTCTTACATACTGGCAAAACAAAAATCAGAAAATAAAATACAAGTTGAATAGTCAAGACATTGTTGATGATCCAAACTTTGTCATGGACCTTGGAGTACTCATCTCTAATGATTTAAGTGCTAGAGCCCACTGTAACTACATAGCCAAAAAGGCATTAAGAGTTGTTAACCTAATCCTACGTAGCTTTTTCCCTGGTAATATTACACTATTAACTAGAGCATACAAAACATTTGCTAGACCAATACTCGAATACAACTCATCAGTCTGGAATCTACATTACATTTCTGATATTAACACAGTTGAAAAAGTCCAGATATATTTTACAAGAAGAGTTCTCCACTCCTCTACTCGTTGCAGAATACCTTATGCCACCAGACTTGAAATTCTAGACCTAGAAAACCTAGAACTATGCCGTCTTCGGTCTGATCTAAGTATAGTATATAAAATCATACATTGCAATGTTCTAACTGTCAATGAATACTTCAGCATCAACCATAACAATACAAGAGCAAACAATAGATACAAACTCAACGTTAATCGCACAAAGCTTGATTGCAGGAAATACAACTTCAGCAACAGACTGGTCAATTTCTGGAATACTCTACCTGACTCTGGTTTCTTCCCCAAACCCCAAAAACTGTAACCTTAGACTGTCTACTATTGACTGTCTACCCTTTCCTGAGAGGTCTGTAGGGGGCATGTATAAGTGCACCAACCAGCCTACCATCCCTGTCCTATTGTTTCTTTTATTTTTCTTTTATGTATCCATTTCATGTATTCATAACTATGTTTATACTTATACCTATTATCTTGTAAGCGATTGACAAATCACATAAATCAAATCAAATCAAATTGTTACCTTGGGTTTTTTCCTTGTGTTTTTTACTATTGGAATAAACATTTTTATTATTATTTTTGACATAATCCCTAATAATTGGGATAATAGTTCTTGAATACTTACTGGTTTGTAGTATAATTGTAGATAATTAATTTGATTGCCCAAAATGCAGATGTTTCGGTTAAAAGAGCAGAAACCTATTGAACTTATAAATTGAAATTTATAAACATCTTGGTTATTGATTTAAAAAATTGCTGTTTGCACTAGATCGGTAGGCTCCTCCTTGAATTTATGCATGAAACAAACTACTGTAATTATGGCCATAATTCAGAGTAGCTACATGATACAGGTAGATATTTAAGTGAAGCATTAACAGTGGTAATCCAACATTCTTTGAAACACATTGAGCACTAAGATTTACTGGTGTGACTCTTCCAAAAACCGTCTGTATTAATACATTCTGCAATGTCTACTTATGCACAGCTCACTGCATTGTCGCATCATTGTCCTTAACAAGAGAAGTGCACACTTAATTCCTGAACATTTGACTAGCTGGCAAAAGACATTGCTCAGTAGCTAAAAATAATTAAATCCTAACCCACGACTCCATGGAATAAAAAGTGTTAGTAAGAAAGGAAAATTTTTTCTCCAGGCTTAGTGCTTGCTAATATTTCAGTTTTATGTTTTTTTTTTTCCGTATAAGCAAATTAAATGTAAGTGTATTCCAGCTACCCTCTCTTAAATAAACAAAAATAATTTGGTTATCTTTTGAAAGTTTTAAAAGATTACCTTTTTTTTCCCCGGATCACAACATATTTTTTTCTTTTAACTTCATTTCTCAAAAGAAATCTAAATATTCTGAAAAATCAAAAGATATCTAAAATGTAAGTTTTATTTGCAAATGCTAATACGAAGATGATTTCATTTACTCTCTTCTTTTACTAGTCATAAATATTGGTTTGAATACTTTTGGTAGTGAAGCATAAGCTTTATCTATTACCTTCATATTTTATTCAGAGAGCAAAATGAAAATCATTTGATGATGAGATACAGACAAAAAGGTAGCACTATGTACCTCTGACTTTACTTAGCCTCCAAAGGCATTTACCAGAGAAGATAAAACAAACTACTTTTTAATTGAATCGAATCTTGAGAGACCTAACAATGCCGTTCTTTTTCCTTCTTGATCAAGCTCATAATAAGCAAAGGGATTAGCAGATAGCATAAATTTTATCAAGTTTTGCATATGGATAGCCCTTGACTTGCAGCAGTTTGTTTAGTGGCTGCTCAAAGTTATAACAGTACTGAAAAAAAGTGACTTATGACAGTTTTGAAAATGTATGCCAGAGGTGGTATTCAGCAGGTTCTGACCAGTTCTGGAGAACCAGTAGTGGAAATTTTGAGTAGTTCGGAGAACCGGCAAATATCACCTCTGACTGGAGATTTTACTGTATCCTTCCCCTGCCATGCCCAAGCCACACTCACAGAACTGGTTGTAAAAAAAAAAAAAGAATCCCGCCACTGGTATGACCATTCCAGCATCCCCAGGATCATATGATCAAAATTCAGACATTTGACAAGTGGCTCAGATTTGCAGTGTCTTGGGGTCATATCATCCCCTTTTGTGATCTTCTAACCAGCAAAGTCGATGGGGAAACCAGATTTACTTAATAACTATGTTACTCACTTAGCAACTCCAATGCTTCATTTAACAACTATGGCAAGAAAGATCATAAAATGGGGCAAAATTCACTTAACTAATGTTTCACTCAGCAACATAAATTTTGTGGACAATTGTGGTCGTAAGTTGAAGACTACCTGTGTTAAAGATAGACAACTCTGTCAGGAGGTGCCTAGCCTAATTCTTATTTTCCGTTTAGTGGTTTGCACATTATCTCAACACAATAAAATCAGAGACTCATAGAAGAGTTTCAAGAGACTACTGGGATCATAAAGTCTAACACTATATAATTTGCAAGAAAACCAATGAAACCATTCTTTTTATTTTAAAAAATTGTATAAAAGATAAAGAAAATAGGAATTAAAAAGGTAAAAATAGGGAAGGGGAAATGAAGAGAATAATGGGGGAAAAAAGGGACAGGATAACTTCCAACTTTTTTGTTTTAATTACAAATGTAAAATGCATTCAACTTTTGATTTAAAATTATTATTAAATATAAAATTATTAGATATAGGATAGCATTGTCTTTAGGTGTGCAATAAATGGAGATAAAAATTACAGACGCAAAGTCAGTGATTATACAACAAACTCATATCTTCAATAATATAAAATATAACATCTTACATTTTAAAACTTAGTGCTTGATCCCAGGAATGTTTGTTCAGAAATAAGTTGCATTGGTTTCTGACTTTTTTCAAGGAAATATACTTAGGATTACAATGAATATCAAAATATTAATGGATCAAGCAATAATCTAGAGATATCATACAAAAATGCCAACTCACTAATGGCTCACAAGAAATAGATCAACATAAATAATCCAACAAAGTGCTTCTGAATATTAAAGTACATGTTGTGATGTTGTAATGGAAACTCCTCCTTTTTTGTGTTTGATACAACATTGCAGCAGAAGTAGAAAAATGTGGAGATTGTTTTGGCACTGTAATATTGTAGTGACAACTGAGAATATAGTTGGGTGGCTTCATCCTCTTCTCACAGAAATCCTCTGGGTTTTCCACATTGTTTTCCACCTTCCTGCCTTGGTTACAACTGCTTGATAGTTTTATTGGTTTTCAAACCAAAGAGAAAGATTCTTACTATTTCTTAGGAGGAAATAAAGTGTATTTGAAAAATCAATTTCATTAAAAATTAAAACTAGGAAAATGTAATACTTCCCAATAAGTAATCAGACACATTAAGTAGTCCACATAAATGAAGATTAAAATAAGACTACAAGATTACAGCAATGAGAAGATCAGAAACAGTATCTCCAATATCAGTCTCCTGTCAACTAAAAAGATACTCCTTATCTTATGGAGACTTATGATTTGAATGGGGGTGGATTTGTTGGAGTCCTGACATCTCTTATACTGAGAGATAGGACAAAGTTCCATGGTAGGCTTAAAGCTGGAGATGGAAAAAAATGGTTACTCACTATACAAATCACTTTATATACACAGAACTAAAAACAATTACCAGAAACAAACAGAACAAACTATAGAAATAACATCCAGACTGTGTCTTAGTATACTGATCCCTGTTACTGTGTGATTCAGATGAGCATTGTTTCTCACAGGTAAACTTGGATAAACCTTGTTTCTCACAAATTTTTAATTTAACTGTATAAATTCATATATTTTAGAAGCTTCTGGTATGGATTCAGAGTCCTTCACTCACATTCATTTTCCAAAGGAATCAGCCTACTTCTTTTTATAGTGGAAGCTGTGGAATCTATAGTGAAATCTATAGTGGAATCTTCTGAATCACATTCCAAAATTTCCTCTCTTGCCTCTCTTGCTGCCCTGTTTCATTCTCTCTTTTACATTATATTTTCAGCTTAATTAAACCTGGGTCCTGGTTATTAAGAAAGTTGTACCCCAAAAGCAAAGTTGTTGAATCCTAATAAACTGTGTATTGGCCAGCTGGATGTCTTGCCCAAGCGTAGTAGATTTTGGAGCAAATGGAACTTATCTATCCACTACAAATGTAATGACCGTTAAAAGCATACCCTTGAGGTTAATTCTGAGCATTTTTATATGGAAACACATTTCATCAATTTCAATGAGACATACGTTCAAGAAAGTACAGTAAAGCATTCTAACCAGAATAATATTTAGTGGTATCAAAGGCATGTTTGTAGAAAGATATGGGATGGTAGACACAGAATCATGATTCACATTGAATCCCTTTTATATGTGTGCTTATGTCACAAACACATATAAAAAAGGAGTGCCTTATATTTAAAAAAAATGCCAATTTGCCACTTGTCCGTCCTGCAGAAATATACCCATTATACATTTATGACACAATTTAAGCATGTTTTTAAACATCTTTCAACATATCTTGTCCATTAGACAGAATGTCTGGATAATCCAAGAATCTAATATTTAAGTATCATCTAAGCAAGGTGAGAGTCATCAGTTAATTCACCTTAAATATTGCAAAATATACAAGGGAAACATTTTTCTGCCCCTCTCAGAATCAAGTTATAAGGACAGATATTACACAAGGTCTTTTTCTTAATGCTTAATATCACATATCATAATGTAAATCACATTTTGTTTTGAGCTAAAAGGAAAATGTATATTATCTGAAGAAATCTAACTGTGTTAACTGTTATGACCAGCTTTTGACTTTGATATGTTCATCCTGCTAAAAGCTTTTTCCCTAGGATGCATCAGCAAGACATAGCAGAAAACTATGTTAGGAAAACTGATCTTCAGATCTTGTATCAGCTGAAATCAATGAAGAACAAAACAAAAAACAACTTGACAAAGGACCAGAAGCATCCATTAAAGTAGATATAATAGTTAGCATTATCAGTCCTAACAAACCATTTGCTTTTGTATTTTAGGCCTTTATGAACAGGTATTCACTTCCAGGACATTTTTACCACATTTCCACAGAATATTTTTATATGCTCTTCAAACAGTTGCCACCTATTCAGATTTCCTATTAGTTAACCTAGTCCAATATGAATTTTCCAACAACGAGAAGTGTGACCTCAGTTAATATTTAGAGGAAAGTGTTATGTCCTGAGGACTCTAGGAGTTCTCACTCAGGTCCACTCACTTTGTGTGGGCGATATTCCCCCATTCCCATTGGTTGGTTCTCCCCAGCAGCCAGCTATAAAAGCAGGCTGCGGGGTCCAACTGGTTGCTGATTGCTGCGAGCCAGTTCCAGGCTTGGCAAGCACGGTCAGCCCTTTATTTGTAAAATAAAGTACTGTTGCACTCATGCTCTGGTTCAGCCTCTCATTGCTCAAACTTAACACTGGCGACGAAGGTGGGATGGCTACCAGATGCACCTTGCAACCGCTGAGTCACTAGCCACCGATCCGCAGCCCAGAGAGAGCGATCGGCTGGCGATAAGGGGAACGCTGATCCGCAGCCAGAGAGAGCGGTCAGCTAACTAAACGAGCGATCAAAAAGAGCAAACGCAGATCCTCAGCCAGAGAAAGCGGTCTGAGTCAAAAAGTTAGAAGCGTCTGTAGCCGCTTGTTAGCCCCGCTACGGGGAAAGTGAAGCGCTGCGAGCCGCAGCCGCTCTGCATTTGGCGCGAAATTCAAACGGGTGTCATTTGAATTTCGAACCAGTAGGAATCACAGCACAGCGCTGTAGAGAGTCACTAACGCCCACTTTTTTTGGCGCGAATCCAGACACCTCCAACGGCTGGCAGCCAACGTGGTAACCCAGAGAGAGAAAGAGAGGTTAGCAAAAAACCTCTCCAGAGCTGATATCACTAGTAACTCACGAGCGCTCGTAGTCCCAGAGAGATTTTTCCGCAGGTAGCCCAGCCGTTCCAGCACCATGAGTTCCAACCCAGTATTACCAGCGTTTAAACCAGACGAAGAGAAGTGGGAATCGTATAAGAACCGTTTCAATCATTACATCGATGCGGTCGGCCTGGCGGATGCGGGAGAGCATCGGAAAAAATCCTATTTCCTAATCTACTGCGGAGCCACCGTTTACGATACCGCCGCAGCACTCGTAGCGCCGAGAGAATTGAAAAACGTTCCGTGGTCCGAGTTGCTTGAGATCCTCACTAACCACTACGCTCCCAGGCCTTCACAAATCGCCAGGAGGTTCACGTTCCGTATGAGGAAGCAATCAAGTAAGGAGACCATCAATCAATATATGGCCGCCCTCAGAACAGCAGCCCTGCACTGCGGGTTTGGAACATACCTGGAGGACATGCTCCTCGATCAATTAGTTTGTGGGGTCAAGGATCTCAACCTACAGAGGCGACTGCTAGCCAAAAAAGACCTCAACCTTGCGCAAGCAGTAGAGAAGGCCCTAGCAGCCGAGCTAGCAATGAACTCAGCCACCGAAATTCAGGGCCCAAGTGCCAAGCTAGCATCGTTCCCAGTCCATTCCGAAGAGGTGGAAGCGGAGGAAACCCACAATGATGAGAACGATGTCCATCGCCTCACCAATGACAGACGGTCGCAGGTAGGGGCCAAACAAGAATACACCGGTCCACCCAAGCACATCACGCTGTGCCTAGCCTGTGGGGGATCACATCAAAGGGCCACCTGCAAGTTTAAAGGAGCCGTTTGCAACAACTGCCATAAGAGGGGGCACATTGCGAGAGTCTGCCAAGCCCCCCAAAGCGCTGCACACAGACCCCCGTCCTCGCACTCGGGACCACAGAGGCAAGTATTAAACTGTCGCACGCACCGCCTTGCCAGGCGTACTTGCCACACTGTTAGTAAAATTTCTCTCTCCGTTTCCCTAGAAGGTAAACCGTGCCACATGGAGGTGGACACAGGGTCAGCGCTCTCAATAATCTCGTGGAACACCCTCAAGAGACTCCACCCCAGCCTATCTACTACCCGGCTTCAGAGATGCCAGTTCGGTCTGAAGGACTACCAGGGGAAGGCCATTCCCGTGATCGGCAGAGGCAAGTTCTTTGTCAGTTTTAAAGCTTTTAAAGGCCACCTACCTCTAGTGGTAGTTAACGGCAATCTACCCACCTTATTGGGGCTCGATTGGTTTCCCCACCTCGGCCTAGGGTTAACAGGAGTCCATGCTGTCTCAACCTCAGACACTGACTCCTTATTCGCTGACTACGCAGATGTGTTCAGCGAGGAGCTGGGGTGTTATAATGGAACCCCCATCTCGTTCACCGTTGACCCCCAGGCAGTCCCAATCAGATTAAAACCACGTAGAGTTCCATTTGCTATTCGACCAAAACTAGACGCTGAATTGGATAAACTACTAAAACAAGGGGTCATTGAGCCAACAGATTTCGCCAAGTGGGAGACGCCCATTGTCACACCCCTCAAAAAAGATGGTAGCCTGAGAATTTGCTCGGACTACAAGACAACAATCAATAAATATTTACAAGTTAGCGCCTACCCCGTGCCCGTCATTCAGCACTTATTGCACACATTCGAACCGGGCAGTATTTTTGCTAAATTGGACATGTCTCAAGCATATCAACAGTTCCCTGTTGATAACCAAACAGCGGAACTTCAGACCATCGTCACTCACAGGGGTGCCTTCCGATGCAAGCGTCTCCAATTTGGCGTAAGTGTTGCCCCGGGTATTTTTCAATCCCTCATGGAGCGGATTTTACAGGGCCTCCCTGGTGTAGTACCCTACTTCAACGACATCTTGGTCTCGGCCAGGGACAGACCCCAACTCTTCCAGAGAGTGCGAGCAGTGTTAGAGAGGTTCAGACAGCATGGCCTCAAGTTAAAGAAAGAAAAATGCGCCATTGCCACTAGACAGGTGGACTTTCTGGGTTATAAAATTGACGCCTCTGGCATTCACCCCCTGGAGTCCAAGGTCAGGGCGATCCACGAAGTTCCCACACCGACCTCCAAAACGGAGCTACAAGCTTTCTTGGGGCTCCTAAACTTTTATGCATCCTTTTTGCCCCATAAAGCCTCAGTAGCCGAACCCCTACACAGATTACTAGACAAAAAGTCACCGTGGCACTGGGGGCACAAAGAAGACCAGGCGTTTAACGCCGTCAAATCACTACTTACGTCAGAGGCAGTGCTCATCCAATTCGACCCCAACCTTCCTTTAGTACTGGCAGCAGACGCATCCCCTTTTGGAATTGGGGCGGTCCTTAGTCACCAACTCGCCAATGGCGCCGAGGCCCCCATCGCCTTTTTCTCCAGGACGCTCTCGGCCACGGAGCGAAATTACAGCCAAATAGACAAGGAAGCCCTAGCAGCTGTTGCAGCCGTGAAAAAGTTTCACGAATTCCTTTTTGGCCATTTCTTCGAACTGGTCACCGACCATAAGCCCCTCCTGGGCCTACTGGCCGGCGACAAGCAGACACCTCAAGTCCTCTCCCCTCGGATGACAAGGTGGACACTTTTCCTAGCGGCCTACTCATACAAACTTATCCACCGCCCGGGCAAAACTCTATCCCACGCTGACGCGCTCAGTCGCTGCCCCTTACCCGCTCCGGCTGAAGACCCAGCTCCTGTCAATGCCATTTTTGAAATCACCCAGTTGGACCTGCCCATCACCGCCCTTGACATCGCCGCCAAAACCAAGGCAGACCAAACGCTCGCCCAGGTGCTCGACTGGGTGAGGAGGGGGTGGCCGGGAGGCAATGTTGATAACAAATTCGCACCCTTTAAGACTCGCATGCAGGAGCTGTCCAGTTTGCAGGGTTGTCTACTGTGGGGCACTCGAGTGGTCATTCCGACCTCGCTGCGTACCCGAGTCCTGGAGGCGTTGCACGAGGGACACCCCGGCATTGTGAGAATGAAGGCGTTGGCACGCAGCTACGTGTGGTGGCCGGGTCTAGACGAGGACATTGTCAATTGGGTAAGTTCCTGCAGCATTTGCCAGGAATCCCGTCCTGCTCCCCCCATCGCCACCCCTACCAGATGGGAGAGCGCCAGCGCCCCTTGGTCTAGAATCCATATCGATCTGGCCGGCCCCGTGCATGGAAAGATGTTCCTAGTGGTCGTGGACGCTTATTCCAAATGGATAGACGTGGCACAGCTATCCACGACCACCACACTAGCAATCACCAACGTGTTAATGCGCCTGTTCGTTACACATGGACTACCCGACTCCTTGGTCTCCGATAATGGCCCACAGTTCGCATCAGTAGAATTCAGCCGTTTTGCAGCCAACCTAGGCATTCGCCACATTTTCACAGCCCCATTTCACCCTGCCAGTAATGGGTTGGCTGAAAGGGCCGTCAGGACCACCAAAGAGGCCCTCGCTAGGTTTGGCAGAGATGACTGGCACCACAAACTCTCACGGTTCCTGATGAGCCAGCACTCAACCCCCTGTGCAGTCACCAATAAGTCCCCAGCGGAACTTCTGATGGGCCGGCGCCTGAGGACTGTATTAGATAGACTGCACCCACAATACTGCCCTGACTCTCCCCTCGCTTCCACTTCGGGGGTTAGACATTTTATGTTACAGGAGCCGATATTCGCAAGGAATTTCGCTGGGGACCCACTTTGGATTCCGGGCGAAGTCATCGCCGTCACCGGGCCGAGATCGTATAGAGTCAGGCTGGAGGATGGTCGCGTCTGGAGGAGACACATAGACCAACTCAGAAGGCGCCTCAGCAACCTCGCAAACAAGAATCCAGAGTCTCCAGTCAAAGGGGAACCGCCTCATCCGCCACCCAGCCACACCGCACCCAGTGACCAGTCTGCGCCAGCGGTCGTTCCGGTCAGCCCAAACTCGGACAACAGCGCCCAGAGAGTTGACCAACCGGATCCAACCCACGAGAGCTCGACCCCAGAAACCAACCCGGTGGTTTCCGAGGATGCCCAGGCCAGAGAGAGTGTTGGCGACACTATGCCAGCTCAACCGTCACAGACTGATACCGAACAGTCAGACAATGTTCCCGAGTTGCGCCGCTCCGGGCGCCAACACAAACCCCCCATCTACCTCAAGGACTATGCGTGTTCGCATCTGGGGGGAAGGGGTGTTATGTCCTGAGGACTCTAGGAGTTCTCACTCAGGTCCACTCACTTTGTGTGGGCGATATTCCCCCATTCCCATTGGTTGGTTCTCCCCAGCAGCCAGCTATAAAAGCAGGCTGCGGGGTCCAACTGGTTGCTGATTGCTGCGAGCCAGTTCCAGGCTTGGCAAGCACGGTCAGCCCTTTATTTGTAAAATAAAGTACTGTTGCACTCATGCTCTGGTTCAGCCTCTCATTGCTCAAACTTAACAGAAAGTGTGTGGGTTGCAATGGATAGGACCATGATGTCAAATGGGTAGAATCACATCATGTCTGGTAACTAGATTTTTCCCCCCTTGATAGAGCTTTCTCTCTATGAATTTTAAGTAGTTTAAGAAAACTATGTTATATATATGGGTGGTGGTCATGATGATATGATATTATGTTTAATCTCATGCACAACATTCATTCATTCATTTTCTATAGCCACCCATCTCAACCTCACCTGCTTTATTAGTGAAAATCATCCTTCAAGTCAATTCAGTATAAATCCCTTTTATAGTTATTTAAATAAAACAAAACAGAACAGAGCCTCCTCTATAGCAGACCTGAGCATTTTACAGCCCTTGGACTATATCTGGCCCTTTGGCCGCCCACACAAGATCAATTGGAAATTAGAAATCAAATAAATGTATGCCATGCACACAATACAATTCCATTGCTTTTATTTTGCAGGCAAATGGTAGGTGATTTTTTTAAATTACAGATGTGCATGTGTGTGTACCTACACTCATTCACAGCCCTATTTGTTCAGTCCTTCCCAACAATTCCAGTTTCTCATCTGGCTCCTTGGCAAAATTAATTGCCCATTCCTGCTCTACAGGATCATGAGAACAACACCTGCTTGCAAAGCTACCATGAGGTAGCCATGAGTCTGGCTCTGTAGGAAATCTGAACTTCACATCAGCCCTGAACCTTTCTCAGAGGCTGCAAAGAACAAAAAGTTAAGTTGGTGCTGCTGCGCCCCAGAGCTGACCAAGGAGCAGGCCAAGTCCCTCAGTGGCTGAGCTCAAGGCTTGCGGGAACCTGATAGGTTTCTTACATGCTAGAACAGGCCTGAACATCCCTGGGTGGGAGGGAAACAGGCCCAAAGCCTGTAGGAAACTAATAGGATGGGATGGGTGGACATATTTCTCCCCCCCACACACACACACACATACTTCCCAAGTTCAGTTTTTATGCCTTTATTATCAGCTTGGTTTTTGAGAGACTATGCTTTTGGGGTGGGGGGAGGAAGAAATGAAATATGTATGTTTATACATATGTTTATCTATATATTTAGAAGAAAAGCAGCTGTAGCAATTTGCTTTGTTGCAGAAAAACAGAGTGTGAGTGGGATAATATTCAGCATATCTTTTCTTTGGCAGCTGTACTTGCCACTCCCACCCCAATTTAAGGATTAAATCCTTGGAGGTGGTTGAACTAAAAGCAAAGCATATGGATGGGAAAATAACCACAGTCCTAGCATGGCTTATTTTCAACAAACAAGCAAGCTATCAGTGTTTTATGACCTTTGATTAAATGTTTACATTTGGTCTCAAGATTGCTATTAAAAGCGAAGAAGCAGGATTGTTGAAAATACAGTGGTTAATTCAAATTATGGTTCTTTGTTTGAAACGATCAGATGGATCAACATTTTCCATTCCAAATAATAAAGCTCAACTGTCAAAGTTCAAATAGACAAAAGTTATGTGAGGCTTCCCCACACACTCCCATTTACTGGACCATTGATCTTAATGGACAAAACATGGTGGCGGGGGGGGTGGGGAAGAATCACCTTGCTATAAGACGCAGTGAAAAAAAAAAGTCGGGATAATGGTAACGCTGGTGCTAATACTAAATGAACATTTTTCCTTCAGGCCTCTTCAGAATTTAAAAAAGCCCTGGATAGCCATGTGCATTTCTTGGGAGGGAAATGGTCATTCTGTTGAAGAATGTAAAAATTTATGTTTAAAGTGCAAGTAATAAAAATAGCATCTGTAATGGTGCACAAGTCCATTTAGCTATGTTCTGACTATAGAGGAGGAGGAGGAGGAGGAGGAGGAGGAGGAGGAGAGAAATGCTACAGGCAAGAAGCTTCAACCTTAGTGGACCTCACATCAGACCAGAAATAAATACTAAGTTCTTAAGGTAACATTTCCTAGATTCTCTCACCTGCTGGGCAGGACATCTGGAGTTTTATTTGATTGGTATCTGCTTTGTGTTTAATTGCACTGCTGAGAGATTTTAAAGCCCATAACAAGTGCAGAGGGGCAGTGCAAACCAAATCCTCGCCACTGTCTTCAAAGATGAACATGGCATGACCTGAATGTGAAAATCCATTTTAGGGGAGAGGGTTTTAGATGGTCTTTGTAATAGTGATAGATTTTAAAATGTCACCATTTAATGTAAGGCATGCACTGTAAACAGGTTGCTTGGGAAAACACTCTTTGTGATAATAGTTCCAGTGTTTTTTTTCCCTTTCCATTTTACTAAAAGAATAATTTCTGACTTCCCTATTGGGTCTGTGTTCTTCACAATAGGAATCATTTCTGCGTTTATTTTCTGAATTGCTATTCTGGAACCAATATAAAGATAAGAAGGGGCAACTGTGCAAGGACATACTCAACCACCGTAATGTATCAGCAATGAATCTGTAGGCTATTACCGAGAACTGCTTTCAAACAGATGACTAAAAAAATAGCGACATGTTTTTTATTGTTTGCTGGTATTTCCAATCACTCACTTTATTGTAACTACATCTTAAACATATTGTACAAATCTGCTGACCCCAATTCTCATCAGTCACATCCAATCAATTTCAGTTTAATATTAAAGGCAGAGGATTAGAACTTGGAGGGGGGGGGAATAAAACCTACTTGAAAGTGACAATACCTATGGTGCAATAAATACTCATGCTGCATAAGAATAATAACATGTCTTCCTTTTTATAAATGATGCTTAGGTGATGCTTATTTAGACATCTTGCTCTATTTTGTTTTTGTTTTCTTTTTTCTTAGAATCCTGAGGTGCAGAGATTTGTGCACTTTTCCAAAAAAGGGAAGGAAGATTGCTTTAGAATTAAAAACACTTGAGCAAATGCTTAGCTGAAAAATAATGTTTTTTCTAATAGAAATGAACCACTCTTTGCTGTGCAAATCCATTCTTAGCTCTGCAAAAAAAAAACCCTTTCATATAAGTAAACTAATATATGTAGCTACTCTTTTAACACAGAAATGTTCTGTGTTTGACATTCTGGCTCCCTTAGAGGCAGCTCTTTTACTGAGACTTTAAGCATCCCTGCTGTCAAAGAAGAGCCATAAGAAGCAATTCCACCTACCTCCTGCAGTATCCACAAAAGGAAAAATTCTGCCATTAGGAACAGACAAAACCAACTTTACTACTTGAATTTTAAAAATGACAACCACATATGTTGGAAGCATTCTGTATGTCCAAACGAGCATTACTGAGATTAGAAATCTGATCTGATCAATGAAGGTGGTTCAAAACACTAAATAGATTTATATACAGGATTTGAAAAACCTAGAATCTAGCTAGCTATATCCCACCTGGAAGAAAGTTTAAAAACTGTTTAGTGTGTATTCCTGAAGAAAGGGAGAAGGAATCTCATGGCAATATTAGAAGCAGTTTAGAACGAAAGTTAAGGGTCTGGTGCAAACTGGTAGGAGTTTGCTATGAGAAGAAAAAGGTTAGATTGGGCATTAAGGATGTGGTTTCATAGGACTGTAAACTAGAATTCAAAAGGAGGAAATAAATTCCTCAAAATACAAAGGTAAAACTGAAGTAGACAAGTGATAAAAATTACTACTGGTAAGACAGCATGGAGTCTCTAAGGAATTCTGAATTGGGAACATCTAGAAAGTAGACAAGATTGCTTGTCACAAAGTGTAGAAATGAAAGATGTGAAAACAATTAGGAATAGTTATAAAAAGTTGTGAGTATAACACACACACACACAAGAATGGGGTGGATAAAGGAAAAGAACAGAAGTGTAAGACTATGTCAATACAATAGGTACAAAAAGGAATAAAAAGGAAAAATTAACCTACAGTAGAAAGGGACAACATAAAGAGAAAGAAAAAAGAAATAAGAAACCAAGTATCAAAACACAGAAAGAATCTGCTCATGAATAAGGAAGACATAAAAACGGGAAAACCATGACAAGACAAGAAGAGTAATTTGGGGACTGCAGAATATTAGCCCTTGCTGATACAAATAAGATTGCAATTTGCACCAGTTAAATAACTGTTGAGAGTCAGCAGGGAAGAATTGAATTTTGAAGAACTGGGAGGAGGAGACTGGATTCAGATGGGCTAAGGTAGATGATATCCAGATCAGAAAGTGGGAATAAGCAGTCAGAAAGGGATGGAGAAAAACATCTAAATGGGAGTTTTGCAAAGAAAACAATTGAAGTGGGCATTTTTATATTATTAGATCTCAAGCAATCTTCTCATCTGTCCAGAATTAATCTATGAGAATTAAACCTATGATGACATTAGTGGTACTTTGCATAACTTTGAGGTCTTGCTCAAGCATTTTAAGAGCGATGCTGGACCTTCTGAGAAGCAAACATTTCAGTTATTCAGGGAGCGTAATGAAGGCTTTTTCTTTGCCTGCAGAAACTGGTATTCAGATGGAATTGCTAAGATTTTGAATATCTATTTTGCCATTTTGGCTTATATGTTTATCAGATTATTAGTCAGAGAGAGGCTGTTAGATGAGGTTCTCCAATAGCTGTAAACCTACAATTCTTTGCCATTGGCAACACTATCATTGGGGCTTCTGGAAAAAGTGATACAGCAGGCTGGATGTCTATAGATTCCCTACCATTAAACTTGCACCTATAGAAAAGTAGGGTGTATTTGAGAAACTGAGAAGTGTCCTGAGGGCAGATTCAATCAGAAAAGCTACAATGAATCTTGACTATAAATAGCCCATGACTTAGAAACATGTTTGAGCCCAAATATTTTATTACTGAGACAGTTGTTAGGTGAATTTTGCCCCATTTTATGACTTATCTTGCCATGGTTATTTTTAAGTGAATCACTGCAGTTGTTAAGTTAGTAATGCTGTTGTTAAGTGAATGTGGCTTCCCCATTGACTCTTTTTGTCAGAACATCACAAAAGATTATCACATGATCACAGGACATTGCAACTATCATAAATATGAGTCAGTTGCCTAGCATCTGAATTTTGATCACATGACTATTGCAACAGTCGTATGGACATGAGTCACTTATTGCAGTGCTGTTGTAACTTCAAATGGTCACTAAATAAACTCTTATAACTTGAGGACTACCTGTAGTTATCTGCATTAAATTGACTTGCACTAGTTGTGACTTTCAGAAAGATCTCCTGAAACCTTTAGACCAGGTAATAATTGCAACAGGGCAGGATGCATAATGCCAGCCTGGGCCCTTCCTGGAAAATATGCAGATAATGGTTCCCACCCCAGGCTGGGAAGGGAAGAAAGCAAGATAATAGACTCTTCCTTCTGGCAACTATATCACTTTCTTTTTTGTATCATCAACAAACTATCATGGACTAGCTCCATCAAAATGGGTCTATGAAAGTGGAATGGGAGAACTTACTTATTGAATGGTAGGTAATGTAATAAATCAATAACAACCAACAGAACTCAATCCTCCTAGAAATATTTTTTTACAAGTATAATTACTAAAGAGGGTTTAATTCTTTTCCCCCAAGCAGAGCTGGAGCCTGAAACCATGACTCAACTACCCTAATACAATATCAGATTAAACTAAAAAAGGAGGCAGCAATCTACCTCCTTTTAAAAGTAACAAATTCAGTGTAAGAACTCTGTGGTTTTCTTAGTGTATTGTATAACCTATGTGTTGTTTGTGCAATATTGAACAAAACAATGTACTTTGAACTTGAACCACTATTCTTCAAACTTGACACAATATTTTCACTAATGGCCACATTGTTTGGGGAATTTAGAAGTTGAAGCTTGGGTGCCCAGGTAGAAGAAGCATATTCATCCACAGCCTCTTAGAAAGGGAACACATTTCATACACAAAGCTGAATTATACCTTTAAATTATCCATCCATATATCCTTTCAAGTTCAGAATTATTTAATCTCTCTCCTGTTATCATTCCAACCTCCTGTTCAATATCACAGATAAAATTAAAATCTGGAATGTATCAATAGCACAGAATGCATCAATAGCACAGATCATCCATTTGTAATGGATGATGTAATAGTTTAAGTATTTAGCTAGGACTGAAGAAATCCACATACAAATTGCTCTTAAACCACAACAGGTTTCAGAATATCCCTGATTGACTACCATACTTCTTTATATTTATGGCATAGCTTATATAGTGATTGCATTTGTTCTAAAAGTCTTCTTCACGTATGGTTTTCTCCCCCAAGTATTCATGTTCAATTTAAAATAAAAGAAATTTATTTCTGTAATAAAAGGGAATGAAAGAAAGAAGTTTTGGTGAAGTCCGTTTGTACTTAATTATGAGGCATCTGTGAAATCCATAAAAGTTTTTGTACAAATTATAAGGCAAAAGGTGTGTGTGTGTGTGTCTGTCTGTCTGTACGACTGTCATATTCTTCACTGCACAATCATTCAACCAGCAGTGGAGAGATGTGTAATATTATAATATAAAATATATATTTGCCATGTACGTAGCAAAGTAAACCCAGAACTATACTACCCCATTTTCCTGAAAATAAGACCTATTCAAAAAATAAGCCTTAGCATGTTTTACATGTGTGCCTAATATAAGACTACAACCCACCCACCCACCCAAAAATAAGCCCTACTTAAGAGTCTGTGTAGCCAACATGGTAATATCAGACTGCGTGAAATGGAATTGCAGGGTAAAAATCAAAATTATCTGAACTTTAGGGTTCATTGATGGAACCCTATTACATGTATCTTTACACTGTTTGATGAAACACCTAGTGTCTCTTTTACTAGTGAGTTGTCACCACAATAGTAACCAATTCCATTTTTTGTAATTGTCTATCACTAAAATATTAGTGACAAATCTATATCCTGGATAAATTGATATAATAATGTATTTTATGAATTTTATTGTGTATTTTGAATTTTGTAAGCTGCCCACAGTCATTATGTTGAGTTGGACATTCATATAAATTTATCTGATAATTAATTAAATAAATTCTTGACATTTTTTTCTATGATGGCACATACAAGACTTGGCTAGTTGGCTAGTTATACATAGGGCAGTGAATTGTTAAAAAAACATGAAAACACTATATAATTCTGTATAAATAGCTTAAGAATGTAGCAGTAATAACAGAAATTATTTTTGTAAGCTTTTGATTCCCACTATATAGATAGGAAAAAAATAAATAAAGATCAATAAATTTCTGTAGCTTTTAAAGATCCCTGAACTTCTGATCTTATTTTATATGGAAACCACAATATTTTTTTAAAAAGACACTGAGTTCACACATCATGTGAATGCATGGTTTGCTTTGTTGAGTTTTTCTAAACAAACTTAATTAATTTCTATATAAGGTTATTTTAATTATGTTTTAATAAATCACAAACTGTAGATTCTGCTTGTACAGCATGCTGAGGAATAAAGATATAGTTAAAATACATACCATGTCAAACATTGTATATGATAGATATTGGGTAGGTAGACAAACAACTTGCATTCAACAATACACAGCAGACACATGTTATTAACTTAATTATTGGTTTTATGAGGGTTTTTTTCCTCAACAAGTGATCATACCTAGCTGACTTGTTTAGACTCTGAATCTAGGCAGGTTGAGAATTTATTAGTAATTGGATAAGAAACCTCCAGGGAACTAGAACTACACATAGTTACCAAGACAACTAAATAGATGTGTCCAAGAAGTCACTACAAGTTCAAGTAGTAGATTTCTTCTTCAAATTTTTCATGCCATTATCTTATTTCCTCCATTTGAACTTGTGAAGGAAAAAACACATTATCCAAATAATGATGTATTAAAAAATAAATCACTATCAATAATGCCCCAAAGGTGCTTTTTCAAAAGGCAACTGGATTTTTTTTTCTTTGAAGATGTTTTGCTTCTCATCCAAGAAGCTTCTTCAGCTCTGACTGCATGGTGGGGAATGAAATAATTTATATTCCTTGCAAACCGTTGATCCTTTGCACTCTTTTAGAGAGTCATTGAGGACTCCTGGAGGTTTATCTGTGTCATCAGGATCACCTGAGTAGTGCAAATGGGTATGGAGCCTTCTTGGAACTGTTGAAAGGACTGTGTTGTAGACACGAGATAGATGATGTTGCATCTCTCCCCCTCTGTTGAGAGAGGGCTGTTCAATTTTGACATAGATGGCCCCTTTGACCCCTCTTTCAAACTAGCAGTCCTCTGTGTCCAAAATGTGGACTTTGCTGTCTTCAAAAGAGTGGCTCTTTGCCTTTGTCTCCTGAATCTTGTCCTCATGGATTTATTTTCCTATACTGTGAATAGCAAAGTTCACATTTTGGACAGAGGGGACTCCTGGTTTGAAAGAATGGTCAAAGAGGCCATCTATGTCAAAATTGAACAACCCTCTCTCAACAGAGGGGGAGGGATATGACATTATCTATCTCCTGTCTACAACACAGTCCTTTCAGCAATTCCAAGAGTCTCCACATTCATTTGCACTACTCAAGTGACCTTGAGGACACAGATAAACCTCAATGACTCTCTAAAAGAGTGCAAAGGATCTGCAAGGAGTGTGAAATTCTTCCATTCCCCACCATTCAGTCAGAAGCTTCTTAGATGAGAAATAAAACATCTTCAAAGAAAAACAAGAAAATCTAGTCGCCTCTTAAAAAGCTTTTTTGGGACAACCAAGACCTGGATGACTGAGAATCTCCATAAACAGTCAATAAACTATCATCATTTGTCTGTTCTCTTTATAGGAGATCTAACAAAATATTTATTTCTGTGTGAGAATCTAATTACTGTCAAACTTTTAAAAAAGTACTGAAGATAAGATTTTTTACTAAAACCTGCATTTCAATTATCATTCTTCTTAAAACATTTCTTTTGCTGTATCAATGTTTGCATTCTATGAAAAGACATGAATATCTTCTGCAGTAAAGAAATGAACAAGATTTGAACATTGCAAGTGAATTTATTAGAATGTTGTTGTTCTTTCAATTTCAGACACAATCCAGTTGACATACAGATTAACAAAACCAATAGATTACATGCTTATTTCCTTTCCCCCTCCTAGCTAAGGAAATAAAGGCCATGAGACACCAAGCAATGAGAATGAAAGGGGATACTGAAAGAAGTATTTTGCCCACAGCACTGTTTCAGTGAATTTAAAATACATGAAATAGCCATGTGGCACAGCTGGTGTTAGATATAGAGGGAGACAGAGTCTTTCATGGTTTCTGGTGATTTCTACTGTTGAAAATAAGGGTGTCAGGCATGAATTCAGGAAACACTATTCTGCTTTGACTTTCTGCTTCTAGTCACATGAGTAAAAGATTCAGCAATTTGAACAATGAGAGAGAGTTCCCTATGAAGAGAAATTATCCTGGGCTGGACAATTTCAGTGTCTCAGGATAAGTTTCTATCTTCATAAGATGAGGCAGAAAAATTCCTGCTTTAAAAGTTAGGAAATTTCTACCTAAAATGGATTTATCAAGAACAAGCATTCCCTAGTAAAACAAGTTTCTGTCCAATTGCTGTTATTGTATTTTCAGGTAAGGCCATGTTGGTTCCAAAATGACAGAATGAGAAAACTATCTCTGCCCTCTTTCCTCCACCTAGATTACTACTATATATCCTTCAAAGGATTTTCCAAATTATATGAATGCATATATTTATTTTATATATTTTATAAGATTGAAGTCTGTGATCTGATTCACTAACTAGTCTAATCTCTGCTGTTTTAATGTAAAATCAGACGGATTTTTTTTTTTTTTTTTAGCTTTGAGATGTGAAGAGTACCAGAAAACAAAAGGGGGGGGAGATTAAGCAACTGGATTGTTTGGAGCTAAAATAATTGTTCTGACAATCCTTTGCCTTTAGCCCCTCAACTTAACAAGAACTAAATACCAACCATCTTGAAAGCACCAAGCTGTCCCTTCCAGATATAAGGAAAAGTACGATATAATCATTGCATCATCAGATGTTAAATTTTAATGACAAGAGGTTTTGTTTAGTATTCAGAAAAGAGCAATAATGGCTTTTCCTTTTGATTATCTTTAGCTTGCTTGTTACCTAGTCCTGCTTTGGAGGTATAACAATACAAGTTGTTTTTCTCAACAGGCTAAAACTTCATATTCAGTTTTTCAACATCTGTGTCAATGTGAGGTCTACCAAATAGAAATGTACAGAGGTTTGAAGTTGCTATTTTTGTAGCATTTCTAAGTAAAACAGAGGTGTTGCAAATATACAGGGCACAGGAAAGAGCAGCATGAGTTGAATGGGAAAATGTCAGTAGAATGCCAGCCAAAAATGATGGTGCTGGGACTGCCTTTTACATAAAATCAGGAGGTCACAGAAATAGAGCTAGATTAATTATTTGTCAATACCTTCAGCTCATGGAGTAGAGCTTCATTTGTAAGAAATGGAGTTTGTAAGCTCATACTTCCTGTAACTATTAGGAAAGGTAACATGTTTGGTTAAAACATTTTCACGGCTTTTTTGTAGTCATTTATGACCCAAAAACTAAAACTGCATAATATTTAGCTTTTGCAGTAGAAAGTATGAGAAGGAAAAGCCAAAACATTACAGTATGATTCACTACTAGAAGAGTTTGAGCTTGTCTCCAAGCTTGATTTTGGTTTTTCTGAAGCCTCTTTTTTCAACACAACAGCAGTGCAAGAACCTCATTAGTTTATGAAAAAATATAGATACTAAAAAGTAACATTTGGTTTTACTTGCTACTCCCTAGACTACAAAGCACAACTCCTTAGATACTGTATTTTATGAACTTTGTATCATTTGATCAAGTTAAAAAGTGTTATTGCCATTCTGGAACAGAATTCTTCCATTGGATAAAATGGACACAATCTTCAATGCTTTGAGAGAAATCATTTATATTCATCTTGTACTGGGAATCAAAACTTACTGCAGGATGTTTCTGTCTGAAAATATATCTCTAGAAAATATATCTCTAGGGAGTCTTGGTCTGTGTTTATTGGTCTTGGAGTTTGCTGTGTTCTGCTTGATTGGTGTTTCTAATATCTTCTGTCTGTTTTTTGGCTCTTTTTGTATCTTGATTGGCTGGCAACATTGTGTTACTTTATTGGAGGCCTTTAGTGCAGTTTGGCTCCGGGTAAATGGATAGCTATCATTTGTTAGGAAGCTAGGTTTCATCTGTGTGCCTGGTTGGAGTGTGTTTGAGCTGGAGGTATCAGGGGGGATCTGTTTGTGCCCAGGTGTTTGCCTGGCTAGTGGTATGGAGATTTTTTTTGTTTGTGAGTGCAGGCTTCCAAATGATTGACAGTCTGGTGGAATCATCTCTTCTATTCATGCTTTCTGGTCTTTTTTCAATATCTATGGCTTCTCTGATGATTCTGCGGCTGGGGTTTTTCTATAGTGGCTAGGGTTTTGGTGCCATTGCTAAATGCTATGACCTGTGGCTTCCACGTGTTGGACTAGTGAGGAAGTGTGTTCCAGCTTTTTGACTGCATTTTTGTGTTCATCCAGGCGGGTACAGACAGAAGATATTAAAAACACCAATCAAGCAGAACACAGCAAACTCCAAGACCAATAAACACAGACCAAGACTCCCAAACAATCAGGGTGAAGAAAAAACCATTCTGGCACAGCAATAGGCTTCCCCAAATTTAAATCTGAAACCACTGTAAAAATCTGACTCACAGATGAACACTATACAGAAGCCTGATGATGGCAGATGAGATTCTGCCGAAACGTTGCTACAACTTTAAAAGCACAACTACAATGACGTGGGAAAATACCTGAACAAAGCTGAATGCCATACATATATATTGTGTTCGTCTCAAGACATCCACAGACGAACACAATACAGAAGCCTGATGATGGTGGATGAGATTCTGTCGAAACGTTGCTACAACTTTAAAAGCACGACGTGCTTTTAATGACGTGGGAAAATACCCGAACATACCATATATATATATATATAAATCCTGGAATAGTTTGTCTGAGTTTCTTTTGAGTAAAATACATTCTAAACCTTCAACCAAATTGAAACAGACATTATCAATGTGCATAATAATAATGCCTTTTAATTTGCCGAGAGCTGGTTTGGTGTAGAGGTTATAAGGTTAATAAAATAGAGAGCATGAGTCTAGGCCTACCTTGGGCACAAAGCCAGCTGAATAACCTTGAACCAGTCACTCTTTCTCAGCTGTTAGAAAGCATTGGCAAACCACTTCTGAACAACCTTGCCAAGAAAACTGCAGAGGTTTATCCACTCAGTCTCTGAGAGTCAGATACAATTGAACAGAAGGGGAAAAAATAGTCATATACCTGATAATACATACTTGGTCTCATAGGAAAAGTTCTGATTTGTATCACGGCAGGGTTTTACACCTTAAGAGTAATCAGTCTATAAATTGACTAATGATTTCTTCAATTTATGACTAATTAAGGAGATAATTAATTATTTATAACTAATGAGCAAATAAACCAGTTATGGGAAACACACACACACACACACACACACACACACACACACATGCTTACCATCCTTAGAATAATAAAACATAGTACTAAATGCTCTGTTTTTCTCTTACTAATTTGTCATTCATTCAGTGTCTATCTTTTGCCCTTGGAGAAATGATTTACAAGAAAGTTTTCAACATAAATATGCACTGATTTCATTATTAATTATTATTGGATTCACAAATCTGACATTTCCTTCTACTTATTGTAGGAATAATTTTAATATTTAAAACATTGCTAAAACCTTGAACCTTGGTATTAAAACCAAGCATTTCTGCCTTTAAAAACAAATAACTATTTATTTATTTATTTATCCATTCATTTATTAATTTATTTATTTAATTTATATTGCTGCCTATTCACACCTGGTGACTCAAGGTATAAAACCACAGAATATAAAACCACATTTAAAACAATAAAAACAAACAAAAAGAAAAAAATCAAATAAATTAAAATAGTACAATATAATAAAATCACTCCCCAACTCCCACCCACCCCCGCCCTGATAAAATCAGATCACACGAGCCATTTAATGGGCTCCATCCTGCTCCAGGTTCCCCAGACCCACTGGCAGAGCCAGGTCTTTAGCACCTTCCAGAAGAGTATTAGAGTGGGGGCCATTCTAATCTCTGGGGGAATGATGTTCCAGAGAAAGGAATATATGAATGTAGAATTGTACTTTATTGAAAATAAATTGATTTTGTAACTGATTGAAGCAATCCATTCATTATCACTCAGTAACAACAATAAAGAGTAGAATCTGCATTCTGTTAAATGATTGGCTTAAACCCCATTAAACTTACATTATTTTTGTATATAAGTGCAGATAAAACTATAGATTTAGAAAAAATGTAAAAGAAAATAATTTGAAATTTACATCTTACAAAGCTGTAACACCCTGACCTTAATATAGCAATAACAGTTCATTTATTGCAGTACAATTATTGCCAAGGGAAAAATAATGAATGAAAAATATTCTGAGTGTTCCAAATAGAAAATCACTTATTATTTTAGAAGAATACAATATGTTGCATTTGTAAAAGTTAGCTGGTTATATATAGCATCTTTCATTTTCTTTTAGTATTAGTTTTTATAATTTAATTATAATTCCATAATTATATTTACTTTCTATGTCATGTCTTGCTTATTATGAGAAGAATTTTTAGATTACTGGAGAAGTTATAAAAAAATTCTTCATGTTTGTTATCTGCTTCTCAGATAACAATGGCAAAATGATAAGTCATTTTGATTTAACATTTTGACAACTAAATTAATATTATGGTTTTACTCTCTATTTTCCCCCAGGTTTTTATAAAATTGTGCAACTTAAGACATGATTACATTTTTTTCAATTATCAAAGTACTTTAGTACATTACTTATTTTTGAACAAAAATGTTTTAGAAAGAAATGTTTCATTTCTTATGATTAGAACTGTAGTTTCATGTACTACAAACTATGCAGTAATGCGGTCTTGTGTGATTTTAATTTGCTTTTGTTCTATTTTTTGTTTTGTTTTGTTGTTATTTTTAAATAACATTGTTTTTAAAATTACATATAAATATAATTAGTATTTTTTCTTATCTAGTACATTGTCCAAACTTTTTTCCATAATTACTTCCTTAAAATGTGACAGTACTAGGCTACACCCAACATTATTTGTACAAAATTTCCTTTTGTCCAAATAATTCAGGGCATTGGATAGTCACTATCTAATCAGGCCATATTAGAAATCTATTTTAAAATAATTTTCAAAAGAGTAGAATTACAAGAACTGTTAGCAAATGTTCATCTCAAATGAGTCAACATGTGATAATCTAGGATCTAAACAGTTCAGGAAATATTATTAAAAACTAGAAAAAGAAAAAAGAAATCTTTACGCTGAATCTCCAAAAACTGAATTATCTTTTATTGCTTTCAAGAACTATAAACAATATTTAGTTTAAATTTGGTTTGGTAGTTACAGACTTTTGAAAACCAGTTCTCCCCATATTTGTGTAAACCAAAAGAAAAAGACTTTTTTATTGGATCATCCAGCATCACATTTGGAATTTGAGAGAAAGTGGCTACATGATGATGGGGCCAATCATAAAAGAACTACTTTCCAGAAATAAATAAGTAACATTGTTTCTTGATGCTAGCATGCAGATAACAAAACCAGAGCATCTTCTGTGATGCTTCTCACTCATTGTTTCTTGTTCTTTCCTCCCCTGCCCCTCCAGTAAGAAGTCACATTTCCAACAATATGCTGAGTTGCAAATCCTCATCAGAATGGAGAATTTGTGGTCAGAATGCTATTGTATTGAGAAGGCCATCAACACACTCTTGCAATTCTTGAAATTTTATGATAAAGATAACTTTAATTGTCATTTCTGGGATCTGAAATGGTTCATCAATTTTTCCAGGGGTGGGATTTTACCAGTTCGGACCGGTTTGGTAGAACTGGTTGTTACAATTCTCTGTAGGTCTGAGAACTGGTAAATTGGGCTTCTGGCTGGCCCCGCCTCTATCCTCCTACTTCTCCTCTCCCTGCCCAGTCAGTCCTTATTGCGCATGGGCAGCAGAGAAGCAGCCCGGTTGAATCCTATTTCTCTCTGCTGCCCAGAGCCATTTCCCAATGGGAGGAGGACTTGCAAGCTTTTTGCTGTGTCAGGAAAGACTTTCTCACTCTCCCAGTGAGGCAGCAGGTGAGAGAAGCAGCCACTGACCTGGCCAGAGCCGACATGAGCCTCCTGCTCCAGTGGAGAGAGCGAGAGAGTCTTTCCTGGCACAGCGAAGAGCCTGCAAGTCTTCCTCCCATCAGCAAATGGCCCCAGCCAGTAGAGAGAACCTGGGTGCTGCCTGGAGCCATTTCCCAATGGGAGGGGGACTTGCAAGCTTTTCGAGATTGAGTTTAAGAACACTCCATGGAAAAAGCTGAGAGCAAAAGTAGCAGCTGTGAGGGCAACGGGGCATGTGATGTGTCCCTCTGTGGTCCCCTTCCAGGTGACAGCCAGGGCTTTACCTCCTCTTTTCCTCAGAGGTGTGGTGTCTGCCTCCTTTCACACTCCTTGTGGAGGGACATGCCCACGCTTTGCTCTCTGCTTATCGGCTTCTACCATGGGGCCTCTTAAACTCAATCTTAAAGAGCTGGAAGATGTTTTGTTCAATCACCACCAAACTTGTCTTGTCCAAGAGGGCTGCAACAGAAGCAGGAAAATGCATCAACTTCAATATCTCTTTTGGAGCCTGGGCATCACCCTGCAGCCTAAAGATAAGCTTAGATAGCCTAAAATGGTTTGGGTAGTTTTTGTACTATTAAAGGCTCATCTGTGTCTGAGTAGATGAAGTCCAGGTCAGACTCACAGAAGAATTTCTGAAAAGGAAAACCACTTTGGAATCTAAGAATGAGGATGTGTCAGAAGACAGATGGAATAAAAAAAAGATCAAAAGTTTATGTCTGATGGTTATAAAGTAGTTCCATACTAATTCATTGCCTGTGAGATAGAGAAAATTGCCACTAACTTAATGTAAGTGCTTTTCTTAAATCTAGTTAAATAGAGAATTCCTAGTGCTTAAAAACATAGAAGGGTATAAATATGTGAACATATCACATATGTTAAGTAAAGAGACTTGAATCTGGGAAAGTGAAACTGAAATTGCTTAAAAAGTATGAGTAAATAAGCTTTTGACTCCTTTGTTTTCTTGGGAGGGTACTCCCTTTTCAGAGCAGGGATTCCTTTTCTTTCCTTGCCCCCACCCTGGGATTTCTTTGGCACAACTTTATCTTTTCGCCTCCTCTGGGCTTTTTAAAAAACTAAACTCCCCCCCACATTTGCCCAGAGGTTAGATCTTTCTTTCCTCCTGGCCCATACAAGCAACACCCACGTGAATAACTTAGAGTTGGCCACGCTCACCCAGTCAAATGACCACCAAGCCATGCCCAACCAGTCATGTGACCACCAAGCCACACATACAAATTAAGCCTCGCCCACCGAACCAGTTGTTAAGAAATTTGAATCCCACCCTTGATCTTCTCCACTACTGGAATAGCATTGGTTTGCCTAGGTGGTATCTAATAACGTTTGTTCACTATAACTACTTTTAAACTCATGCTATGCATGGGTTAATACTACCTGTATCTTTTTATATAGAGAAGTGTGTTTGGGTATGTGCCTATTTCATTGCATGCACACACATACAGTGCAGTACAGATTCTTTTTAAAGCATCTGGTTTCAATGCTTGAACATTATGAAGATAATATTTTGGTTCCCTCTAAGATGTATGCTGCTGAAATGATACTACAGTAGAATGTTCATAACAATGCCTTTTAAGACTGTGATCTGTGCTGTTGTGTGTGGATTTTTTAACATGATGTTTAAACCTCCAAAGTTGTAAATCTGTCTCTTTTCTCGGGCTCTGTCTTCACTCAAAATAATTTTCCAGAGTAGCAAATAAATATAAGTGCCCATTGAAAAAAAAGATTGAAACATTTGCTGTACCTGCTAGACATGGAGCCCCATCAATGTTGTTGCGAATAACTGAACATAAATCACAGCACACTTGAAATAGGGTATGTCATAGCAGACAGAGCCTTTCATGCCTAGGTTCAACTTTTTCTGAATTATAAGGGCAACCAGTTTCTAAATCTCTGCAAAGAGAAGTTTACTAATCTTTGAAAATGAAAATCATGACGCTAATTCTCCAAGTTTCTTACTCTCACCATCTAGACTTTAGAATCCCTCTTTTGTATGTATTTTAAATCTAACACCAGTCACATTTAATTTCTGGCTTTTTGTTTGCTTGTTTCTTTGAGAATACTCCTAACAGCTAAGGTCACAATGAAGAACGAATCTTTTTTTTTTTTAATTCTTAGAACAATAGGATATGTTAATACCACAATTATTCAGTTGCTCTCTGTGTTGTATCTGGGAGGATGGTTCAAGAACGGAGGCAAGACTCAGATAGTAACTAAAGCTCTGTATTTGTGACTTCAGATCTGAGCAACTAACCCCAGTCGCAGCAGCCCCTTATATAGGGCTGGCTGCGGCTAGGCAGCCAATGAAGGCGATTTGAGTTTGCCGCTCTTGGCAGGGCCAATCGCAGGGCCAATCGCATCAGTCTATGGCGACCAATCACGATCGGCTTTCAGCGGGCCAATCAGATTTGCAGGCTACGAGCCTGCTAGTTCGGAACACTCTGTCTCTGATATTATGTAGAAATTCCAGTGGAATTTTAATACAGAGGTTAAGCTTTAATGATGATAGCACAAAAAGAATAGGATCAAGAGTTTTGGGAGAGAATTTGAGAATATTTCCTGGTTTGGTTTGGCTTTTATAAAAACAATATTGCTAAAATTATATTTGGCCTATTTTAAGGTATATCAAAATATGTGCTGTCTGCAAATTGCCATTGGAGAGGGACTCTGGAAGGAATGAAAAAGAAGTTCAGAGGCTGCCAATGGCCTTTTGCATTCCATGTTGCCCATCCCTACACTATTCCTTAAAATACATATAAGCACCATGCAAATTCCATAGCAAATTACTATTCAAAATCATATAGTTGTTACTCTGCAGACATTTGTCTGACAAAGAGATTTTTTTAAAAAAATCATCCTCCCCTACCCCCTCAATTTTCCACCAAACAATATTTTATTTGATATTATTGCATTGCAAAGGGGCAATTGATAGAAGTAAAACTCTCCTGAATAGAGCTAATATCTATTTTATATTGTATTTCTTCAAAGATTCCAAATGCATTAGAGATATACATACCACAGAGTTGAGAGAACAGATTCATCACCATTGAGCAGAGCTGACTTTCAGGTTGTCCTTCAGGTGTGGCAGTTTGTGATTTGAAACAAGTGCCACTTCCTTGATGTCTTATGTTTTTTATGGCTCCTAGCACGCATCAATAATATGAATTCCATTTTAATTCTTCTGTAAGGGATTTTATTTATAGAGCAATTTTCATTGCAGTGTCTTGTCCCTGTGAAATGATTGCCAACTCAGGCTGCAGTTAAAGTTTACAGCGTAGGTCTTCTTTCAAGGTACAATATGGATATTACTTTTTTCCCCTAAAAGTAATTTAAAATACTAAGCAGTGGGCACACACTAAGTTCTTGAAAGCTTATTCAATCGGGACTTAGTACTCTGCGTAAGTGTTGGAAAATGTCATTTGCTCTCAACACTTTTTGATTAACTAAACTTAGCCAAATTTGCCAAGGAGGGTGTATATGTTTTGTCCATAAACACAGGTGGGCTGCTGGGAGTTTGTGGGGGTTTGGGAGAACTCCTAGCTTAGATTCTGCACAGTTTGGAAAACCCCCAAATCTCATTCTTGGCTGGCCCTGCCCACCCCTCCCAGCAGTCCTCATGCGGCCCATTTTGGATGCAGGTAAGTACAGAGCACACATGGAGGTTCAGGGAGGGTGAAAAATGGGCCTCCCAAAGTTCAGGAAGGCCAGAAATGGGCCTATTTCTGGCTTCCAGAAGCCTCCGGAGCCCGGGGAAGGCAAAAACATCCCCCTCCCACTGTGATGCAGGAGGCCAACTAGGCTGCGCCCACCATGTCCATTCCCACCTAGCAATCTGGCAGAGAACCCCTTGCTAAAATTTTTGAAGCCTACCCCTGCATAAACAATCATGCACGTAGCAGGTCTATGGAAAAGGAAAGCTATAAAAATCTGCTTTTTTTTTTTTCAAAATCAAAGCCAAAGCTGGACTTTTCCCCCAAGAATCTCCAATCTATTCTTATGTTAGGAATCGACAATGCCATTGTTGATTGAGTTAATAGAGATGGCTAAATTGACTGCTTCGATCAAAGAAAAAAATACAAATACCTTTTTTTTCTACCTGGAAACGCCTTCTGGACTTTGTGCTTGAGGGAGAAAAAAATGAAACTTTGATTTGGGGCTTTACTGATTAGATAGATATGGTATTGGATAGATAGGTGTGGCTAGTTTAAACTACTATGTAAAACTAAAAAGCTGTTGTTTGATATTATTACCCTACTCTACTGCACCAAAGGGAGTTGGAAATCAATGCCTTTTCTTTCTCCCTTCCTCCTTTTCCACACTTTTGCCTTTCCCTTCACTATTTTTCCTTCTTTTGTAATTTTGTATGGTACATCATAAATTAATAAAAATTGTTATAAGCAAAGCTAATAAAGACATTGAAAAGATGTGATTTTAAACTAAAGAAAGAACTGAGAATGCCAAGATATGACATATATTGTATTTGATAGCTTGCCAAACGCTAAAATCTAGCAACATATTGTCATATGAAATAAGAAAAATAAAAACCACAAATTTAACAAATAATACAAAGTATTAAAGTATACAAATTTAACCATTAAATTACAACAGAAGTACAGTAATTAAAATAGTATGTACATTGCTACCTTGATCTATTTAAGTCCCAAATAAAGCGAGATAATCAAGCCTATACTGGATGACTGAGTCAAGAGGAGATGTTTGAACATTTGTTCACTTGATTGTTCACTTTTTATGTGTCTTATATTGATAAACATCTAGAACCTACAGTGGCTTATTTGAGTCAAATGATATAAAAATTTGAAGCATGGACAAAGTTTCTTATAAACCTAAGAATTCTTGAAACCTAAAAATTCTTAATTCCCATTCATTAAGTCAGTGACTCCTCTGTTCTTTCAAAGCTGCTTCTAGAAGTCCAGACAAGGCCAATATGTCTAGATAGAGAACTGACCTTAATGAGATGGATGCAGAAGAAGGCGGAGCCTCCTCACTGACGGACCGTAGATCATGACTGTCTGTGGCTATGGTCCGTGCTCTTTCGTTGGAGAGCCCCAATTATTATGATTAGGGGTTGAAGCTGCCTTGGAGGGGTGGCAGAGTAAGGGGAAGCTGCAAGCCAGGTTGAGGGGAGCTGCATCTCCCCCCTGGGCTTGGTCTTCCCCCCCCCAAATGACTGCAGCGGTGCTTTAAAATGGCCACCCCGAAGAGGACTCAGCTGGATTAAGATTTGTGCAGGAGGGAAGAAAGAGGTGGATAACATCTGAACCGGGACAACTGGGCAATACAACTAAACAAAAGTACCCGGAATTAAGGTAACATGGAATTTTTAAGAAAAGAAAAGTGAGAGGTGAAATTGCAAAGGGACAGGGAAAAAAAAGAAAATATTTTTGACAGCTAAGCAGGGGTTTGAACCGGGAAAGGAAGAAGCTGGAACTAAAGATTTAACTAAATTGGACTAAAATATTTTGGGAATGAACAGGCATAAAGTAAAGCTGGATTTAAGATTGTCAAAAATAATAATAATAAAGTTTACAAATTGGAGACTGGACTGTGCTGGAATATTGAGGTTTGAAAAACCCTAAACAAAAGAATAGAGGGAAAAGGTGAAGACTTTGTATCATGGAGAGTGCCACCTTTTGACAAAAACTTGAGCTCAAATAAAAGGGAAAGCATCCTGTTTCTGAATGAACATTAAAGAAATATTGAAACAAAGTAAGAATCTTAGAAAGTGAAAGCAGAACCAGAATAAAGAAAAAAGCAAGGACAGACTGACTGTGGGGTTGATTGATGTTTTTTGTATAGACCCTGGGCTGGAATAACTGAGAACTTTAGAAAATTGAAAGAAGAAAGAAGGAAAGTAAAAGTGGTTTTTTTGTGTGTGTGTGTGTGGACTTTAAGGATCATAAAATATAAGAGTGTGTAATGATGATACCTCTTCAGGAATTAAAAATGGAACTTAAAAATATGAGAGAATTACTACAGGAAAGAGGTGAATCACTTTGCTCTATGTTAGAAAAAAATGGAAATAGTGATTGAAGAACAAGAAGAAAGACCTTCAGAGGAGGAGGAGTTGACTCAAGGAGAAGACATTTTAGATAGACAATTAACACAAAGAACACTACAAGTGGCGAAAGAAGGAAGGTTAAAAAGTTGAGATTTAAGAAGGCAATCCAAAGGGGGAATACCTGTGAAGTCAGGAAAGGCAGAAAGACCCAGCAGAAAAGGGGAAAGGAAGATATTAAGAAAGAGAGGGATATAAACTGGAAAGAGAAAAGACATGGGGAAAAGAGGGGGAGGAGAAGCAGTAAGAAACAGGTGCATGAAATAAAGAAATACGGAAATAGTAAAATGTTGAAAAGAAATTGTTTTTTCAGAGATAATGGTTGATGAATTAAAAAGGGGATTCTGCAGGGTGACAAGGGGTAATAAGAATATTTCAGCAATTAAAAATATTTAGAAAATAGGGTAATATAGATACTGATAACTCTTATTAAAAATCAAGTGGGGAAAATATGCTGCAGAATCCAAATGAAAAGATGTAATGATTATTATTGTAACTTCTTAAAAATAATGCTTTATTGGGAATCAAGATGAGGGTAAAAGGTATATTTTAATCATTGGGGTGTCACACTCAAAACAGTGAAAGGGGGGAACCCTATACTTGTTTTTTTTTAGTGTTAAAATTTGTATTAATCTAGAATTTATAAAAAGAATGTGTAATGGAAAGGGAATATGACAGACTAAAGAACCAACTAAATTGATAAGTTAATATAGACTATTAAAAGCAAGGAGAGACATTGGTAACTTTTTATTATTATTATTATCAGGCAAACACATTGTTTATCTTTATTTTTAAAATAAATATTAAAGGATTATATCTGAAATAATTGAAATGAAACAAAAAGATGTTTCGATTGAGATTAATGAAAGAGGCTAGAATTAATGTGTTTGTTTCTCTCGTGACTGAAAATTTGGAATGGAAAAGGTAATAATAGAATTAAGTATGCATATATGAATGTATAATTGAATGTATATATTGGTATGTAAAGGTGATGACCCGGAAATATGTTGTCCACTAAAAAGAGACTTTTGTTTTTAATGTGAAAAACTGAATAAAATTTGATTTAAAAAATGGGATGGATGCAACAGGAAACAGAAATTTGGTAGGGGAGAAGTACTGATTTGGAGTGGAAATCTTATCACGGAAATTATATATTTCCCTAATTTTTGAAGACAAGGGGTATGTTGCCTAAATAACTGAAGGAAACCTCACTGCCTCTTCAGTAACCTCTGAATAGCCACACCTTGGATCCCATATTTAAAAGCAGAAATAAATGAGATGTTGTTTCCAGTATGCTATTAGTAATCAACTCAGTTATTTGCATTTATATGCAAACAAGTTTGGTTTCGTAGCTGGTTTTTAATTAAATTCATATTATTTCAGTTTAATTGGAAAATTCATGGCACCACTGACTTCTAATATTTTCTACTTGGGAAGTAATATTAGAGCTGAATATACAAAATACACAAACTCTTGACATTCAGAATATTGGATAGGGGATAGGCAGGTTGAACGAGAACATTATGTAAAAAATAAAGAGAAGCTCACAGAGAGCTGATGTGGAAATTAACCTTTGTGTATAATCTCAACAGTTCACTAGCAGTACAAATTAGATCAACAAGGAATTCATTTATTCGGCTGTAATTTCTTCTCAAGCAGCTGAGAGGATAACATTTTTCTCTGGTTTTGTATTAATTGGAGTATTTTGCCTGCTTTCTTGTAGTACAAATGCAAAGAAAATTGGGAAGAAGTGCAAGGTCTGATGGTAAAGATCATATGAAGAGTCTGCAAGGTTATACAATGGCCCCAAGTAAGAGGCTTTGTCATAATTTAATATATCATCAAAGTAACTGTAGCCTTGGATTTCCAATTAGCAAACACCTGTTTTAAAATACTGGGCAAAATCCGATGCTCCCTGAGCAGGTGATGAGATATGTATTCATTATTCAATAAAAGCATGTTTGGCCTCACTTCACATACTGCCATTTAAATCTGCATCCTGAAATGATAGATTCATCTATTTTCTACAATTAACCAAAGAGCAGCTTTGGGTGAAGAATTTTCAGGGAGAATATGGTTCAATACTTTCCTTAAGAACTCAAACAAATTGAGAGGCCCAATACTGTTTAATAAAAGATATAAAGATATTAAATTGTCTACAGTTTTTATTGTAGGTTGCTATGCTCAGTTCTAATGAGTTCATTTTTTATGAATATGTCCAGTTTGATCTTGCACATATACACACGGAGAAAGAGGAGTGAGAATCTATGCATCTATGGTATAGCTTTATCAAAGCATAGGCATTTTGTTGATCAATTCTGCACATTTTTTCTAAATGATTTCCCCTCAATACCATGCCTTTTGTGTATTATTTACACGAATGTTTGTATATATGTATTTATTTATTTGTAATTTAAATTTCTAGGTCTGCCAATCATCCATATCTCTGGACAGCATACAAAGATTAAAACTGAGAGCCAATACTTTAAAGCAATGATCAAAAACATGCATGAAGAGGAACAGGGGAGCTGGCGTTGTGACAATACGGCATGCGATCTTGGAGGTCTGAGGTATCGCTGCCGATACCTTTGCTCCTGGATGGTCCAATCAAATATCAACCGTCCTGAAGAGATGGGGAATGTAAAGAGCACATCCTGTCATTCCCAGGGATACCACAAAGTCCTTGGTAGATCCAGCAGAAGCTCTTTTTTCCAGCAGCAAAGAGGCAGCCATTAAAGCTGCTGAAGTTGAGACAGCTCCGAAACGAAAGAGAACGGAAAGAGAGAGTGTGCCGGTTTGGTAAGAACTTTTTCTTTATTTTAAGATTTGAAAGGACACCCTAACGAAAAGAAAGAATATGTAAAAGTTTTGACAGAAGTGACTAAGCAGCGATTTTAAACAGGAATGTCAAAGAAATTTTTTTTTTCTCATTGCTGGATTTTCTACACATGATTTTATATTTTGAAACTGGACTGGTTTTTTCTCCTCTTTTATCTACTCTTGTTCTCCTTTTTGACTTTATAATATTCTAGGCTAGATAGTCCCTTTTAGTTAGTTTTTTAAAATAAAGAGACTTCTTTTCACAAACATTGCCTGTTTGATAAGATAGAGGGAAGAGCATGGGAGAGTATTATTGCAGGTGCTCTTCTGGGTTTAAATCAACAGCTGGAGTCTGGTGTTGAAGCTTATAGGAAAAGAAAAGGTGATAAGTCTCCGGAGAAGACAGTTATAACAAGAGCCTTGGATAATTAAACGAAGTGCAGTGTGCTCTTTTTATTTTTTCTAAGCTGCACTACCCCTCTTTATCAGTTTACTTTTTGTAATAGCTATTTGGATTTTTGGTCCTTTCGGAACTTGTTTTTGTTTTTCTTTTTATCTTTTGAAATAAAAGACACATGTTTGCTTTTTAAATTCCCACGTTTGCTTTTTATTTTAAAGGAAAAGCTTTAGTATTAATGTTTTCCTTCCTTTTCTTTTTAAGGGAGTAGTCTTTTTTTTCTTTTTTCTCTCTCCCTCCTGTGTATTTTTTTCTTTCCATTTACCTTCCATATTGTTTTTTTTTTTTTTTGTGGCCTTCTTTTTTTTCTTATGCATCCTTTTATATCTGAGACCTCTTAATTGGATTAAGGTGTTGAAGAACCTGAAGAATTTTTCTTTTCTCTTTTTTCTTTTTTTATTTTTCACTCTTCCACCTTTTTTAGGATTTAACATTTTTTTTTTCTTTTTTGTGAGTGTTTATGCTCTTTTCCTCCATTTTTGAGTTTTTACCACTATCTAGCCAATCGATTGGATTAAGGTATACAAGAACCTGAAGAATTTTTTTAAAATTATCATTATTATTGTTACTATTTGGCTTCTTTTTTCCTACTATTTTTATTTGGAATTGCAATTGGTTATTTCACAATTGGATTAAGGTCTAGAAAAACCTGAAGATTTTGAATTGTTTGAAATGAGTAGGAAACTAACAGTCCCTGGTTCCTCAACTTCTACTTCTTCCTCTCCACCATCTGGAGGACAACGTTCAATGCAGACGATGTTATGGCAAGAAAAAGAACAGGAAAAAGTGACCCTGCAGATGATTATGCAAGGAATTCAAAATATTCAAACAAGAACAGAGAATATTGAAAAGAGAACAGAGAACATTGAACAAAGAACAGGGAAAACTGATGAAGTATGATGAGAGATTCCAAAAAAATGAAGAAGAAGATAAACAAAGAGATAAGAAGATTGGAGATATTGATATCAGATTAACTGTGGTTGAACAAGATAAAAGTGGGATGTTGAGATGGGAGATGGACAGATCAGAATTTTATCTCAGATTCCAAAACATAGAGGAAGAAAAGGAACAAAACCTAGATAAGACAATCATAGAAATTTTGGCTGAAGCTTTGGAAATAACTGAAGACAAGATGATGGATGGAATAGTTGAGGTTTATCGAGTCTTCACAAGATACGCAATGAGAAATAGATGACCAAGAGAAGTTCACATCAAATTTACAAGGAAAGCCATTAAAACACAAATATTGCAAGTGGCAAGAGAGAAAACATTGAAATATAAAGACAAGGAGATTGTGCTCTTGAAACAAGTACCCAGAAGAGTGAGAGAGATGAGAAGAGAATACCGATTTCTGACCAAAATGTTACAAAAAAAAAGAGGTGAATTATAGATGGCCAATTCAGAAGGTTTAATGTTCACATGGCAAGAACAGAGACATAGAATTGATTCAATTGAGAAAGCTGAATCATTTCACACAGAATATTTTGGAGGGAAAGAGGAGGAGGCAGAAAAAGAAATGTCACTAATTGAATTCCAAGAGGACTGCCAAATGGCGACAGAAAAAGAAGAAGGTGCAGTACGTGGAAAGGTGGAAGTCAAAGAAAAACGTGAACCAAGATCTACGAGAGCTGCTAAACCTAACTACAAAATATAACCATGGAAGAGAAAAAACTGATTACAATTAACATAAATGGACTTAATTCAGCTGTTAAAAGAAGGAAAACTTTCCATAAATCAGAGAAATTAAAATTTGATATAATCTGCCTACAAGAAGTACATATCAAAAATCAACATGAACAATTGCTGATACAGCCAAAACTAGGGAAAATATTTACTTCTTTGACACAATACAAGAAAAGAGGAGTGGTTTTACACATTAAAGATATTATCCCAGCGAAATTGATCTATACCGATGACAATGGAAGAATACTAATGGTGGAAATAATGGACAATAATATGAAAACACTCCTGATTGCAATTTATGCCCTGAATGACAATCAAGAAGAATTTTATAAAAAATTACATATGAAAATAATTGAACTGGACTATGCTAATATAGTTATGATGGGAGATTTTAATGGAATTGTAGATAATAAACTGGACTACACAGCACAGAACAAAGCAAAGCAGAAAGACTCTCGCTAAATCTTTTTTTTAAATGATAGATGAAATAAATTTAAAAGATACATGGAGAGAAAGAAATGCTAAGACTAAACAATGCATCTTCTATTCAAATAGACATTTATCATGGTCCAGAATAGATATGATATGGATGTCAACCGAATTGTTAGCTAATATTCAAGAAATAAATATTGAAACAAGTACTTGGGCAGATCACAATCCAATGACAATTAAATGGAAAGGACAAAGAAGAAGATCTAGATGGACGTTAAATAATATTATATTAAAGGAAAAAGACTTCACAAAAAAGAAAATACATCAATGCAGAACGTATGGGATAAAATGAAGGCATATGCCAGAGGCTTGATAATAGACTATACAAGGAAAAGAAATACCATGAAAAGACTAGCCTCTAAGGCATTAGAGGATGAGTATAAAGGACTTCAAAAAGAGCTACAGAAAATGCCACAGAAAAAGGACATCAAGCTAAAAATGGATATAATTAAACATAAAATGGGTTTAATAGAAAAAGAAGAACTAGCACAGAAAATCAGAGGTGCGAAACAGAATTACTTTGAAGATAGAAATAAACCAGGTAGATGGTTAGCATATAAACTGAGAAAGGAGAAAGAATCATGGAAAATATTGCAATTAATAGATGACCAAGGCCAAATTTGCTATGGTAGTAAAGGAAATCATACAACACTATTATGGGAAACTATACACCCAAAATAACATTGATGAGGAAAGAGTTAAACAGTATTTACAGAATGCTAATCTACCCCAGATACCTAAAGAGATTGAAACAATGTTAGAAAGCAATATAATGATGATGGAGTTAACTGAAGCACTCAAGAAACAAAACAATGGAAAGGCACCAGGCCCAGATGGACTTCCGGCAAAATGTTATAAAACACTACATTGCCAGAAGTCATGAATTAAGTTATGTTAAAGAAGATACCCAAATCATGGTCAGAAGCTTATATTACACTTGTTCCAAAAGAGGAGGCCGATCCATTACTAATCAAGAACTATAGACCCATTTCCTTATTAGACGCAGATTATAAAATTTGGTGGCATTTCCCCCCAACAAGAATAGCAAGAATGTTCAAGAACAAATCTGAAAAATGTTGGAAATGTCATCAGACACCTGGCTCATATTACCATATGTGGTGGACATGTGCCGATGCTAAAAAATATTGGACTAAAATCCATACGTGATTGGAAAGAATGACAAAAAAGCATATAGATTTGAAACCAGAGGTATTTTTATTGGGAATTTTACCTGAAATATATAGTAAAGAATTGAAATACTTGATTGTAAATGTATTAACAGCGGCTAGGATTGTATTTGCTAAAAACTGGAAAAATGAGAAAATACCATCACAGGAGGAAATCATTAAGAAAATATTGGAATGTGCTGAAATGAGTAGATTGACATTTGAAATCAGAGAACAAAATGATAATCAATTTTATAAAATTTGGGATCTATTCTATCAATGGTCAAACAATAAAACATAGTAATGAAATATGTAGATTCTTAGAAAATAATAAATATATAAAGATGTACTCTTTTCCTATTATATCTACAAAATGATTGTCGGATAGATTTGAGATGATAATATGAACTGTCATAAAACAAATTAAGTATAATATGATGACTTCGTAAAACATGAATGAATAAAAGTATAGTCAAATGATTGATTAATAATGATATTAATGTTTTTAATACTTGACTGAAAATATGAGAATATATATAATGTAATTGTAATTGAAGACTATGAAATGGAAGCACAAAACTATTTGTAAACCAACCAGCACACTGTATGTATATATATGGAAGATGGCTTGATGTTTTTATGTTTTGTTTGTTTATGTTTGTTTTAAAAAATCAATAAAAATTAAAAAAACATGCATGAAGAAGAGTGGTGAAATAACAAAATAATTGAATTATCATCTACTTTAGCCTCTCTAATTCCTGGGAATCATCCTGCAAAATGTGGAAAACAATGTATTTCAAATGATAGCTAAGGTTAGGTTTATGTAATAGTTCCTTAATGCAAAATAATTTTTCCCCATTCCTTTTTATAAGGTTTGACTTGAATCCTGGTATGTGAATGTGTTGCACTCTCTCTCTCTCTCTCTCTCTCTCTCTCTCTCTCTCTCTCTCTCTCTTTGAGAGAGAGAGAGAGAGAGAGAGAGAGAGAGAGAATGAATGTTCAATACATACCATAGATCCTGTTTAAATTGCAGAATTGTTACAAGCTCACAGGTCTCAATTAAATAGAAAGCAAGACTTGTATTCCTCCACCCCGTTTTTTGTGTATGGATGTGTATTTTGCAAACCTAAGGCCTGGATATAATCAAGTCCTTTTATTTTTATTTTTTGCTTAGGTACATCTTATTTCTTAAAATGTAACCTTTTGTTTGGGAAGTGCATTCTCTGAGATGGAACAGAAGAGATAGAAATGGAAATTAATACAATTTCACCTGGCCATTATATTCTGAACCTGAGTGTTATCTTAGATTGTTATTCTAGTGGAATTATTATGGAAACAGCCAGTGAGCAGAATGGAATGTGAAATGCAGGTAACCATGGAAAATATCAAGCTCTAATGCTGAAGCCTAATACTTTGACACAGCATACGATGCCTGTATAAACTTTATTTCAGATTAAGCACTTTTCTCAATCCCCCTCCATTTCAAAAGGATAGTTGAGCATGGGTTTAGCTCATATATAAATAAGGACATAAAGTTGCTTCCATTGATAATTGCTTAAAAACCATTTCCCCTCAAGACTTACATGGTGGCCTTAACCATAGCTGTCAGAAAGTAAGCCCCACAGATAGATTTTCAGGGTAAACATTAATATTCTGCACACTGATACACCAAGAATGTCCCAAATATTGACTGAAGCATCACTAGTTTAGAACTGTTGCATCCTAGCCCAAAGTTGTTTTCCAGAGCAATTTCATGACCTAGGCTAAGGAATATGTTTCACTAGGTCGAGAAGAATTTACTTCCCAGGAAAACCTTTTTAAGATTCTGCTATATGTGAACTTTTAGTATCCATACTTTTGCCAAAAAAGAGAGACACAAAAGATGTGAGTTGAAAAATAAATATCCTCAAGTTTTTGTGTTTGCAAGCATTTGGTGGCTGGTTACTTGACCCTTTAGACTTATTGAAATGTCAGTTATTCAGTGACTGAATAATGCATTGGCACTTATGTATCCTCTTTTCAAAAGCTTACCCCCAAATATCAATTATGATTGATTGAATTTTCATAATTTCATGGCACTGGAATGAAGATTCCCCCCATCTCTTTTATTTATGCAAACAAATCTTGTTCATTATTTTCATGTTTTCTGCTGTAGCTTTTAGAGAGAATGATGTTAGAGAGCATCACAAATATGAGTGGGTAGAAGTAACTTGTTTGTAGATGAATAAGCAACCTTTTATCACAAATATCCTAACAGGCAGGCATCTGTGGAATTTTATCACCTACCAGTATTATGAATCCTTTAGTACTGAAAGCTTTGGCTGACTTAAAATGAAATGCAGAATTACCTTGACATCTGAGCCCTAAACAGGTAATAGAATAAAGGCAAACATTCTAAACTGTATACTGCAATCCAACTTTCTGAGTTAATTAGAACACAGTTTATAGACACAATAATATTTTTTCATTAAATCTGTCTAAAGCTAAACTCCTTTTACCAACTATATTGGAGTGAATTTCAATAGACTCAGCAGAACTTCACCCAAGTAGGTATATATAAGAGTGAGTATGTAAAGATGAACTAATTGGAACTCAAAACATGATGTAGACAATTTCATAGGACAATTATCTTTTTCCTTGCTCCATCTGTCTATGGAAATTCTCAGTCATGGTTGTCCCAAAGATGCTCTACAAAAATTGGACTTTCTTGGTTTTTTTCCTTGAAAATGTTTCACTTCTCATCCAAGAAGCTTCTTCAGAATTGAGAAGTTAAATATTTTCAAAGGAAAAAAACAAGAATTTCAGTTGTCTTTTGAAGATCACCTTTGGGATATCCTTGCTCCATCCCTTCTCAAAATAAAAATAAAAATAAAAGTCCACTACAGTGCAAAAGAATGTAGTTTAATAGTCAGAGCAAAATGAATTAAGACTGTTTACATCTTTATTCCAATACTTTCTCATTCATAATTATTCATTATGCCAACAAATGTCTGGGTTTCGGTAAACCATCTAGTGAACTGAACTGGTGAGAAGATGCATGGATAAAACAGAATTCAGTTTTTATTTCCTCCAAACATCTCCATGGCACAATTTGTGAAAAAAATGACAATTTCTTTATAATTTCTTCAAGAGCTATGAAGAAGTGTACTTTCACTATTAGATAATATCTGATTTATTGACTAAACCCAAAATATTAAAGAGGGAGCAGTTTCCTTGACTGGGAAAAATAATATTCTCCCCAATGGGCTTGTTTCCATTTCTTTTATAAAACTAAGGTGATTCCAGAAAAGAAGATAAGTTGGCTGAGCAATGATGCTCTAAGTAGAAAGCCCTTGTGATCTCTTTCCCACATTTTCTCTGCAATGGTTGAAAATGTGCAGAAATTCAGGTTCTATTTCTCATATTAATCTTACGAAGTCCACACATAGTGGTTTTATTTGGAATTCTGTTGTCTGGTTTTTCCTTCTTTTTCCAACAAGGAAAAGTAACAACTCTGTATATACCTAGATATATGGCTTTATGAGTTAACTAAGGCTCATAAAACATTAGCCATGTAAAAGATAACACAATGCAGACCTGCCTTTTATGTTTTGAAAGTAGCACAAAGTTTAGTTAAGTTTTATATTTTGAAGTTTTGGTAGGAAGGTCCAAAGTACCATTCTTTTTATTCCCCTAGTTTTAAACTGAATGGAAATGTCCCTGGTAAAAAGACCTCCAAATCTCCAAACAAGACAGATGTTGGTGTGTCAGAAGGTTCAGTTTGAGTAGTGGCAACTTATCATATATAGTATTTTATATAAAATTCTTGGAAGAAGAGAGCTGCCAGCTATGATTGAAATTACTTCCCCCACCCAGTTTGTTACAATCAACTTGAATCAATCACATTCTGGGCTTTTTTCAATTCCTGAGCTGAAATACTATCCACCATCCTTGACATGGCAGAAAACTATGTCTGCATGATGTTGACATCCCATTGCCAATGCCCGTTTCAAGTTCACTACAGTTATTTGACTCCCCTCCAAGATAATGAATTACAAAGCTTAACAGATGTTGTACACTTGTGATTGCCCTTGGGCAGTATTGAAATAAGGAGAAAGCACTTCAACTAAGGACAACTTAAGCCTGCCTCACTCATGGACAAGAGATAAGAGGAAAGCAATGTCACTGGAAAACAGCAAAGAGAGAAAGAAAAATGATGTTGCAGTGGCACATTTGAACTGTGATTAGGTGCTAGGAGTAAAATATTTCTCAGGCTAACAGGTTTATTGCAATGATAAAGGACTTTTTCCATGTTCAAATGCTAATTCCATGAGGTTTCCCAAAAAAGAGAAGTATCTTTTTTTTTAAACAAATTTTATTAAATTTTACAAAACAATACACAAACAAAACATAGAATATAATAACATAAGAGATCCCTTCTGAGAAAATCAATAAAACACCTCAATAAAACACCTTATTTAAAGACAGAATAATTCCAAATTATCACATTTCCATACAAGCACAATTTAACATATATATTTGCCCCATCTGCTCAACTTCATATCCTATCCCAGCTTCTCTTTGTTTCTCCCTTTCCTTCTATTATTCAAATTATATTGCTTTTACTTTGGCTTGTATACATTCTTTATATGTATCTGTCTTATTTACAATTTCATTATTCTCTTCCAACAGTCTTCTTACATTCTTCTAAGATTTCAAACATGGACATACAAAACACAAAACGTACATACCTAAAACTTCTTTTGGGAAAGCGGCTTACCCCGGGTTACCTCTTTTTATACAGACATAAATCAAGTTCATACTCACTCAATACACTACTTCATATCTTATTAACATTCAGTATTTTCTATATATTTTCTCTTCTCTATTCACTCTCATAATTCTATTATATTTATTTCATCTCATTTTAAATAATTATACTTGTATCTTTTGTCTGTTTTCTTCAATTATCTGTTTATCATTTCTTTTCAATACAATATTTCTCCTGTAATCACTGGTTGAAGCATGACCACTTTTATCTTTCCCCTAAATTTGATACTTAAAATAATACATACTTTCCATACTGCTTCAGCTTAACACAAAGTAAGATAATAAAACAAAAATAAAAAGAAGCTTAAGTTTATAGTATAATCAAAACAACATTCCACAGAAAATTAAACTCTATTATTTACTCTTAAACATTTTATATATTTCCTTTAATACATTATTAACTCATATAATATTTCAGTTTTCTGACTCAATTTCAAATACTAATATCTACAATACAATCTTATGTATTTTTGCAGAATCATATATTTTTTAATTTAAATTTTACCCTTTGTCTCTGAAGAAAGCCTTTTTTTTTTCATCTTGTTTTGAACCTTTATGGCTTCTCTTTCTTTTTTTCCCTTCCTTTCTTATCAATTCTGATCTTTTTTATCTTTTTGCCCCCCCATCTCTCAAATTCCACTTTTTGAATCTTCCCTCTCTGTAGTGTTTCCTTTTTCTCCTGCTTTCTAGCATTGTATCGATTTTTCATCTTATTTTTCCCTTTCTTGGTTCTTTTTTAGGTTCTAAATTTTCCATTTTCTTTCCCCCCTTGTTCTTTTCAGCTGTAATTTTTTGTCCATTAAAGATGGCTTCTCCTTCTTCATCCCGGTCCTCTTGTTCTTGTATTTCTTGGTATGTAGAAATCGCCATTTCCAAAAAACAAAAGATAGATCCAAGAGAGCCCTTACCTTCTTGTCTCTCTTGTTGTAGCTTTTGGAATTCTATTTGTAATTCTTGCACAGATAATGCCATTTTTTATTATTATTATTTATTTGTTTGTTTTTGAAAAGAGCAACCCAAAAGTTTTTAGTCCTTCAAAGAATAGTCCCCCCAAAATCCCAAAGTCAGAAAGTCACAAAACAATCCAAATCAGCACAAACTGTTCCATTAACACTTTCTTCTTCTCCTTCTTCTCCCCCCCCCCACTTCCTCCTGGGGTGAAATTCAATTAAACAATTTCAAAATGATTTTTTAGAAGCCTTATTGTCATTAATTTCTAATCTTAAAAACTTCAAGCAGTCAATAGAGTCTTAGAATAAGTTTTTTACCTCTTCCTTCCCACTTATAGCAATAAGCTTTGATTTTTAATTCCAATGTTCCAAAATCTTTTATCCCCTTTCCTTTAATTTTTAGGTTTATTTACCTTCTTGCCCAAGCAGGATTTCCAGATTTCCGTCTGCTATTCCGTAGGGAAGGAGAGTGAGAAAAAATAACTTTCCCTTTTGCAGCTTTCTCGCCGCTTGCACAGTCTTTCTGGGAAACAATGTAGCAATAAAAAAGGCAAATCTCCAGGTTTTAAAAACTCCTCTTTGTCCGGTTCAGCCAGAAAAAAAAACTTTCACCTTCTTCCTCCTGCATGATCTTATCCAGCTGCAGGCTTCTTTGTGGCGGCCATTACTGACCGCTGCTCCACCACCTTGGGAAAAGGGGTTTTTGCCGGCTGGGGAGGGGGTCTGCAACACTCCCAAACCCCTATCCGGATCTCCCCTATCTTCAGCTGCCTCTACAGGACAGCTATATCCTCCAAATCCAAGCGGATCGGGGGCACCTCGGCGGCGAGCGCAGCAGGGATCGCGCAGAGTTGCGAATCCCTGCCGCTGCCGAAGCCTTGCAAACGAAGCCAAAAGAGAAGTATCTTGATAAAAAAAAATTGGAGCTACTGTGAGCTACCCATAATATGGAAATTTTTAAGAAAACTGTGGTTCAATAATGCTTAAAATATCGGAAGCTCACAATAAAGCATGGAAATTCACCAAGAGTGTATAGGCTGGTTACCATTGTGAAATTTTGTCTAGTAGGTTATCTCCTCCTAAAAGATTTCGAAAAGTCTAGAGATAAAAGAACATCGAAGGAAAACTTACAATGAAAAAGGACAAGTCCTGTTTTATATGCCTGACTTATAGAAAGTGTGGCTATAATATTAACTACTGAAAAATAATACAAACTTTATAAGCCTATGAAAAGTATTTCTTTTTTTCTGGGATTCTCTTATATTTTTTCTGGAAGTCTCCTATAAACTTTGGAATAAGTGCAAAGAAGAGCAACTAAAATGATTAAAGGCCTGGATACTAAAACATATGAAGAATAGTTGCAGGATTTGGGCTCGAGGTGGTAATCAACAGTTTCTGACCAGTTCTGGAGAAGTGGTAGTAGAAATTTTGAGTAGTTTGGAGAACCGGCAAATACCACCTCTGACTGGAGATTTTATTTTTATTTTATTTGTTTATTTATTTTTGTCAATTGCTTACAAGATAATAGCTATAAGTAAAAACATAGTTATGTTTTTAATAAATTAAACTCAGTGTTGCATGGGATAGGACAACAAATAGGATAATTTTTACCTTTTCTCCATCCTCTAGTTTCTATTTTTTTTTACTTTTAAGCAGCATTTATTACTTCATTAATCCCTACCTTAACAAAATATATCAGCAGCAAAGTATCTGCCCTCATTCTTACAGTATATGAGAATGCCTGCCTTCATGCCTACCTGCAAGCCAATACTTTCTATAGTTTCCTTGGCAAAATTTTGGGAAGTAGTTGGCCAAGGCTACTTCTTAGATCTGGCCTAAGCTATGCTTTACACATGTCATTCAATGAATAAACGAGAACAACTTCTGATGCTATTCAGATGTTTGATTACCCTGCAGATAAGTGGTGGTTATTGTAAATTCAAGTGCATCACCTGCCTCATATTTCTTCCCCACTACAGTTTGTACATTTATATTGCTTATAAAGTTAACAGTAACAGTTGCATTTAAATTAAAATGAAACAATAATAAAAAAAAATGTGAGTCTGGTACAGTAGGTACACTTTTAGTATAAAAAAATAACTTGGGAGGTAATGTGAGGTAATGGTTAAGAAGTTGGACTGGGGTATGGAGATAGGAGGAGGACGATCTATGAGGGTTAAAAGTAACATACCGCAACAAACAAAACTACAAGGCAGTCAGATTCCTCAAAGAATAGTTTTATTTGATATGTCATATTGGCACAGGCTGGTGAAAACCGATTCTGAAAGTTCCCATTTTTTTCACCTAATTAAAAGATTTTAATTTTTTCACCTAATTAAAAGATTTCCAATCAGTCACATGGTCCAATCAAGGCACTGTCTAATTGCCTGGTGACATCACTCCTCCTTCCTCTGACCAGGTGTGAAATGTCCTTGGTTCCCAAGAAAAAAACATTTCATTTTGGTTACAAAATCCCAACTATCTCTAATCCCCCACTCCCTATCCCTCACCTCCAGTGAGGTAGCACTCAAGCTCTAAGATGGCTTCAGTCAGGTCAGCTTCAGGGTTGATATGATCAATTGCCAACACTATAGCAGTATGTCAAATTACAGATTGATTGTTGAGTAGGGGGGCTGAACTAAATGAATTCAAAATAATTTCCAATCCAACTCTATATGCTTATTTATAATATGAAGGAACTCTTCAAGGTATAATTTTGTCTACACATTAATACATTTGCTCTGAAGATTTCTGATGCCATATTTTACCATTCTTTTCCCTCTCCTCCTATTCCTTTTTTCTCACTATCTGGTTTGCATACACTCATTCATATACATTGTGACAATTCAGCAATAAATTTATCTCCAAAGGGTACAGCCTTATGATTCGCACTGATATTCAGGAATTAATCACCATCATTCTACATAACATTCATCTAAAGGCACAATAGCATCTATACATTCACTTCTATTTATTTGCTTTCTTATTTGAGAATAAAATGAAATAAATCTATAAACATCATTCTAAAAATGTTTTTCCACAATCATAAAAGATGACATTGTTTTATTACAAACAATGTCATCATTTATGAGTGATGGAAACCCAAATTATTATTAATTTGGGGGCATATTTATTATATTATTTTTAAAATGCTTGGTCTTTAATATGTTGAATTACAGTTCCATGTTGTTTCAGACATTGTGGTCAATGGATAAGATGCAGGGAGGGAGGTTGACAGTATCTGAATGCTTATAACCAGATTTTTCTTAAATGACATTTTTAATTTTAGCCTGCTTTCAATACATTATTCTTAGTTCTTTGTTTGAATACTAAAGTTAGAGCTTGCAAGAGGCTTATAATTCTGTTGCCATTTAGCTAAATGAAGCAGATTTTTTTTTAAAAAAAAGTATTCTGAAAATTACTGCAAAGGTTCATTGCCATTCTACACAACATTTCCTACCTTTAATTTGCTCTGGAAATCTCATTTGCATGATTGCTTGTTATATCCTTTGTCTCAAAATATGTTAAGTGTTACTGTTGATTGGGAAAAAAAGTTTGTTGTAGAGCACCATTTTCCCTGAAGTGGCATGCTATGCAATCATATATGCCAATTTCATATGCCTTTAGATTTACTCATTCTTTGCTGATGGAAATTTTGTTAACAGTAAACATGAGGATTTGCAACTTGGTAATTTACCTATTTCCAGGTACGTCAGCAAATTGTCCAAACTGTTGCAACTTTGTTCATGAAAATATCACTCTCCAATTGCCATTGAGAAAAGTAAAAAATAAACAAACTGCCAACTATGATATTGCTCACATTGGCAATCCCAGTTTCATATACCAGGTTACCCATTGGGATTACACCTTTATTTTTTTATGGCGGGGGGGGGATCAGAACCAGGAAACAGTTAAAATTTTAACTAAAGGCAGTTAAAATTGGAGTAAACAACATATTTATTTACTGTAGTAATAAATAAAAACAGAAGTCATGGTTTCTAACATACACATTCCATGGTGAAAGTGCCAGGCTTCAAAAGGAATTAAAATGAACATGATGTTTTACAGAAATTTGAAAAACTATTGGTAAACTATTGGTGAATTTAAACATCTTAACCTGTTCAATGGTGTATCCATCTAACTTCCAGATTCATTGTTTCAGGCATTTGAAAAAAGTAATTTTCTTGGTTTTGGCTAAGTTATTGCTAATGTCTTCTAATCTGTTGATGTGCTCCCAAAGCTATTTTAAAATCAATAGAAGTCAAGGACAAAATTATTGTCATACACTGATATAGGGTATTTTGAGAGAGTGGAATACATAATTATTTAATTAGAGTATCAGTGAATTTATATAATAGTTAAATAAAGCTGGAGCCATACATAACTTTGTATGGCTCTATCTCTGTACTGACATTTGCTTGGTAACATGTCCTTGGTTACCACATCTGACCTTCAGATTAGAATTCTCATGTATTTAAATCAGAGGTAGCAAATGTTTGCTGTTGTAAATTATTTAGGTTTATACTGCAGTTTAGATCTAGTTACTGTGTCAATAGCAAATCTAAAATCAACAAATTCTGCAAAAAGGATGAACCTTTTCTGCCAAATGTTATAGCAGCTAAGCATGGTTTAATGTTGACTGGCCTGCCCTAAACCCAGCTTGTTTATCCATCAAGTAAGATTCAACTGACTTCAGATTCAAGTCAGTTAAGAAGTTTAGTTTGTAGGAATATTGCATTTTTCTATCTTGGCTTAACAATCTTAATTGGGCAGAAATTACCAGAATGACCAAGATCAGACAAAGAAAAACAAAATCACTGTTAGCAACAGTGACTGCCAAACTCAGCAGCTCTCCTACTGAGTTTCCTTGTGGTAATCTGGCAGGAAGCATTGGAAATCTTCCCTCTCCTTTCCTTGCAGGCAGGTAAATGGTTGCTGCTGGGTATGGGATAGAGTGAGATCACATAACCACAGGAGCAGTCCGGCAGCATAGAAGCAGATACAAATTGCCCAAATTGAATTCCCTCAGGAGTCATGGGTCCTGGATTTGGAAAAGAAAATCTGTAAATTAGCCTATTTGGTTCAAAAATGGTTGCTCTATGATGTACTATTTCACTATGTGAAAGGTCATGACAATGGGAGTTTTAGTAGTATATACATGATATAGAAGGTTTAGATTTATATGTATAAATGCAAATATAATGGTTTCCCCTTTCTTAATTATGAAATTATTTCATAATTTCAAAAGCATCACCTTTTGCCTGGTTCTTTGACTAACAATGTATGTGGGCTACCACTTAAACTGTTTCTCACAGGATGCTGTAAAACAGAATATAAATTGAACGTACATAAATGATGGGTAAATAAATGGCACCAATATTTTTTACACGTCCATTGAAAAAGGGTATCCCACAGAATTTATTGTGGCTTTCTCCTGTGTCAGAAAGTAAAGAATTGCAGCCCTCAAATAATTCTAAATACAACGTCTGGTTCAGGTTAAAGGATTCAACCCAGTCTGAAACAGAAATGCTGTGCTCCAAAGATTAGATTCATTCCTTCGGAACCTCCTCAAGTTTACATTTTCTTTGGATTTTCCTTGAATATATTTGGACAATTGCATCTAGCATACCAGCTGTGACCTCTCCTTAGTCAATCCGATTTGTTAACACTTAGCCATGACCTGTTTGCATCACATTTTGGTTATTATCATAAACTTCATGCAATGCTCCATTTGGAGAGAGCTTTGAAGCTTTGATTTGTGTACAATACAGTAATTAGATTATCACACATAGAATTGAATCCACGTTGCACCGGTTCTTAAGGCCTTAAACAGTTGTATAAGTATATAATTATTAGATATAGCTCTAAATGATTTGGGATTTAGGTTCTACAGACTCCCTGTCTTTTTTATGAACCTCCTTAAACTGTGGGAAACGTCCTTTAAAAGCAGTAGATCTCCTAGAGGTTAACTTTTCAAACAAGTACGAAAGGGCTGCACCCAAACTATGACATTTTTCTAGGCTTTCATAGGGTAAGGTATAGCCTAGCCTTTATCTTACATTATCTTAGTGTAATTTAATGCTTCTGCAGATAGTTTTGTCACCTATTTGTTTGGTGTTTGATTAGATACATTGTAATACAATATTGTTATGTATTGTTACTATATTAATATACTTTTATGAATAACTTTGTATTTGAGTTCTTTCTAACAGCTACCAAAAGCTAGCCACATATTCCCTAATATAGTGTTCTATCCATTCCAATGACATCATAACATAACCAGCTGCACTGACATTTTCAGGCAAGTCAAAATAGCATTGGGCAATTCCTAGCTCATGAAAAATTCTACTTTCTTGATGATAATAATTTTTTAACAACTGTGATACATTTGTGAGATAATAGAAGAACTAAATTTTCTTTCTCCTACTTAAATCTCTAGGGAAGAATAATCTTCCCCCAAAGCCAGAATTCTCCTGAACTCTTTTTGCTTTCTAAATGAGAAATATCATAGCAACATTTAAGTTGTAGGAAAAGCCACTTTTCTTCCTTGGCAATGCAATGATGCAGTTTATTAAGTTAGCATGTCTTGCAATGATTGTTATCTAAGTTTGGAACCACACTCATTATTTGGAATAACATTTTGAATGTAATCCTAGACTGCTAACATCATCATCATCATCATCATTTACAAATCACAGTTTTATGTGGATCATTGTTGTTTTAGCATATTAGAACAAAGAAAGATTAATGGAGAGGCAAATTAAATGGCCATAGATGGCATTATTTGCAACTCAATACATTTGTCTGGAAGATCACAGGATTTCATTGAATTTCACTGGAAGGAAAATGGAGTGATGACTTTGGGGCGGAAGTATCAAAAGAAGTTAGTGGAAAATTAAGAGCTGCTTCATTGTGTTTTTGTTCTGGAATGGTCAAATTGTTCTGGGAAGAAAGGAAAGAAGGAAGGAAGGAAGGAAGGAAGGAAGGAAGGAAGGAAGGAAGGAA
>NW_020769323.1:18309715-18371111 GCF_900518735.1 Pseudonaja textilis
GAAGGAAGGAAGGAAGGAAGGAAGGAAGGAAGGAAGGAAGGAAGGAAGGAAGGAAGGAAGGAAGGAAGGAAGGGAGCAAAGGTGAAAATATATTTTTATTTATTTTATTTGGTTTGTCAATTGCTTACAAGATAATAGATATAAGTAAAAACATAGTTATGAATACATGGATACATATAAGAAAAATAAAAGAAACAATAGGACAGGGACGGTAGGCACATTGGTGCGCTTATGCACGCCCCCTACAGACCTCTTAGGAAAGGGGTGAGGTCAATAGTAGACAGTCTAAGGTTAAAGTTTTTGGGGTTTGGGGAAGAAACCACAGAGTCAGGTAGAGTTTTCCAGACATTGACCACTCTGTTGCTGAAGTCGTATTTCCTGCAATCAAGTATGGTGCGGTTTACCTTGAGTTTGTATCTATTGTGTGTTCCTGTATTGTTATGGTTGAAGCTGAAGTATTCATTGACAGGTAGGACATTGCAATGTATGATTTTATATACTATACTTAGATCGGACCGAAGGCGGCATAGTTCTGGGTTTTTTAGTTCTAGAATTTCAAGTCTGGTGGCATAAGGTATTCTGCAACGAGTATAGGAGTGGAGAACTCTTCTTGTGAAATATTTCTGATCTTTCTCAACTGTGTAATTATCAGATACATAATGTGGGTTCCAGACTGATGAGCTATATTCAAGTATTGGTCTAGCAAATGTTTTGTATGCTCTCGTTATTAGTGTAATATTACCAGAGAACAAGCTACATAAGATTAGGTTAACAACTCTTAATGCCTTTTTGGCTATGTAGTTACAGTGGGCTCTAGCACTTAGATCATTAGATGAGTACTCCAAGATCCTTGACAGAGTTTGGATCATCAAAAAGGTCTTGACTACTCAGCCTGTATTTCATTTTCTGATTTTTTTTTCCCAATATGTAAGACAGAGCATTTATTTGTTGAGATTTGAAGTTGCCATTTGTTTGACCATTCTGATACATAGTCGAGGTCTTTTTGAAGGATAGCAGTATTGTCTGTGGTGTTGAATAGCTTTACATCATCAGTTGCTCTTAATATGATCACAGAGGTCATTTATGTAGAGCATGAAAAGAGTTGGTCCTAGAACACTGCCTTGGGGGACACCACTCTTGACAGGTACAGAATTTGATAGGACACTCCCAATTTTGACCATTTGTTGTCTATTTGACAGGAATGCTTCCATCCAGTTATGCAGGTGTCCAGAGATATCATAAGATTTTGGTTTTAGGAGTAATTTGTTGTGTACCACTGAATCAAAGGCTTTACAGAAGTCTATGTAGATTGTGTCTATTGCTTTGCCTTGATCAAGTTGTGTAGTCCGTCTGTTTTTGCAATGTAAGAGTTGCAAATTGCAGGCTAGTTTTTTTCTGAAACCAAATTGTTTATTAGAGAGTAGGTTGTTTGTCTCTAAGTGGAGGATAATGGATTGGTTAATAATTGATTCCATGACTTTACAGGTGACACAGCATAAAGAGATTGGTCTGTAATTTTCCACTTGGCTGGGGTCTTCCTATTTGAAGATGGGGATGACTATGGCTTGTGACCATAGTTTTGGCAAGGAGCTAGTCCTGAAAGATTTTTCAAAGATTATGCTTAGAGGTTCAGCTATGGCAGTGGGTAGCTTTTTTAAGAAGTAGGCACATATTCCATCTAGTGCAATAGATAGAAATGGTTTTAGATTGCGTGGTGCTTTTTCAACATTGTCTTCTGTAAAATCGATATGTATCAGATCATTGTAGTTGTCTGTGGTTTGACTAGGAAATACAGGACATGATCCATTGCTGTTTACAAATACTGAGCCAAAGAATGTGTTCAAGAGGTTGGCTTTAATGATGTCATCATTGCAGTCTTTACCATTAGGTCCTTTCAGGGGTGGGATGGACCTTGAGTCTTTTAATTGGTTGTTGTGTAGTAGGTTTTCCTCTTGTTTAATGTGATAATTGGTGCATTCAGTTTTTATCTGGTGGCATAAATTTTTGTATCAGCTTCTGAAGTTGGCAACGTGACCAAATTTGTTTTTCCACCAAAGTGATTTCTTTTTGGACTGAAGCTTCCTTATTGTTATGGATAATCTGTTTTTTCTGGTTTTTGGAGTTGTTATTGGTACATATAGTTTGATGACTCTTTTGACTACAAGTAAAAATATTTTGTAATGGTCTTCAATAGTACTGCATCCAGTGCATAGAAATTGCCAATCAAGGGATGAGAGATCATTGTCTATAAGATCATAGTTGCCTTTTTTGAAGTTATAATTGGGGATCACATTGTTTTGTTGATTTTTGTGTGGACATATGTCAGTCATGCTGTGGTCATTGTTGGAAAAGTGTTCTTTAATTTGTATTCCATAAATTGAATTCAAACTATTGCAGAAGATGAGATCAAGGCAGTTGTTAAGTCTAGTATTTTGGGTTACTAGTTGTTCCAGTCCCATGTTTGTTATGGCATTGTAGAAGGTTGCATATATGAGTTCAGTTTTACATTCGTTTAGGGTCCAGTTAATGTGAGGTAGATTGAAGTAACCAAGAAAGATAAAAGTGTGTGGGCAGGATTCTGCCCATGTTAGTAGTGTATTTAGTTTGTTTGCATGTTTGATGTCATAATCAGGGGCTCTGTAACATAGTAAGAACTGAAATGTGATATTTAAGGACAGTTCATAGACGATGGTCTCAGGAAGAGCAAGTTCTTGTTTGTAATTTGGATGTTTTTTAGATGTAAGGACTTTTTATAGAAGATAGCAACACTACTTCCTCTACGGATTTCACGATCTGATTGGTAAACATGATAGTCTATTACTGTGGTAATGGAGTCAGGGAGAGATGCATTGAGCCATGTTTCACAGACAAATATGATGTCGAATTTAGCCATATTTAGTAAGAGGAGAAATTCAGGTATTTTATTCACAAGGCTTCTTGCATTGAGTAACTTGCATTTAAGGCCAGTTGGAATTGAGGTAGTTAGGGGTGTTCTATATTCTATATACTATATATACTCTGAATATATATAATTATGAATATATACTATATTCCAGGGGTGGGATTCTACCAGTTCACACCTATTCACTAGAACCGATTGTTAACATTCTAAGCAGTTTGGAGAATCAGTTGTTAGAAGAAATTACTGGCCTAATCTTGTAAGGAAGGCAGGAAGGAAACATTCTGGTGTTGTTTACAGAAACTGCCTCTCTGTTAACCCTTATTACATTCTTGACAGGACTAGACTTCCTGTCTCAGGAACCTCTCTGGAGTTTTTTTTCTTTCCTTTGCTGATACTTTGTTTGTGTGGAGTGACCATTCAAAGTTACAATCGCACTGAAAAAAGTGAATTATGACCATTTTTCAAAATTACGACTGTTGCAGCATCCACACAGACATGAGAGGTCAGGCGAGGAGATGTGTGCCTGGATGTGAGTGATACTGAGTTGGCCACGCCCAGCCAATAACATGACCACCAAGCCACATCCATCCACTCACATGACCACCAAGCCATGCCCACAGAACCGGTTGTTAAAAATTTTGAATCCCACCCCTGCTATATTCATAATTCATAGATTGGTAGAGAAGCTTTCTGGGCAAGCAGTAGATTCTAAAATGTTTCCAAGATTCTACAGGGAAAAAAAGTTACCCCAAGTGCTCCGTTCAATTGCATCCACAATTTCTGTGGATACTCTATTATTATCAGGGAAATAAGGAAACTTTTCCCAGGTGTGGCACCATACAGACTATATATACTATTTGCTTCAACTAATAAAGAACAGCCATTTTTGAATTAAAGAATCATTAACCAGTTCAAAAGAAAGTATATCTGTATTGTTGTTTACTACAATAGAAGACCACACCTGGAAACAGAATATTATGGACAACATGCAATTGCTAATTGGTTAGAAAGAAATTGTAGTTATATCTTCCTCCAAGAAAGAAAAGAGGAAAACTACTTGGCATAGTTGGTACAAGACAACTGTATTTTCATGCCTGGCAAGGCCCCAAGGGAAATGTGGCATTAGTACTTATAAGTGCTTAAGTTTGTCCCATCTATCCAACACAATTGACTCATAGAACTGCAAATAAAAAAGTATTCAATTTTTAATGTTTCAAAGTCTGTGTGCGTGTGTGTTTTTTTGTGTGTGTGATGAGCATGAACTATACTGAATAGGATGATGTAACGGGAGTTGATATCAGACATTACCTGGGGTACTATAGATTCTCACTAATTTAATGTGGGCCCTGTCTGGTTTCAAGGTTGTTTCCAGACTCCAGCTGTGAACATTTTTATAGATAACAAAAACATCATTATTTATATAGGCATTTGTATAAAAAGAATGTGAGAAAGGCATATTTTAAATGTCAAGGCACAAATTCCTCCAGTGACATAGACCTTTGCCAAATGTGTTTGTTGTTCCACAAGTTCCGTCATATTTGATTACACTCAAATCCCCTTAAGATCTTTAGCTGAATTATATAATCATCACATTGTTTTGTAAACAATGATGCACACAAGAGCCTTTTCCATTTTGATTATAGGTTTATTGACTTCCATGATCCATTTAAATAATTTTTGGAAATACCACATCAGCCATATAATTGAATCTGATAAATTTGATTCAGTAGATATTGGAAAACATCGCATAAATATACAGCTTGGACTTTAAGTCTTTAAACAATAATACATGAATATCCTTTTGATCCAGAAGAAAAATGTCTTCCAGATGGAAAAAGTGAAAACATGTAATACCTTATTTTTTTTCTGTAAAAATAATTTATAGCACATCTGATTACGTCTGTCTGTATTCTTGAAGACAATGCACAGAGATATCACTATTCTGTCTCAACAGGGTCTTCATTATTTTGCTTTCATTCTAAAGTAGTTGTAAAGCAAAGATGTTAGGCTATACTGCCTTACTTCAGAGAAAATATGGGTATTTCTCTTTCTCTCTTCTCCCTTCTAGAGCCTGTGTCTCATTTGAAGTATGTTAATATTTCATTTTTGAAAATATTAAACATACAGATATGAAATACATAAATCTGAGGAAAAAAAATCAACTTTCTTTCTAATCTCAACTAATCCTTCCTTTTCCTCTTCCTCCTCCTCCTTCCTTCTCCTTTGATTCCATCATATTCATCATTATCAGGAGTAGACTAGACATTAATCCAAAGAAACACAATAGAAAATCTGCAGATTTCATCAAATTTCATGCTCAATTAGTGATTACTTTTTTTCATTTTTTTCATTTTGTGTCTTCATGCTTATTCATACATACATACATACATACATACATACATACATACATACATACATATATCTGGCATGAAAACACAAAATATCACATGGTATATTTTTAGTTTAGTAATAAAACAGGAATCAACAAGGAAATGCCATGAATTGCAAGATGATGGATGGCCAATAAATATAATTGGAAATATAATATATAATTGGAAAGGCCTTGATAAGTGAATAAAATGCCAAATTGAATATCTACCAAGTGTGGTCTATTTGTATAAAAGGCACATTTTTAAATAACAGTGATACTAAGTTTTAGCAACAACAAAGTGCAGCATTAAATTAATCTTGTTTTACAAAAAAGTTGTAGGTTTTCAATACTTCACCTCATGCTACCTGATAATAGTATTGATAGGCATTTGGCAGTGTTTTATACTGTGTAAATAGTTCTCAACTTGTAATCAATCACTTAACAATCACTTGACATCACAATGGGATTCCCCAGGGCTACTTTATTTACAACCCAGATTCAAAGTTTTGACAGCCACCCCATCCCTCCATAGTTATATGATCTCATTATGAGTGCTCTACAGACTCCCTGTTTTTTTTTAATGAACCTTCTCCCACAATGAACTGTGGGAGAAGTCCTTTAAGATCAGTACATCTTCTATAAGTTAACTTTTCAGACATGTAGGGAAGGGCTGTGCCCAAATTATGATTTTTTTCTAGGCTCTTGTACAGATCAAGTAAAATCTAGCCTTGGTTTGGCATTATCTTAGTGTATTTCAATGCTTCTGCTGATAGTTTTGTCACTTATTTGTTTGGGTGTTTGTTTAGATATATTATAAAGCAATATTGTTATGTCTACCAATGTATTAATATATTTTTATGAATAACTTTGTACTTGAGTTCTTTTTAAAAGCTACCAAAAGCTAGCCACATATTCCCTAAAAAAGTGTTATTCATTCCTTAGTGCTTCTATCCATTCCAATGACATCACAGCATAACCAGCTGCACTGACATTTTCAGGCAAGTCAAAATAGCATAGGGCAATTCCTAGCTCATCCCATTCCTCCATAGTTATGTGATCAACAATCTGTTGTGAGTGCTCAACAACCAGCCTGCATTTATGACTGCTTGCAGCATCTTGCAATCATGTGATCATAATTTATGATGTGTTTTTTTTTTACCAGAAAATGGATGTTTTTACTTCCATGTTCCAGCAAAAAAATGACCATGTATACAATAGATTCATTTAATGTGTTTATTTTACCATCACTGTATACTCTTAATGACCATCAGAAAAGGGGAACAAATTAGATCCCTTTTTGCAAAAGCTACCCATAGCCCACGGAAGTTCTGAAAATTTTCAACTCAAAAGGGAGAAGATGTATATGTGATATGAACAATCTTTGTAAAGCTAAGATTATGATTCAAAAATTATGTACCTACAATGGTCTGAAACCTTAAGATACTGTTCAATTTAGGTTTTTAGGAGGTGTCTGTTGGGCCCCCTTCTGTATTTCAAATCTACAATGATTCTTTTAAAGCATGGCTGTCAAACTCCCGGCCTGTGGGCCAGATGCATCATATGCTGACCAAGCCCATGACCAGTTTAGCAAAGGGGCAAAAAGTCCCAATACCGCTATGACGACATGAGTTTGACACCCCTGCTTTAGAGTCAAAAATAGCCAAATATTTATTGGCTTAAATTTTGGTTTTCCAATGGTTCATTAGTCCCAATAATTCTTCTTGAAAACTTGTTTGCAAGGTGAAAGCAAAAACCAAAAGAAGAATTGTGGCCTCTTTGGGGCTTTTATGTTTAAACAGATCTAAAACTGAAAGCTGTCAATTTGAATATATCATGGCAGACAGATTTAGAAATGGTAGGTTCCAATCCTCAAACTACTTGGCCAATATCATTTGCCTAGTGCTCTGTAGAGCTTTTTTCTTTGATTCTGTTCAATGTTTTTCCTTCTGTTTGTAGATGGGAGATACATCAGAACTCAATTCAATGAGAGATGCTCTTCTAATGGTCAGAATGAATTGGAGACACTTGATATATTTTTGCTTTTCTTTTATGGTAATACACATGCTACACATTGATATCCTTCCAGCAGAAATAAATTCCATTGTTAAGGAAAGATATTTTGTTTCAGAACATAATCCTACTAGAATTGATAAGGTTGCTAAGTTTTTATTTATAGAGATTTCTATGAAAAACCATGAAATGTCCTAAACACTGATATTATGAAACACAGATATGATTTTTTTTCTTTTCGTCAGTGTTCTTTATATTCCATTTTATTTCAGTTTATTTTCTTTATTTTTTGTCTTTGAGGTCACAACTTTTTTGGTGTCATGTAATTGATTCACTGCTTCTGTTATTCACATTGCTTTTGTGTTATATCTTGATGATCATTGACTCTAATTAAATTAAATGATGGTGATAAAAAAAAATCTTGCTTCATCATTAATGTCTTTGCAGAATACTACACAAATATCCATGAGAAAGTATGCAGTAACACTTAGTAAAATATGAACTTAGTTCAGCAAGACAGGAAAAGATAGCAAAAGAAAGAAACTCAATTTTTCTCTGCCTTGACTTTGTTTGATATGAAAAGGGAAATGGAAACACTGTTCAGATTTTAAAAGTCTTGCAGCCTATACAAATAAGTCAGAATTTCTGCAATTTTTTTTTTTTGTGATAGCTATTACATTCTTTAGCCTTACCACAAAGGGTTAGTATCTTTAAAAATTGGTTAACCATCATAGTTCATTATTATACAGGACTATGTGGAAAGCCAATTTTCTGCAAAACATACCGATATCACAAATAGTAAACACTTTTCTTTTGAAATAGCATAGCATGTCCAATATACTTTGAAGAAAAAGAAGGTAAATAATAGAACCGTTGGCTTCTGAAAGTATTTAAAATATGCACAAATCTTTGTGGATCATGCATTCCTAGAATTGTGCAGACTTTTTTCTGATAGATGACAACCATATACATTTGTTTAATAAATATATGAATAATTACCACAGCTAATTATTAAGTACTTGGCAAATTAATTATTTCACTAGCTCAACATACTTCCTAATTCCTGACATTTTGTATTTGTCTAATAATGTGTATGGACAGATTTTATGTATGTATTTATGGTTAGTGTATATGAATGTATGTATAGAGTTGTACTTAGCTCTGTAAAATTCTTATATCTTTGGAATTGATTCAATCAAGGTCTTAAGATTCTTTTAAAGGATAAATCAAACCCTCAGCTGATGAATAAATGTGTATTCTTATGGAAAAATGATCATGGCAAATTATTTTTTGATGACTAAAATTTGTATAGACATTGCTTTGTTGGATAAATATATTACTATTTTAAATTGCACCTTAATATGATAAGATATGAAAATTATGGAAATACAAATTAATAAATTTCAAGATGAATTGAAAATATGAAGACAGTAATGGTTCAGTCTATGAACCTAGGCTAAAGGTACTAAGAATCAAAAAATTGAAAAGGAAGTAAAAAGATGACAAAGTTTCAATAAAAGGAGAGCTGACTTGTGGAAATGTTAAGGTAAGGGTTTGTTCTTCCTATAGATATAGAAAAGATAGAAACTTTGTCAGAGTTATTTTGGGGGCGCGGGGGGGGGGGAATGCTTGCAAGAAATTCTTTTGTTGCCCTCAGAAGTAGATTTTGAAATTGAGAATGTCTATCAAGTTAAAACACTCTCAAAAATCCATAGGAGTGCCCTTTTGACAATTGTGAAATTTCACAGAATGGCAGTTCATGGTATAGTTTTAAGGAAGACATGTGGTTTATTCATTGAAATATAATAACATAGCTTGCAAGTGTTCAAGCAATGTTCTTCAGTCTGTGATAGCTTTAAGGAAAGAATTTTCTTTGGCTCAGATTTTGGCTTATAAAAAATCTATTGAAGTTTTTCTTCTTCCCTGCTATTTTTTATCTGGCCATCTCTGATCAGATCAGTTTATGGATCCTGATGCTGCACTGACATTTCCAAAGATGCAGTTACTGCTAGTTGCCATTTTTAAAGGTTCACATAAGAAAAAAGTTCTTGTTTTGTCTTTATCTTGCTAACATTGCTCCAGTGCTAATCTTAATTGTTTCTGGTCCCCTTTACAAGAGAAGGAAGAGGAAGGGAGATGGTGAATTTATTCTCTCTGGAAGACAGTGGAAAATTAAAGGATTTTAGTGTGTTAGTGGGTTTTAAGATTAATAATCAGAAGACAAATGTGTTAATAAAAATATGAAATTAGAAGATCAAATACAACTGATAGAGAAAACTGGTTTTAAGATTAAGAAAAAATAAAATATTTGGGTATTACTATTCACATAATAGCATCAATTGTATAAAATAATTATACTAAAATATGGAATAAAATTAAGAAATGTTGAGATGCAAAAAATTAAACTTATCACTGTTAATAGTTGTGATAAAAATGAATGTTTTGCCAAGAATTATGTTTTTGTTTCTGGCAATACCTATTTTGATAATTGGTGTACCTTTTGAAAAAAATGGCAAACATATATATCTAAATTTATATAACAAGGATTAAAAAAACATGAGTTAAATATTTCATGTTACCAGATGATATGAAAATAAATAGGTTGAAACTTTTAGAAATGGTTGAACTGGGTGTTCATAAATGGCTTGAATTCTTTTGAGCCTGTGGGACAATCTTAATGTTATTACAATGCATATTGTCCCTTAGTTCGTTTATGTTATGTTAGCAGTATCCCTATGTTAATATTAAATACATGTTTATTTTGGATTCATAACTTATTTAGAAAATGTATTTGGAACAGTGGGCCACTGAAGCTTTCCTTATCAAAACTTAAATTACAATCTGAGGAAAGTAGTGTCATGACCCAGCCAAGGGACACAGATTCTGAATTGCAAGAAGCTGCCCCAGGTAAACCTGTGGAATGTCAGCCTCAGGAAGCACTAAGCCAACAATCACATGAGGCTGATCAAACACAAGCACAACCTATACATCTGAAGCAGTCAGATGAGGCTGGCATAAGGATTCCCAAACTCTGCATCAGATGAGTAGAGAAGGAACAGAGCAGATATATTCTATGAAGTTACTTGCTAAGCAAATTAACAAGTTTCTCCATAGTGATAGCTGCAGCCTAATTTAAAAGCATTGCTAAACTCCTGCTCTTTTTACTGAAAATGTCTGATTTCCTATAAATCCGGTTCATAGAAGAAGCCTTGAACTTCTGATTTCAGGACTGGCTGACCTGGCTCTCTGAACCCTGGAATGGATTTGGACCATTCTTCTGTACATTTCTATTTCAAAACAGACTCTTCAGGTAAACTGCTGTTTTGTTTACATTCCTTTGTTTCTGGTTATTTTTTCAGCTTTGAAATGAAATTCTATCTTTATAAGCAACTATGATAAGTATGGGTGGTTGAAACCAAAGGCAGGACAGGTGATTTTAATTTATCTGATTGCAAAAATACCATTAGGCCAATATTTTATCAACTATCTCTTGATAGAATGACAATATAATGGGATATAATCTCTTGTAGACAAATTGGAAACTTAGTATCTATTTTCTTTACAATCATGCCAAGTATTCAGAAGAACATGGAGTACAAAAAGTGTTTATTCTTAGGAGTACAGGTGTTAAAAATCAGCATATTAGGATCTTAACTGAGTTTTGATGATTCTCATGAATATGTAATGATTTGGAAAAAGTCTGATTTGAAAATTGATGGTAAATAATTTTATTAGAAAGCTTAGACCAAAACTGAGATTATTTTAAATCAACTAATGTGTAATGAGAATTTTAAGGATTTTTCCTGACTTCAAATCAAACCTGAGCTTCTCAATTCAAAACACAGGAGGTAGCTTAAGCACATTCAAATAGATCAATATGAACCAAATTATTTGGCTGTGTCAAAGGTACTTGAATCACTTTGTTGCATAATAAAATCCATTACAGAAATAAATATCATAGAGCTCTATCAAATAATAGAATTTTTTAATTAATATTAAAGAACTAATGGCAAATATTTTGAATGTGGACACTCAGTAATATTTAAAACATAAACTAAGGAACTAGAATTTTCAATAAAGTCATAGTAAGGGTTCAGATTGTTATAAATGTTAAAATAGTATCTACCAAGTTGAGATGGAAGTTGATTCATTAAAAAATGTATTTAGGATGTAGTGGACTTTCCAAACAATGTATTTGAAAGGACAAACATAAGATTTTTTTTTTAATACTGAAAGGGCATGAAATTTGAGAACTCACTAACTGATATAATGGGCTTATGACCATTTAGTACTTTTGGGAACAGTGTTTTTTTATGTACATACTTTTTAATTAAAACTTTAATTACAATAAAAAAGAATAAATATCTGAAGAAGCAACTTACAACCTTTATTATTGCAAGTACAACCAACTTTTGTAACTTTTCTGTTAGTTTATAATCTCTTTATCCCATATCCCATGAAGACGCACAAGCAGGGGTGGGCTTCTACTGGTTCTCACTGGTTCGAGTGAACCAGTTGTTAATTTTATGGCCAATTTGGTGAACTGGCAAATCCCACCCTTGGCTGGTCCAGCCCACCCCACTCCCTCCCAGGACTCCCCACACAACCCATTTTGGATCACAGGTAAGTGCAAGGCCTGTGCGTGGGCTCGGGGAGGATGAAAAATAGGCCAGAAATGGGCCTGTTTCAGATGTCCAGAGAGCCTCCAGAGCCTGGGGAGACCATTTTCGCCTTCCTAGAGGCTTGAAGAAAACTTCTTGGGCCCAAGGGCAAAAAATGGGCTTCCTGGAAGTTCCGGAAGGCTGCAAACAGGTCCGTTTCCAGCCTCCAGAAAGCCTCCAGAGCCCAGGGAGGGTGAAAACAGCCTCCCCACAGTTCATTTTCACTCTCAAGGTAGTGCAGGAGGATGACTAGGCCACACCTACCATGGTGTCGCCCACCCAGCAACTGAGCAGAGAACCAGTTGTTGCATTATTTGAAGCCCACCCCAGTGCACAAGAGCATTGGAAACTAAACAATCCCTTGATACACCTTGAGCATCTGCAAACATTTGTGGCCTTCAGTATGGAAAGACTAACTTGCTGGTTTAAAAAAGAACATTTTTCCCCATTTCTTCAGGTGTCACACTTTTGCAGTATGGAACAGATGGATAGAGTATGGTATCTCTCTCTCATTCTTTCTCTGTTCCTTATTTCCATATACTTCTCAGGGTAGGAACAGGTAGGTCAGAAACCCAATTAAGTCCATTAGGATTTATGCCACAACTCTTGAGGCACCTTCCTATCAACCCCATTGACTGGAGCTGATCCAACCACCCTAGTGAGTATTTTAAAAATAACTTGCTTCTTAATAAATACAAACAATTCAATTCAGATAGGTGGAAGCTTCCATTCCAAATAACAGGTTAAAGAAACTCAGCAGAGTGGTTTGCTGTCACCTTGAAACAGATCTAGTAGGAAGCATGTGTTTTGAAAGCTCTGTAGCCACCAGCACATAGAGGAAAATAGCCAAAGAAAGGAAGGGGCTTTTCTTCTTGATAGGGGGTGAATGGTCTAGAGGAAAAGAAATATAAAAAACATAAGAAAAAAGAATGCGAGTATAAAAGCACAAAGTGCAGAGTTGCAAGTACTGGTCATGCTGGCCGTTAACTGAAGGGTTAAAAAACAGACATAATCCCAAAGAGAGGAATTAAGGCAGAACTGTATCTATAAGAACAAAGCATTATTATATAACAGTAATGCTATAGAATATAATAGTAAAAAAGAAATGTTGTAATAATAAGAGAGTATAGTATAGAGAAAATACTATATATTGAATAGTAATCAAATACTGTAATTTTTACAGTAACAGTAATTAATGTAGTAATACAGAAATAATAGCAATTGAATATAGGACAGGACAATAGATCCTACTCACATGTAGACCTCTGATTTCACATTTCACTTTATCTCCCTTTTTTCTAAATTAAGACTTTCTGACCCTTATAAGGAAATATTTAAAAACTTGCCTGTCCAAGATTCAGTCCCTTTGGTGACTCTTTTAAGCCTGAGTCAATCTGATTTGGTACAATTTTGTTTTTTTTAAGGTGACAATTGATTTCCCAATCCAGAAGGTCTCAACGATGTTATCTAAGAAGTCTGCATTATGAGAAGGACATTTGAGAGAATCTCTCCGCACCATCTTCCCTAAAGAGTATAATGCAAGGCTGTGAAAGATGACTGAGGGAGGCTAAAATGACATAGAGAAGCTTATTAAGTTGTTAGATTATTCATCAAAAGTAAATTCTCACATAGTTACTAATTAAGATTTTATTACATGCATTTGTTGCTTGCTAATTAGGTAACTGAAGCTCTTTGTTTACAGTGTATCCACTTCCTTTAGAGGGCAAACAGCAATTAGTGTGGGCTGCTGCTGTTGCTTCCTTCCATATCCATTCCCAAAATTACTGTCATTACTTGTGCCTTCTACTCTACTGCAATCTCCCCCAAGGCTTGATCCATGCACATATATTCAATAAGAGGGGAAGAGAGAGAAATAAAAGTAACAAAAATCTTTCTTTCCAAGATTCGGATTTTCAAAAAAGAGGGAGGAAGAAGTACTTCAGGCTTAGATTTTATTTTTTTTAAAAGAGCTTAACAGATAAATTACTTCACCTTTCCAATACCATAGATCATATAATGAATACCATATACAATGCAATATTCTTTATTGGCCAAGTGTGATTGGATACACAAAGAATTTGTCTCCAATGTATAAGCTCTCATTGTACATACAAACAAATAACAAAGTAATATAATCATAAGATACCAAGAGCAGAAGGTAATAGGAAAAATGAAAAAGATAATAGTAATACAGCCCTATTACATCGGTAAATAGCCTTAGACATAAAACAGTACTGTGGGAATTATATGTGGTCAGCAGAGTGATGACATGAGGGGAAACAAAACTGTCTCTGTGTCTAGTTGTTTCCGCATGCAATGCTCGATAACAGAGTCCTGAGGGGAGGAGTTGAAACAGTTTATGTGCGGAATGTGTGGGGTCTGTAGTTATGTTTTCAGCCCTCTTTCTAGCTCATTTAACCCATGAAGGGCCATAGGTTAAATGTAATGCTATATAGAAAATGTATTTTCTTTTTTGAACCATTTGAGGGGGATCTGTTTTTCAAAAAACTTGTGATGGTGGGGGAGGATGACAAAAGTCTCATTGCTGGAATTTTGTTTCCTTTACTTATTTAAACCAATGCCTGAGAGGATTCTGACACTTTCATGGTGCAATTATCTCTCCAATGAGGGGTCCTTAGTGTGCTTTGAACTTGGTTTTTTGTTGTTGCTGTTTTGCAGACATTGATTATGAAAACTAGGTAGCATCATCACTACTAGTCCTCCAATGGCTCGCAAACGTCTTTGCAACCTTCTCCCATAAGACTTTCACTGATCAGGAACAGGACAGGAAACCATGAACAAATCGTTATGCCTTGCTTACACCAGTCTGAGGATGGATCATCAATATTTCAGGATAGCAGGAAAAGATGGCAGCATTCTCAAATGATCCCTAACTTTTTGGGAAGGCCACTTCCACCCAAAGTCCTATGCATCAAAAATATTTTTCTAACCATTAGTATATAGATGAATACTAGACAAAGGGATGACTAACAACAACAAAAACATCCTGTGATAACACACCCAAAATAAGAACATCTGCCTACCCCAGGTCCTTGGGTAGGACTCAATAAATGGATAAAAGACCAAATCCAGTCTAAACATCTGGCTACATGTGTGGAGCCACAACTGGATAGTGTGCTATTCCTTGACATATTTTCTTCATGAATAATTTGAGAGAACATGAAAAATATGACTAAGCCAACCGCAAGCATTATTATTAATGCTATCAAGAAGTAGTTTGTCAGTTCCTTCTTCCAGGGTGTTTTTAAATTACAATTCCAACTTATACCTGGAAGCTCCTGGCTGTTTCTTACCCAAATGGTAACCAGTCTTGATTCTTCTTGCATTTCTAGATCAAGCAAAGTTAGATAGGTTCTGCTGAAATCAGAAGCTAAGTAAGCTTGGACCTGGTTAATACTTGATGGAAGACCTGTAGAAAGCAGCAGCCTAAAGGCCTAAAAGCTGGAAAAGAAAAAGATGGCAGTTCATTTCCAGATGTGACCAATTAAGTCAGTAGAAGTTGAGCTCACCTTGAAAGTAACTTTAAGAAAATGGAAAAGTTTTTTTTTTTAAAGTCACATAAATCCACTAGTCAGTTTAAAATATTAGAGCTATGGAAGGTCTAGCATGAGGTCTTTTTAGTAACTGTAGATTACCTTTAACATAAAAGTCCAGCAAGATGAGACAGGCTTAGGTGATGTTTTCATTTCCATTTTGGCAGTGATGGGATTCAATTCTGTGGGCATGGCTTGGTGGGTATGGCATGGCTTGGTGGGTGTGAAAGGGGAAGGATACTGCAAAATCTCCATTCCCACCCCACTCCTGAAGAAGGTTACTGCAAAATCCCCATTCCCTTCCCACCCCACTAACCTGCTTTATAATTTTATTGCTTTAATAATTTAATAATATTTAATAATATTGCTGTTCAATACCACAGACAATACTGCTGCCCTTCAAAAAGATCTTGACTATGTATCAGAATGGTCAAACAAATGGCAACTTCAAATCTCAACAAATAAATGCTCTGTCTTACATATTGGCAAAAAAAATCAGAAAATAAAAGACAAGCTGAATAGTCAAGACCTTGTTGATGATCCAAGCTCTGTAAAGGACCTTAGAATACTCATCTCTAATGATCTAAGTGCTAGAGCCCACTGTAACTACATAGCCAAAAAGGCATTAAGAGTTGTTAACCTAATCCTATGTAGCTTTTTCTCTGGTAATATCACACTACTAACTACAGCATACCAAACATTTGCTAAACCAATACTCAAATACAGCTCATCAGTCTGGAACCCATATTACATATCTGATATTAGCACAGTTGAGAAAGTCCAGAAATATTTCACAAGAAGAGTTCTCCACTCCTCTACTCGTTGTAGAATACCTTATGCCACCAGACTTGAAATTCTAGACCTAGAAAACCTTGAATTACGCCATCTTCAGTCTGATCTAAGTATGGTATATAAAATCATACATTACAATGACTTCCCTGTCAATGAATAGTTCAGCTTCAACCACAACAATACAAGAGCACACAATAGATACAAACTCAAGGTTAACCGCGCAAAACTTGATTGCAGGAAATACAACTTCAGCAACAAAGTGGTCAATGTCTGGAATATTCTACCTGACTCTGTGGTTTCTTCCCCAAACCCCAAAAACTTTAACCTTAGACTATCTACTATTGACCTCACCCCTTTCCTAAGAGGTCTGTAGGGGGCATGCATAAGTGCACCAAGTGCCTACCATCCCTGTCCTATTGTTTCTTTTATTTTTCTTATATGTACCCATTTCATGTATTCATAACTATGTATATACTTATACCCATTATCTTGTAAGCGATTGACAAATCTAAATAAATAAATAAAAAATAAATAAAAATAAATAAAAATAAATAAAAATAAATAAATTCCGTTCTCCTGTGTAGGGCAACAAAAGAAGACCCAGACAATCAGCTGGGACTTGGGAGCCATAGAATAGATGGGGGCAAGGCCAGTTAGAGATGGTATTTGCCAGATCTTCGAACTACTCAAAATTTCTGCTACCAGTTCTCTAGAACTGGTCAGAACCTGCTGAATACCACTTCTGCATATATTTTGGGGGTGGGGGGGTGGGAAGCATTGCAGGGGAAAACAAGGATGAAAGAAAAAGGAGCAGAGAGAAATGCTATAGTTCTAATTTTACAGGTAACTTTATAGCTGTCTCTTTATCCACCTTCCAGGTAATAAAAGTAGAAAAAGTCAGCACAACCTTTTACTGTTGATAAGAAGTCAGTGCTTCCCCCGTGATTGCCACACTAGAGTGGTATCACAGGATTTTTCTTTTATGTTGTTTTGGAGGGTTCACTCACATTTTTTTCTCTCCCTCTCATTTTTTCTCAATCTCTCCTCGCTTTTTGTTTTTCTTCCACCTACTCTTAAAACGACACCAGAGTTTAGGAATGATTATCAGATTATGCACAACTGCCTTGCTACTTAAAAGTGGCAAAATAAAGCATTCTCTTATGTCCTGTAGATTTTCCTTGACATGCTTTTCTTTTCATTCTGCTTTACAACAAAAACAACAATTCAGAATATAATGTTTGTTACCCTCGTCCTCTTCTCAAGCCCTTTAGAGCTGTTTATGAACACATTCATATTTCTGCTCATTGTCTTCTCCCTCTCCTTACCAAGGCTGTTATTTCTCCCCAATGCACTCCTGAAGGAATATTGAAAAGTTTCTCACAACTGTCAAGATGCTTGGACTTCTTGATATCTAACAGGCATAATAACATCGATCTAAGAACACTAATCCTCAGTGCTCTGCTTATCCCAACATTTGTGTTTCTTGCAGAAGAGAAGATGATCTTCTTTCAAAAGTAGGAAGTTACATTTATTTTTGCTCCTGCTTCCAACATTCCAGGAATTTTTGCTCCCACTTCCAAATTTGGTATTAATGAAAGATGTGTAGGTTTGTTTGTGTGCATGCACACATTTAATATGGCAGCTGGTGGTTTCAATGGAAGACAGACCACTTTGGTTTAAGGGGATTCAAAAAGCGGTAAAAGGCTTCAGTCCACTTTCCTAATGTTGGTATGGCAAAGAGAACATTGCCTGTTCCCATGATTTCCCCATGAAAATAGTGTTTATTAGCCAGTGAAAATGAAAGCCTCTTTGTAATTTTTTCTAGGAATGTACATTTGGGAACGGCAGGAGATCAAGACATTGTCCATGGTAGACAGTGTCTTTTATCAGATCAAAGATACTCTGTTTTCGCAACCAGAAATCATTACAACTCTTTATGACTTTACTCCATCACACACCACAGCTGTTCTCTTATCTTTGTTTGAGACCCACATGCCTAGAAGGAGAGAAATTTATAGCCATATAAAATTTCATTGGTGAAACACTAGCTATTTTATAGACTGATATATGTATGGGGATGCAGCTTCCTAACTAAAGCACTGTGTGTAAGGGTTGGTGTTTGTCTTACATTGATATACTGATGAATCACCATGGTAGCGAACTGGATTTATTTACTGTAGCCTATTGATTTATAGCCAAACCACCTTCTTTCTAAAGGCTCAGGGAAAGTAGCATCAAATTAATTATAAATCTGCAATGACAGCAGACCTCTGATAGGGGTGAGGAATTACATATGAGCTATGCCCAAATGTTCTTAGACACAGAAAACCTTAGCACATCTTGTTGTGTTGGATTTATATTTAGCTTGAGGAAGGGGAAGGAGAAGGAGGAGTTTCCACACTGGAATATTGAAAATAAAGCACATGATACAGATGTGAATTCTGAGTGTCACTTCTGCATCAGGCTACAATCCTCTGGAATATACTTCTAAAAATCCTTAGGTTCAGGGCAAATTAAAAATCAGAGAAAATTGTAGGCTTTTCTGAACAGGGTTTCTTTTTTCAATCCATACCATCCTGTAGTTTATTACATGATATGTATTATAATAAATGTGTTTGTTGTTGTATGAAGTGGTGCAGAATTTGCTCCAAAATCACTACCTTGGCAATACCAGTGTTGAGGGATACCAGAAATTGTAGTTCAGCAATATTTGGAGGGCCACAATCCCCATCCAGTTTTTCCTTAAGATTTCTACTTGCCTATGAAAAAAAATTGGCTGATATAGAATCAGGATGAAATAAATACTCTAAAAGGTTAAAAAAAGATCTTTACTGGAAAAATGTTTTCAGTTGGCAAGTCTTATTTCAGGGATTATTGTAAAATTGGCAAATTCCTTCAAATTTCTTCATTTGTTAGCCCATACAATGCAAGCATTATCTCTAAATTTTACTCATGACTAAATTAAACCCCAGCAATTTCAATAAATCTATTCTAAACTAGATGCATACATATTGGCAAAAAGTACAGCCATGTTACTGTCTGGATTATTTGGACAATATTGTGAGTCATAAAAATAATGTTTCTTTGAAACATACTTTGAATGCTGGTAGCTTTTGTACACAACTTCCCCTTACTTAGTTAACTTTCCAAGAACCTTACATTGAATTTCAAAAATTCTCAATATTGTCTTTATTTCCTTATGGACTTTTTGCATAAAAAAAATGAAACTGTGATTTATATTTTGATGATTTGATGTGATAGATTATAGAAAGAAGAGAATCATAATGTAACTTTAGAGAGAGGGGTTAAAATATAATACTTGCGATTGCTGTGAAGAATATTGGAAGATCTTTTATATTTCTTTTTTCTATTTTTATTGCTCTTTTAGCTTTCTCTGTTATTTACCTCCTGTTTTCTTTGTTCTAATTTAGTTTGTTTAGTTATTTCACTTTAAAAAATTAATACTAATTATATTTTTTTAAAAAACTTGACTTTCTTATACATTTTCCCTGATGTAGCCTTTAAAAAAAATGATGTCTCTAATGTAAGCATTTCTTTTGTAAAAAAAACCCTACACTTTACAGAACTTTTATAAATATTCCTTCTTTTTGCACATGCATATCTCACAAATACAATCTTACGTGGAGATTCTATTTTGTCAGATTTCACCAATCTTTTTCTATAGAAATCCATGGTAGATTATTTTACATCACTTCCTTAAATAAGGCTCTGTTGTATCTAAATTTTCTATTATAGCAGGGGTGGGGAACTATGGACCTTTTATGACTTGTGAACTTCAACAGGCTCAGGAATTCTGTGAGTTGAAGTCCACAAGTCATAAAGGGCCATAGTTCCCCATCAATGTGTTACAGTGACACATAATCTGAGATCATTGGCTATCTATATGTTACTAAGTCTATTTTCAAATTCCTTCTTTGTGAATGTCATTGGTTATAGTTAAAATAAACACACCCATAACATGTAACTACTTTAGCTCCATGCTTGAATTTTTTTAAAAAATCTATTTTTCCTTAGCATTTTTTACTGCATTAACAAGGGATGGCAAGGGATGACTTTATGATATTTTGAGCATTTTTTATGAAGAGTGAATTGCTGTTTTGAATTGAAAGTAACAGGAAATTTACATCAAGCTGGCACCAGCACAGAATGCTGTGCTAACGGAAGATGTTTTTTGCAAATAAAAAACAATCGCTAAACATTGTACTTGAATGCATTTTCCAAAAATAGCATTTCAGCTTTATTTCCCTTTTCCTACTTGCTCATATAAGTAATAGGGCTAAAGTTAAAAAGAAACATCAAACAATGGCAGCATGAAAATGCCAGAAACAAAATGTAATATAATTAAAAATAGACAACATCCAAGCCACTGGATGTAGATTTTAGATATATAATGTTTGACCGAAAAGCGGGAAAAACAGCAGGCATCAAAAAGCCTATAAATAAGTTAAACCACTCTTTGTTGATTATTCCATGCTTGGAATGATTCTGCTGAGAGAATCTTCTCTTTAATGCACTTCATTTGATACAACTGCAGAATATTTTATGGATTGGCAGGAATATGTGGGAGATTTTTCTATCATCTGAGTCATATGCATGATCATTATCTGGCAACCTCTCAGAGTTCTGAGAATGATGGAAATTAGCCAACCTAAGGAGAGTATTTTAACTAGTTAGGAAGATAGGAATGCAGAAATGATAACAATTATAAATAGGGAATGTTAATAATAAAAATAATAAAAAGATAAAACAGAATTATTTTGAACAAGTGAATAAGCTGAGAAGGTGGCTAGCCTATAGACTTAAGAAAGAAAAAGAAAAAAGAGTAATCCAACAATTGAAGGACGCTGATGGTACGCTATAACATCAAACTGAAAAGAAAAAACATATTGTTAAAAGTTTTTTTGAGGAATTATATAGTAGGGAAGACGTACCAGAGGGAAATATCCAACATTACTTAGAAGGAAAGGGGCTACCTCTGATCCCGGAAGAGGATAAAGAAGAGATAAACAGGGAAATAACATTAATAGAACTATAAGCGGCAATCCTGAAACAGAAAAACAATAAGATACCGGGACCGGATGGTCTCCCTGGGGAACTGTATAAAATGCTCCAAGAAAAATTAGAAATGCAATTATTAGAACTCTATAATGAGGTACTGATGACAGCAAAATTACCTAAGTCATGGGGGGAGACGTACATAACATTAATCCCAAAAGAAGATTCGGACCATTAATTAATTCAAAATTACAGGCCCATATCCATTTTAAATGTTGATTATAAAATATTTATGTCCAAAATGGCAGAAAGATTGAAAAAAATCCTTAATCAGATCATTCATAGACCAAAACGGATTCTTACCAAATAGACAAATTAAAAATAATATCAGAATGGTATTGAATATAATAGAATATTATGAAGCAAACCCAGGAAAACAATTGGCAATGGTCTTCCTCGATGCACAAAAGGCATCTGACAATGTTAATTGGAAATTCATGATGCAACAATTAAAAAGCATGCAATTTGGCAATAAATTTATTAAATTGATTTTGACAATTTATACGACACAGACGGCCAGTGTAATAATGAATGATGACAGAACGGAAACATTTAAGATCAACAAGGGAGTAAGGCCGAGATCCCCATTGTCACTCCTTCTCTTTATTCTTACCTTAGAAAACTGATTGGAAAACATTAGGAAAAATGTAGAAATCAAAGGGGCTTTAATCAAAAAGGAGCATTATAAGGTACGGGCATTTGCCGATGATATAGTATTTTTTCTGGAGGATCCAGAGGATACGGGGGTAAAATTAATAAAGGAAATAGAGGAATTTGGCAAGGTTGCAGGCCTTAAGATTAAAAAAAACAAAACAAAATTATTGACTAAAAATTTAAAAGATAAGCAAAAAAAAAAAGAATTAGAAGGAAAATTGGGAATGCAAAGTGTGAAAAAGGTAAAATATTTAGGCCTTTGGTTAACAGCAAGATGCTCTTCAATCAAAAAATGTAACTATGACAAATTAATAATACAAATAAAAAAAAGAATTGGAAATGTGGGGGAAATTACAGCTATCACTACTGGGAAAAATTGCGGCAATTAAAATGTCTACCCTACCAAAAATACTACATCTTTTTCAAACTGTACCAATAAGATTGGATAAAACCTTTTTTTAGAGAATTAGATCGAATAATAAGTAAATTTGTTTGGGTTGAGAAAAAAGCTAGGATAAAAATGAAATTATTATAGGACAAAAGAGAAAGGGGTGGCTTTGGACTCTCTGACTGGGAAATGTATTATCAGGCTGCGGCTATGGTATGGGTTAAAGATTGGATCAACCTGGAAAATAGAAGAGTATTGTCGATAGAGGATTACGATTTGCAGAGACGGTGGCATAGTTTTCTCTGGGGTGGGAAATGTAAACAGCATGCATATTTTCAGAGACACATGATTAGAGATTCATTCTTTCGGACATGGAACAAGATTAAAAAGAACCATTATACTAAAATACCGAACTAGTTATCAACTATAGAAGCACAAATATACCCTAATGCAATGGATCTGGGGAAAAAGAGGAGTTACAAAGACCTATTAGACACACAAGGAAGATTAAAAACGAGACAAGAATTACAGCAACAAAATATAACAATAGATTGGTGGCCATACATGCAAATCCAGGCGATATATCAGAACAAAGAACAATTTGGTTTCTGTATGGAAAAGCATCAATTAGATAAAATTCTATAAGAAATGGAAAAGAAAATGATTTCAAGAATATATAACATTCCAGTAGATTTTAAAATGGAAGAGGAGGTGGTCAAAGAAATGATGGTAGTATGGGCAAAAAACGTTGACCACAATATAGACCTGGAAAATTGGGAGAGAATGTGGGAATCAAATTACAAACTAATTACATCCACAGCATACAAGGAAAATCAATACAAAATGTTCTACAGATGGCACCTTCCTCCCACTAGATTGGCAAAAATGTTTAACTCAGACCCAAATTGTTGGAAATGTGGAAAAGAAAAAGGCACTTATTTTCATACCTGGTGGACATGCCAGGAAGTGACAAAATATTGGCATACAATTAGACAATGGATAGAAGAAATCACAAATCAGAAAACTGAATTTAATCCAGAAATTTTTTTATTAGTTATAATAACACAAAAATGCAATAAAACAGATAGATATATTATGTTACATATATTAACAACTGCAAGGATTTCGGACACACAACTTTGGAAGGAAAAAAGAGTTTCACCGGAAGGCATGGTTATTAAAAAAATAATAGATTGTATAGAGATGGACAGGCTAACAATGAAAATAAAAGACAGAGAAAATTCAATTTATTACATGGCCTGGGATGCTTGGTATGAGTGATTTAGAAATAAAAAGAAAATAAAATGGCAATTAGGAAAAGAATGAGGGAATATGTAAATATGTAAATATACCATGGAGAAGATTGAGATGTAAGGATAAAAGATATTGATTTATAGTAAGAGTAAGATGCAATGATAAGGCTATAAGTAAATACATATACTGAAAAATGTGAGGAAATGCAAAAGATGTCTTGATGTTGATAAAAATGTATAAAGTTTTGTTTTATGTTTTTTAAAATTTGGAAACTTAATGAAATTTATAAAATAATAATAATAATAATAAAAATCCCCAAAAGTAACTACTTTGACATAGTTATGGAGGATGAGAACTATGACAGAGGTTCAGCCATACAGGACACAAAGAGTATCTCTACCATAATTAATATAGTGAGATGTAATTTATAGAACATATTGGATGCAAAATCCCAAAACAAAAAAAAAAGCCAAATAGTGCACCACCAAAAAAGCCAAAAAGTGCATCACCAAAATAAGCTGGAAAATAAGATCAGCAAGCTAAAGTCAGATGCAATGAACTAGAACAGATGGGGGCGGTGGGGAGTTGAAGAATAAGATCAAAGAATATCTATTCAAGAAATATCTAGAAACAAGGATGTACAAGGGAGCACTGGAAATAATAAAGCAGCAAACAATGGTGGTATTCAGCCAGTTTGCACCGGTTCAAAGGAACTGGTAGCAAAGATTTGGCATGCGTCGCCAAACTGGTAGTAACTTCTGGCTGGCCATATCGCCACTTGCTCGCTTGCCCCGCCCACCCAATGCTCGCTCATCCAGTCCGCCTGATGATACCCCGCCCAGTCACTCTTTAATGTATTTCTTTTTTTCCCCTCCTGACAATCAGCTGTTCCTATGATCAGCTGTGCTGGGATTCCTCTCGCTTACTTACTGCTTCACTCAGGAGGCTTCCCTGGGGCCCAGGAAGGTAAAAAATGGAGGGGGTGGAGGGTTTTTTTGCCCCCCCGGCTCAATTTTCTGCCTTCCTGGGCCCCAGGGAAGCCTCCTGGGAGCAAAACCCACCCCAGGAAGCTTCCCTGAGGCCCAGTAGCCCCCCCCAAAAAAGTGGGGGGGGGCTGTGTACCCCCTCAGGACAATTGTGGGATTCAGCCAGTTTGGGAGAACCAGTTGTTAATTTTTTGAGCAGTTTGGTGAACTAGTTGTTGGAAGAAATCATTAGGGCAGAGAACCAGTTGTTAAATTATTTCAATCCCACCATTGTCCCATGCTCAGTTTCCTGCCTTCCTGACCCCTAGGGAAGCATTCTGGGAGCAAAAACGCCCTCCCCAGGAGGCTTGCCTGAGGCCCAAAAGGCCCAAAAAACAGGGGGGAGCTGCAAAAAGCAAAAAAGCCATGCCCACCTAGTCACATAGCCACACCCCTAGCCACATCCCCTAGTCACACCCACAGAACCAGTAAACATTTTTGAATCCCACCACTGAGAATCTCACTGTTCTGAGACTTTTAGAATTCAAAGAGAAAGACACCAGCCGCATAACATTTCAGATTCAACAATAGTTGGTGAGAACAAAAAAAAAAAAGTCTGGATAGTGGATATGTCACTAGCTGGAGAAACCAGAATAGAAGTGAAAGAACTGGAGAAAATCACAAAATACAAAGACTTGCAAATAGAATAGTGTAACTGTAGGAAAAGAATGTAAAGATAGTACTAATAGTAATAGGCAAAATATCTAGAGTATCACTTGAACATCCATCGGCATTGAGAAAATCACCATCAGTCAATTGCCAAAGGCTCCTTTACTTGGAACAGATTACATCCCATGACAATACCTGCAATACCATCAAACAACAACATTCTGTCTATCCAAGATCCTTAGGAAGGACTCAGTAGGTATATAAAAATGCCAAACCATGTCTAAACATCTGACTGGCTGTACAACAGCAACAACAACAATAATAATATCTGATCACCTCTAATGGATAAACAGACTGCTGGATTTTATTTGCATAAGACAAAGTGCAGGCAGATGGGCTATGGTATAGGCAGTCCTGTGTACACTCTGGATGTCTTTGATAGAAGGGCTATAGAAAGGTTTCATTATTGATTCTCAGCGCTGGTCAATTGTTGCATGGCTTCCATTTCTGATGATGAAAATGCTTATTTTTTGCCTGTGTTGTGCAAGTTCTTTATAGAAGCCACTGAGTTCCAGTTTCATAGGATCAGTTTCTTGAATACTGCATGATGATCTCAATTATACATCACCCAGCAAAAGGAAACAGGTCTCTCCTTCATGGTTTCATGGAATGTTCTTTATTCATGTTATTCTTTTTCAATGAAGGAACAGAATGTACACTTTGCTAATTAACTGAGCCAGGTATGAAAGTGTAATAATTTAATCCAACAAAGTACATTTGTAAATTCAGCTTTGAGTTTCTTGCAAACTAGAGTGTCTCAGCTGGATAGATTTCACTTGCCCAGGAAAACTGGATGCACATTCAGGATATAATATAAGCTTTTTGAGTTGCCTTTAGAAATTTGAAAATCAGTATGGTATTGTACTGGACTTAAATCTATGAAATGCCTAGTTATTGCATATGATCAGGATTAACTGTTTGAATGCATGCATTTACTGTATGTCTGAATGTGAATATTGCATAACTTCCTTGGTTCCTTCAAAAAAGGTGTATATTTAAAAAAACAAAGTTAATAAACTTGTGTATGTTGTTAGAGGATACACAAAGAGTGATCTAGTTTGTTGGATTTTTATTTGGAAGTCTACAAAACAACATCATGAAGGAATTTGCATGTGAAGTTCTTCATGGTAGAAGATTGACTAATCATAATCATTATAATGTTGAGTAAGTCCTGCATTAGGGTTAATGAACATAGGCAACTAAATATAGAATTGTGAACCAGAAGCATGCATCTAATCTGGTCGGACTCCTTGACTGGGTCAAAATTTGACAGAACAATCAAAACATCCATCTGCATGTATAATATATATTCCCTCTCTCATACGTACACATAGAGAGTTTAATGATAGCCTTATCTCAGTATGGAAGGACTTGACATTGTTTAAATGTCGGAATTTTAATTAGCAAAATTTCACCATATTATAAAGCAGTTGAACACATCTTAATCACTAAACAAATGCTGATGGGTAAAAACAAACAATTACATTCTAATTTGGAAGGGAAAATGCTCTTTGCCTTGGCAAAAATTATAGGCTACATCCTTATTTTGCTTATAAATCACTTGCTCACCATATCAAATGATAGAAATCTTCCCACTTCCCTGCACTAAAGACGATTGCTTTTTACATTTTTTGTTTTGCCTTTAGTTTAATTAAAGCCATTTTCTTTTAGCTCAGAGCTACTTCCCAGCTTCTGTCTTCAGATATTTGAAAGGTGGAGAGCAAATGAGAAGCAATTTGCCCCTTCACTGAATAAAACAATAAAAATATATGCAAAGTTGATTTTTGCGCAAGATGATGTAATATATTTCTTAAGTTCTCCTTGGTATCAGCATGTCCCTTTAGGACATGCATGTTTTCTGATCTGTCTCTCCAACTATTTCTCAACAAACTTGCTGAAAAGTCTTTTTTCATTAACTTCAAAAATCTGATTTACAGATTTTCATTTGTCTAATATGAGAAATAATTGATTTTAAGCATGATTGTGGGAGGAGGAGGAGGAGGAGGAGGAGGAGGAGGAGGAGGAGGAGGAGGAGGAGGAGGAGGTGGCTAGACTTCTTAATGATGTTTCTGGGCAACATCATTGGTTTATCATTACTTCTAAAATCTGAAAACTAGTATTTTTAAGCATGATTTCATCACAATGTTTCTCCTGGTATCTATTGTTTCCAGTCATAAAAGTAATGGAAAATTTCAATGCTCTCTCTTCTTCACCAGACAGCTATCAAGGTTGATCTTTTGTCTGATAGGGAAAGAGAGTGGGTTTCATCAGGGCTGTGTGGAAGAATCTCAGGAACAATTTCATTTGGAATCCTACTGGGGTACATCAGTTGTTGGATGAGGAAAAATTGAGTAGCTCTTTACTCCTTGTGATGATGGGGGGGGGGGGGTAGAAAAATCACCAGATTTTTATCTGGCCATAACAGCAAGAACAAAGAAAATTCCTATCTCTGAACATATTGGACACAGATCAACCATGCAAAACTTGGCATCAGATCTTAAAAGAGAACATACAGACTGAAGACATCAAAGAGAACAATGCAGAAGATGCTGCTGTAGATAGGATTCATTGGAAGAAGCTTGTTGCCCCATGCATTTCATGCAAAAGGAACCAATGATGATGATGATGATGATGATGATGATGATGATGATGATGATGATGACACTGCTGCTGCCTGAGGAGGAAACCATATCCGATGTGTGCCTATTTGGGGGGCCATGGATGACCTAGGTTAGGCCATGACCATCATGGTGACTATGAATTCCTGAGCTACTTCCAAAGCATGACCTAGAAATAGCCTCCAGAAGCTCAAGTAGGGAGTTTGCTACGGAGCAGGAAGGCTAGTGCATTAGCAGCAATCTTAGCTGATCTCACAATAAACAGTGTCTCACAACTCTGTCAGACTCCCATACAGCACCTGCTACTTCTCTTACATTGCCTTGATGTTTGGCTAGTGTCATGCCCTAAACTCAGCCAGGCGTATTTCAGAGAGGGATAGCTCCCTCTGTGAATGATAAAAATTAAAACAATTATTTAATATTTACTATGTTTATTTAGTTTAATTAATTAAATTTTAAATTAAATTAAAAATAATTAAATTGAATTATTTAATTGTCCCATGGCAAGTTGTCCCATGGTGAGTTGACCATTGTGAGTTATGCTGTGGTGAGTTGGCCATGGTGAGTTGGCTTCAGCGAGTTGTCCCATTTCATGTACCTAACCAGGTTTTTTGTAGTAATTTCCAGGTGACTGGCTCCTTACTAATAACATCACAAATAAGAGAAGCTTTGTTATTAACTGGCCTGATATTAAGCAACACTGACTGAATATGGCACCAGTATCATATTCTGGGATATCTTCTCTGGGAGTGGCCTACACTCTGTTTCCATCACACAGTCCCTTGTTCATTACCACATAAATTAATTGATCTGCCCCAAATGTAAGTCATTTTGTCTCTTGCCAATATTTTTATATGTGATGGGTATCAAAGAGAAAGATGGAGATTAGCTCTTTCGTCAGCTCCATCAGCCCCTCCCCCAAAAGAAGAAGGGAAATAAATTACTATTTATCTAGGGGAGGAACTGAGGGGACAAGTGAGGAGTGTGTTTGTGGTCTTTTGTAACTCCTAAAGGTCTATGTGTAAAAACAGTTCAAATTTCTTCTAGCTGCTCAAAAAAGTAGATCCAATTTGAGGAGACAATGGGGAAGATAAACTGTGAGGAGGAATTATTCAGATCCCTTTTCCCACCCGCAGCTCCCATTTTTCAGACTGGTAAAAGTGGGGCCTGTTATTTCTAAACATAGTTTTTCCATTCTAACAATGAGTAAAAGTTGGGGAATTCAGAAGTTAGCTTTGCAGAAGTTAGATATCCAATCCCCCCTAAATCTTGGCTTCCAAGATGAAATCCCCCATTTAAATCACTCAGACTGGGGGGTGGAGGAGCAGGCTATAGAAACCTGTAGGAACTGTCCTTTATTTCTAATCCCTTATTACATTTTGACTAAAATTGTGGAGGAGGAGGGTTCATATTATATTCTAATGGGAATTTCTGGAGAAGAGGACAGGTATATCTAAATGCTTTCAGATGTTTTAGGCTGCATCCAGAGAAGTCTGGATGAGACAAAAGCAATAGCATGAAGATAAATCTAGTGATGCTACAGTTAGCAACTCATGGGGAAGAGTCCTAGGTGAATAACAAATTACTGACTTTGAGAGACCATCACCTTGTTTCCTACACTATTAAACTATCTACCAGTTTGTCCTGAATGCATCTCCTAATATGATGCTGACAAGGAAAATTCCAGGAAGAGTGGGTTAATTCATTTCAAAATATCAATTAGATTAAATCCTTGGGTTCTGTAACTTCCCTCCACATATCCGATTCTTTATTTAACATTACCTTCAGTGCAAATTTCCATAGCTCAAGCTAGCTTGTGTTTTCTCTCTTAGTATCATAACCATTCTTATGTTAAAGAAAATTACAGAATTACCCAAAGATTAATTAAAAATGGGAAGAAATAGTTCAAAGCCCTCTCCAACCTAAAGACCCTGAGATCATCACTAATGAGTAATGAGTACAGTTAATGAGCAGCCACCAAGTACTGGCATTAATGAATCAACATAAGGTTTCTGGCTATGGTTATAGATCCTTTCATTCTATTTTTCTTTGACTTTCTCACCTCTATACATAATGGAGGTCATGTAACTCGCAAGCATCTGGGTTTATTCAGAACAAAATTATTTTTGAAGCATTTGGAGTGAAGTTACTTCTATATCCCTTCTCTCTCTCTCTCTCTCTTTGATTTGATTGGTGACAGATACCTCAAAGTTTCAGATAACCTGAAGCGCCAGAATTTCTTGTAATAAGATACTGCTAGAAAGCAGCAGATTTGAATGTTCAAGAATGTCCCTTGAACCAGGGAACTTGTATGCTACTAATTCTTCCATGTGTTGCATAAAAGTGTGTCTACACTTAATTGAAGCGATATATTAAAAATGTAATAATTTTTCATAGTATATTTCTGCAGATTTTTTTTCACAAGTCAAGTATAGTAAGTTTGTAGGAGATGGCCAAGCTGAGCCTGATGGCAGGGTCAAATACATTATCAGTTTGTAGTTGTTCCTCTCCACAAGAGACTTAAATTTAGCCACCCACCCACCTTTGAATTCTGTTCACCTTGAACATTGTTGTTTTGCTATGTATTTGGCGGAATCAAGCCAATTATAACAAAACACGTATAAACTCAGGAATAAAATATGAAATGAAATAAACCAAAGCACACTTCTACATATGTCTACTGCCCTCTGCCAGTAATAAGCGGCTGTATCCAGATGTCCAAGATGCCTTCTTTTATTCATGCAATTGGTTGGTAATAATAGCAATATGTAAGCCTTTTGTTTGTTTGTTTTTTATAATATTCCTAATGGAGACACTTCCAATCTCTAATAGTTTGAGCCTGCCAAGTAAGATTGACTAGAGCAGGGCTGTCAAATTCCCAGCCTGTGGGCTGGATGCATCACATGCTGGCCATGCCCACACCTGGTTTAGCGAAGGGGGGGAAGTCCCGATACATCCTGTGATGCTGCTGTGATGATGTGAGTTTGACACCCCTGGAGTAGAGCAAGTGCCCTCTAGATACCTGCAGTTAAAGAATGTCATATATTGGGGTCTAGGAAATGTGCCTACTGTCTCAGTCCTTGACCTCTAGAACAGCATTACCCTTCAGAGATTGATATGGCTCCTACCATAATATTCTGAAATTTTTTGAAAAGGCTAGTGTCCCAGATCTAGGAGTGGAGGGGTGGATTAGAATCTGTTGAGCCTCTTTGGTGTACTGTCTTATTTTCTTTCTAGTAGTGCATGGTTTTTTTTTATTTTAAATCTGATTATTTTTAGTTTTTTTAAGGTGTAGTCACAGTCATTTGGAGTTGGGCAACCACTTTATTTAATAAACAAATCCATAAAAACATTTTAATGCCATGTAATTCAGAGGGCCCTGTACAAAATTTAATTGGTCTTATTATATCAGTCTTATTAGCCTAAGTGGAGATCTTTAATGAAGAGTCAACTGTTGTTGCTTATTGCTAGGCTGCTGAAACTTAACATTTTTTTTAATAAGGACTGGATTAAAAAACAAGGGTTTACACCTGAATTTGTGAGGGAAGAAAAATTGGAGCTTTAGAATTCATCTTCTGGGGTTGCATTTGTCAATTTACCACTATCTGACCTAAGGTTATTGCACTGGTAATTTAAGAACATTTTGCTTTCTTCCTTCCTTTAGATTGTAAGAGTGAGAAAACATAGAATATAAATGTCAAAAACTAGGATTAGACATAATTCCAAAGATTTAAAAGTTGAAAAAAATCTAAAAATACTCAAAATAGCTGTCACTTCATTATAATTCTCCAAATTCTCTGCTACAATACAGGAAATCCTCCCATAACAACCACAATTGGGACTGGCAACTTTGTTGCTAAGTGTCATGTTGTTAAGTGACAAATCCTCTCGCCACAAGTAGCTTAAGACCTTGCTTCTGCCACAGTCCTTTAGCAAATCACACCACAATTGTTAAGTGGGGCATCAAGTGACTGTAACTTAAAATTTTACTGCTAATTTCTCTATTTTCTTCTTCTTGATAATTGGAAGTTGATTGTGAAGCACACAGGCGGTGATAATGTGACTTTGGGTTGCTGCAAAAGTCATAAACTCCACCAGTAGCCAAGTGCTCAAATCTTGATCACATGCCTGCAGGAACTCTGACTGCATAAAAATAAGGACTGATCATAAAGACAGCACCATTACAACTTATAAATAGTTGCCAAGCAGGGCAATTATTAAGCAACCTGTATTCCAAAGAAAACAACTTGATTAGATTTCTATCTCAGCTTGAAAAAGAAGTATCTCAGTGATGAAAAAAAAAAAAAAACCTCAGAATGAGTTGTCTCCTATTTTACTGCCAATCATTCTGATTGATTGGTTCTCAAGCACGGTAACATCAATTTCTAAACACCATCCTTAAAGGGATTATTATAAATATCAAGAGAAGGATCAGATGCTTTGTATTCAATAGATTCTGTGAGTGATAGTGGCACAGTGGCTAGAATGCAGTATTGCAGGATAATTCAGCTCACAGCTAAGAATTCAATCCTCTCTGGCTCAAGGTTGACTCAGCCTTCCATCCTTCCGAGGTGGGTAAAATGAGGACCCAGATTGTTGGGGTGATATGCTGACTCTGTAAACTGCTTAGAGGGGACTGTAAACCACTGTGAAGCTGTATATAAGTCTAAGTGCTATTTTGCTATTGCTATGTCCTCCTCATTTGTGACATTCTTCAACTGGATGAAAATATAAATTCTAGAACTGATACACATTTATCCCCTCAGTCTATACTGAACAATGGGAAGGATATATTTTTTCAAATAAAAAAGCAGGAAGAGCAGTAAACACTCTTCTAACCCTGCTGGGATGATCCCAGCAGGATGTTGTTTTTGCCAAAGCCTTCATTGTCGGAGCATGATTCAAGCTTCATGATTTTCTGATTATTTCCTTAATTCAAAGGTGCTAGGGTTGCTTTGTGCACAGTACATATGGAAAGGGACAAAAGGAAATTGATTTTTTTTTTCTTGACTACAACATAGGATGTTAGATCCCTGGAAGAATAAAAGCTTACTGTGGAGGAGAAAATATGACAAATATTATAGTGATGAGTTCTTTTTCTCCTTATCATGGGAAACATATTAATTGTTGTGTGACCCTCAGTTAGAGCAGCCAGAAACTGTGATTGCCAGTACAGAAGGATGGAATGTATCCAGTTTTAGAGATGTGCTGAACTAAATCAAATCAGCACAGAGCAGCTGTTATAATATTAGCTTGTTTGCATATAGAGCAGATGTTTTCAGTATCTCTCAATTGGCTGAGTCATATAGGCGTACCTAGGTGAAGAGGGAGAGGAGGTGGTGTTTTCATAAGAATTTCTACCATTCTGAAGACAAATAAGATAAGAATCAATGTATATATAGTATAAATGAATTAAAGATGGGAAGGGAAATTTCTGAAGCGGAAACACAAGAAGAAATTCTTGCTTTATAAAAAATCCTTTGACAGGTTGAAGATTTAAGCAATTAGTTTAAGTATCAGTTTAACTGATAGAATTATTCCAGGGCTATTCTTTGACACCCCGTTCTGTTTTATGTAATAGGGATGGCATAAGTTGTAGCCACATTAAGAATTATGGGATTTTTTTAAAAAAATGTTTGGATATCATTTGGCTCATGATCAAATTCCAAATTATTTCATTTGCTTGATGTACATGAAGGTTTCACTATGAATTTTCTGAATTGTGGGGGAAATGAGGAGTCAACCTTTGGCTAAGTTTAGGATTGCATTTGCATGGTATACAAACAAACTCAGATACTGTGGCCATATGATTCCACCTGCTGAAAAAAAAAAAAAACCTATGGTGGCTTTTGTTCATGGGGTATGTGCCCAGAATCTGAACCTTACATATTAGGTGACCTACAGAACCAGTGGTTGAAACAGTTTGTGAGCTAATAATGTTTAAAATTGTATTTAATTCATGAGATGTACATCATTTCCTTCAGGAATTCAAGGCAGCATACATAACATTCTCTCCAATTTCAAAAAATCATTCAATTCCAAGTATCCAGAGGGCTTCATCTGGGGTAGATTACTTCAGTGGAATATTGTATGCAGTAATGGGCTGTGAGAATAACTTTGAGAGACAAGAGAAGACTGCAGCTTAGATCACAATCTAAAAAGAGAAATCTGTGTCCAAATGTAAGAATGGAATAGTATAAGCACCTCAGAACTGACCCTCCCTAATACTCTAGAATGTAAAGACAGGAAGGGGGAAAATCCTTTCAGACTTGCAAAATTCTGTTACTGTAGTGTCACAATAAAAGTAGCATTAGTATTCTTGATTTGGTTTCCTGGTCTGGACTACCCTGAAGAGCTGACATATATATTATTGAGTGGAAAGATGCATCTTGTTTTTGTTACAATGGCTAAGGATTTTTTCATTTATACTTGGGTAGCAGAAGAACAACATCTAAAATACTGAAAAACTCATAATAATTGGAAACTGGGTAATTGATGGAATTAACATACATAGGCAATGCTGATACACGTTCTATACTAGAAATTGTTCTATACTAGAACATTTAGTCCATCACTAGTATGAACTTTGTGTTTCTTACTGTAGTACATGCAGCAGCAAAAGAAATAGAGACTATGTAGGGTTGACTTTTAAAGAGAAATGACATACCTCATTGGGAAGTGGTGGCCTCTTAGTGACAGTAACTAATTTTAGCACAATTAACATCAGATGTTGGTGAAGACTTACTGACTTTTACAGTTCTATTTGCCTTTGGGTTCTTGAAGCTGTGTACAGCAATTGATTTTCCTTCCCTTGTCAACTTTCCTCATCCTTGTTCTCCCATCTCCCACAATGCTGCTGAATACTTTATATTCAGAGTCTCCATAAATTTCCATAAGAACGAATGTGCAAAATATTCATGATGGAAACTTTTTGAAATATACTTTTGCAATGGAATCTACAGAGTGAGGAATGATTATATATTATTTATTTGCTTCATGTTAAGTCCTAATTTAGGCCAAGTTACATTTCACAGATTGTCTATCCCTTTTTCTTCTAATTTCCAAAGAAAATGAAAAGTATTTCACCCCTTACAGTGTCCTATACATTATATTTGTAAAACATATAGCTCGTGTCTAATTTTATACCATCAGAGAAAAAGGAAACACTTCAGAGTTAGAGTTCAGAGGCATTAAGACAAGGGTGATTTGGCCCAAATAGTGACATTAACTTAGCTTTTAGAAACTGGGTATTAACAAATTACATTTATTGCTGGGATGGGAAGGAAGAATTTGTATTAGCTTTCACTGGAGGTAATCTAACACATATGGATTTTTTTTTCTTCAAAGGAAATTATCATTACTTTTCTAATTAATTTTAGATTGGCTCTATCAGGAATGTACAGAACCCTTGAGGACTCTTTAAAAAGCCACAATTTAGTTTGGGTCTTCAGAATCGTAGGATTCATACTCCTCTGTATTTACAAAAAGAATATCTAACAAAAACTTGAAAGACTTGCACAAACCATTCAGATTCTGCCTTTGAAAGGGCTAGAAAATAGCTAGAGCATTTTCTAAGCATGTTCTCTTACTGCTGGGTGGAGCACTTCAAAGAAACATTAAACTAGCCAGATTTGCCTTCTGCCAAGGATTTTTGTACTGATAACTTTCCTGAAAAGATGGATGTGCATACAAGCACAATTACTTTCAGTAAAAGTGTTAAAACAGTAAGATCATTGAAAAACAAAAATGCTGCAGGGTTAGAATAAATCTCCAATAATTTTACTTGAAATTGGTGGGATCATCATGGTCTATGAATTATCACAAAAGCTGATTGAATACTGGTCATAACAGTATTTCCCATCTGAGTAGAAGAGTGATCATGAAAATACTAAACAAAGATAACATAAGTGATTATAATAACTGGAGAGGTATTGACATTATTCTTGATACCCAGAAAGATCTGTGTTGTCTTCCTCAGACATGTTGTAGATCCGTGTGTAGATTTCTGTGTGATGAACAAGCTGGCTTCTTCCATGGAAGATCATATTGTGATCTCTTAGTCATGAAATTAACATTGAACATTGCTTTCAATTCCAGTGACCAGTGATAATCATTTTCATTGACTCCCAAAAAGCTATGGATAGAATGTACAGAGAGTCATGGCCCTCCATAGTGGGGTACAAACACGCCAACATTTTTGGAGTCTGTACCTGAATTTTACTTGCTGTGTAAGGATCGGCAAGAGCACTAAGTTTTTCAGCATCATCTCTGAAGTTCAAGGTTGTGTTCTATCTCAATTTTTGTTCCTTCTGATTGTGAACATTGGTATGAGAAAAGTCACAAATTAATTAAATGTTGCAATTCCATAGAAAGGTAGTTCTAATTTATAGGCCCTAACTTCATAGATGATGTCACACTAGCAGAAATCAGGCTAAGTCTATAAGATACATTGACAAACTGGAAGCATAGGTCTCCAGAATTGGACTACAGATTAGTATCACCAAAACAAAGGTAATACAAATGAGAAAAGGGAGAAAGACCAAAACTCCTTGTCAGGTGCATGTACATGAAGGAAGTACTACTATTTGTAGTGATGGAAATGCTGAGGTAAGTCTCAAATCCTGGAGAGGGGAAGGGAAGGGAAGGGAGGGGAGAGAAGGGGATCATTTCAATCACCTCTATACCAGGGGTTGCCAACCTTTTGGACCTCAGGGACAACCAAACTCATAATTTTAAATACCAGGGACCACTAACTGGTTCTGTGGGCATGGCCTAATTTGTGGGTATGGCTTGGTGGTCCTGTGACTGGCTGAGCATGGCTTGTATGTAAATATTTTAATATTTATATAAATATTGAATATTTTTTTTATAAAAAAGCAACTTTTACCCAAAATCATGCAAAGCAGGCAGGCAGATTGAGTTGCTCACAGAATCACAGATTCATTCAGAATTCTATCTGCCATTGGCTAGCTTAGTCTGTCACATAAAATTTGCTTGCAAGCAAACTCATAAAATTAACTCACAACACACCATGTATGTAAATATTGATATATTTTTTTTATAAAAAAGAGCAGCTTTTATCCCAAATCAGGCAAAACAGGCAGGCAGATTGAGTTGCTCACATAATCCTTCAATGATCTATCTATCTGCCATCAGCTAGCTCAGTCTCTCAAATTTGCTTGCCATGAGTCTGCACTGAATAATAAAACCTTCAATCTGAAGGGAGGTTCGGCAGTGCTTAAAAGCAGAGCCGAAGATCAAAAGACGAGCTAGAAAGCAAAAAATCCAACCATTTCCTGCTTCCTAGCTAATCTCCTGGCACAGCAGAACAGATGATGACTGGTAAAAGGAAAAATAGCAATTTAGCAGGCAAGTTTTTCGGGTAAGGAGTGAATGGACAGGGAGGGTTCCCACGGGCCATGTGGGATGCACAGCCTTGTGTTTCTGTGCAGCCTGGATTAATTGCTTTTGGGGAGTGCTCTGGGGGTGAGATTTCTCTGAGGCCCATCAAAATTTTCTCACAGCCCACCAGTGGGCGGCGGCACACCAGTTGGCAGCTACTGCTCTATACTGTCTGTATTATTTGCAATTAAAACAGATTTTCATGAAAGTTCAGCAGACTACAATTATAGCAGAATCCAGTATTAACACATGTGTAATTTTAAAAACAAGAAAAAAGTTGTCTATACTCTACACAATATATTTTTAAACTGTAATGATCCAGAAGGTTCTATTTTTTTTCTTGACTTATTTCAAGAAATAATAAGTAGAAGCCCAAATCAGGTGTACTGTTTAACCTATGGAAGTTGGGCACATTAAGGATAGATCTGCATGTACAGCCCAATTCCTCTTAAATATATTTGTGTTGCTTTTCATCAATATTCTTGTAGGCCTGAATAAGGTCTTGTAAATCACACCTGGCTGGATCATCAAGATGTTCTGCAAGTAGAAATATAGAAAAAGTAATAAATCCATATTTAGGAGATCAACCTGAAAAGCCCTTTAGTTCTTATGCCATTTAGTTGATAGCTAAAAATTTATTTTACCATGAAGTTTAGGTAATTATTTAAAAAAATACATTTCCCCTTAAATGATTTAGTCATTGTATGTTCACATGATGTAAAATTGAGTAATTTAAGAATTCAGGAAGCTAAAACCCTTTTTAAAATGTTCATAGTAGGCCTTGAATTCTCTCAAAAGACTCACTTCCTTTCTGAGAAGGCACCCTCCATACATTGTCATGCCATTTTAATTGCTGCGTAGTATTATAAATAATAATTGCTTATCTTCATCTGCTTGGGGAATTCAAACAGCTTTATTAGCAGAGCGCTCCAAAACTGGGAGATCTTTACAGATTTAAAACTGAATATAGAAAGAAGAACTGTAGAATTAGTTCTCAAGACTTCATCAAAGGCATATCTAGACTGTTTAATCTGTCTCTGTGATAGTTTTATGCTGTGCCCCTTTCTCTGCCCCTCCCTCCCTGCCCTTCTCTAATGCATACCATGAGTCATTTGGGCTATCTGAGAGTTGAGGATGAAACCTTTCTACCTTAAGTGACTGGAATACAATGAAATTGTGAACTTGAGCCATTTCCAAGTAGAAAGGAAAAGAAAAATAGTGGCATTAGTTTTTTTTTTAAATGTCTGCCAGGTTTCAGATCAACAGCCTTCTATTTGAAAGACAAGAATTATAATCATTGTTATAGCTTAAGGTCCAATATGGCCTGTCCTCAATACATTCTACTCCACTGATTTAAACTCATGATGGCAAGAAGTTTTGCCTTGACATAAAATATAATATTCAATTCCCTATATGCTATATTGTAGTTTTATAACAGTGCCTTTTGCAAAACTAATGGGGGGAGGGGGGGGGGAATGAAAGAGCTATAGTTTCCCAACACTCAAATATGGAACAATTAAGAGTGTGATATTACAGTTTTTCCTTCACCAACTCATCTGTTTTTGGCCAATATTTTATAAAGTTATTTCCATAGAAGTAATTTATTCTTAATGTACAATGCCAAGATTTGCAATATAAAAAGATGACAACATTATAGAGTCATATGAATGCTGCCTTGGGTAGATCCCAATTCCTGTAGAATACACAATGTATTTCCTTAGCTTTAATACTGGCAATATCCAACTTTTTCTTCTAGACACAAATTTCACAGCTGTTAAAGTATCCATAAATAGTCAGAGGTGACTTCCCTCTTACCCTTCAGGTGACACTCTTCCATGTTGTCCCACCAAAATTTCCATGTAGTGAATCTTTGCTCAAAAACAGAAATAATCCACAATTTATTTTTTCCATGTCAATCTCCCTTTAACCCATATGATGTATTATTAAAAAACAAACTTGTCATCCTCAGAAAAGAACAGCATGTTTGAAATCAACCGTGACACAATCTATTTGTTATTCTCTTACACTTTTGTTCTGCACTGCTTCTCTTTCATAAGGGTATGAAGGTTAATAAATATATTTACTTTAAATTGAGGCTTGTTGAAAATGACAAAAGTTTGAATACCACTGTCATATTCATGTCACCTATTAATGCTTAACATAATTTCCCACTGAGCTGTCTTTTTCTATTCCTCTTATCTCTTTACCAAATGCAAATGAAGTAATTATCTAGTTAAATTCTGAACAGCATTATTCATTTGAGAAATCTGTACTTTGAAGTGCAAAGGAAGCATTTCCCCCCCACCTTTGGCACTTTACAATAAACTCATTTTGATTTAAATTGATTGCTGTGGGATTATCTTGGAGTCATTAAAATATTGCTGTATTAACATTTGCTAATGTCTTTAATTAGCAATTTCAAATTTTAAGGTTTGGTATTAAACATGCATAGATATGACTTCCTATAGCCAGTGGACTACACCAAAAACAATACATTTCTGACAGTGAAATTAATTCTGCTGTTCATAAGATAACATGTAGTGGTTTTTCAAGGATCTCTCCCCTGGAAGAAGATGTTGTTGACCAGTTTCTCTTATAAAGCTTTCTCGAGAAAAGTGTCGATGCCATGGGCAGATTTACTGATACAATATTAAAACGTCCAAATGATATTTGTGCTTAGCAGTAAACCTGTCTTCCTAGTCTACTCTGCAACTAGGGTGTTTTTTTTTCCCTAGAAAGCTGCTTTAGGGAAGAAGTATGAATCTGTGGCTCAAGGCTGCCTCCCAATCTCCTGTATGAGAAAGAGCTATGAGTTCAACTGACAGTTAGTTTCTTATTCAAAGAGCCCAAATTATATACAACCAAAAATAAGTTGGTCTGCTCTTAGCAAATGACAGTTCTTCACATTTTTCCTAGCCAGCAAATTTCCAGTGGAGATTTAGTAGTCTCTGTTATAGACCACTGTTGTTTTCAAAAAGTGTGGATAAACTGTATTGGGAAATCATTACATTAATTCTCAAGTGCAATGATATTGAGACAAGAAATGGGCCCTTCTAGAATCATTGAGGGAATCACATTCTAGAAGGCTCATGACATCTTTAAGAGATTCACTAGGTTTTCCATGCAGGTTCTTGTGCACACAAAGCCTTCTACTGGAAGAGCTCCTGAATCATATGGATATACGCATCAAACAAACTGCTAGAAAAACAACACATTGTTCCCAGCAATGCCTCCCTCTGTTTGCTGTGATAAATAGCCAGCTTTCTGGACCAGCCCATCAAGACAGGTGAGACCTTTTCCTCCTGGGAAATCTGGCTAACCTCTATTGCTCCTGCCTTTTCTCTGCCCTGTATGTTTTTGGTTCAGTGCAGAGGGCAGTTTCTCCTCCTCTTCGCTGGCTGTCTGCCACTGCAAGCTTTTCCCAGTTGAAGCCTCCTTCAATTCTCTTTCTGCCAGCCATTCAGAGCCATTAATCAATTCAGTGCCAGGAATGAGCTCATCCTCCCTTGAGCTGACCTCTGAGGAGGAATCTGGGGAGTCATCCCAGGGAAATAATACCATAGGATAGGTAGTTCAGTGAATTAGGGAGGTATGTATCTGAGCTACTTTTGAAAGTATCTAGCCATTTTAGACTTAAGAAATGCTTTGCAGAGTTGCAGAGTAAGGAAGATGCTTTACGGAAGTACGCAGGAACCATTATTTAGACCAGTGTTTCTCAACCTCAGCAACTTTACAATATTTGGATTTCAACTCCCAGAATTCCCCCAGCCAATAACTAGGGGAATTTTATGAGTTGAAGTTCACACATTTTAAAGTTGTGAAGTTGAGAATCTCTGACCTAGATAATGGTTTCTGCATATTTCCATCATTTCCATCCTTACTCTGCAATCCTTGCTCACAGATACTATAACCATTGACATTTTTCTAGCATGAAGTGTTATGTGAGAAGAAAATGCTTCCTTTTCAGTTACCCTTAGTTATTGAATTTTCATTAAGCTTAGTGTATTTTTATTATCAAAATTTGGGCATGGATGTGGAGAGAGTGAAATTCCTTGTGATCACACAGAGCATTAGACTTGCCAAATTCCAGTAGCTGCTGTAAAACATTCTATTTTATAGGAAATGCTAAATACCGGCATAGTCTGTTATTCAATTTAGAATTTTATCTTTCAGTGTCACTTTAAAGATGAATAAGGAATATTGTACTTTTTAAAAGATAAATACAAAACATTGAGTCTTATGCTACTCCAGCATTTCTGCAGGAAGCTCTCTAGCCAAAAATACAAATTTTGCACTGGGGGAGTTTTGGCTCTCCAACAGGTGTGAGGTGTTCTTTTTAATTAAAGGAAAAAACACTCTTCATCTACCTTAAACATAAGTTGTTAAGGTATGCAGCAAGCACTGTTTGAAAATTGCATGAAAATTATGTCTTCTGTCCTGATGTTTTTAATGATTAGAGAGACATCATTCACCCAATCTTGCATTAATGGCTGAAAACACTTTAAAATACCAGACTGGAACTAATGTCAGAGTGAATTTAGAATCACTGTGTATGACTAGGCCAGTTATTTAAATTTGGTTAATACATAAATAATCGGGGAATGACTTCTTGGGCATAGTGGCAGGATAGTTTCAATTGACATAAATTTATGTTGCAATTTTAAGGACCATCAGATTTCCTTCTCCTCTTCATACCATCCCACATTAACTGTAACTTATTAGATACAAATTTAATTTAACAAATGTTTTTTTAAAGAATTTTTAAAGAATTTTTTAAAGAATATCCATTACTTCTTCATATATTACTTAGTAGGCGTTATAAGATATGAAAATTGCATGTGAAAAACAAGTAGTGAAAAAGATTCACTATCTGGAGGGAAAAACATTCCTCCATTACTATTGGGAAGTTAATTTTGGTTCCAATCATTCTGAAAAGCATTTTAGTTTTTTTAAAAATTATTATCAGCAAATGTTTTCATAACTCCATCATTTTTAAAGAACTACTATATTAATAGACACAGTTCTGCCTCCCCCACTTCCTAATAGGACGTTATTCACATTAGCATTGAGAATGATTAGTGCTGTAAATCTATTTCCTATTCCACAAGTCACTTTACAGATAGAGAAAAAAACAATCCGAGAGGGACTGAATTAAAATTTTTGAAGGCTAGTATAACTGTTTTCTCACACTTCCACTTAAACGAAACAAAACAATTAGCCTAGTGTATTGATTCATAAATAGTGAATGACTCTCTCATCTTAACTCCTTCTGCAGGCAATGCTCTCCTGAGGCATCGCAAATGAAGAGATGAAATGAACAGCTGCCCTTTAAATTTTGGGATGAAAATCCATAGGTGTTTAAATTGGAGTGTTGTGATAAACATGTATCTAGGGATGTATATAAAGGTCTGGTTTTGAAATTGATTCAACCTCACTAAAAGTTTTTTGACCCTGTTCCAGCTAAAAAACATTACATTTCAAAAGTCAAAGGTTGAAATGAAATATTTAGAGATTGGAACACTTCCAGTAATGTTGGAGGAGCATCGAAATATTTCCATTGAGATGCAGATAAACTACTCCATGTTTGACATGTTTTGCACATCTTTATATTGGATGGTAAATTGGGCAAATGGAAGCCACATTCAAAAGGTCTTTCATATTCCCTGTTCCTTTATTCTATCAGTGAAATGCCCCTTCAGAAATCTGAACACTGAGAACTGTGATTCAGAAAATGGCTGGAAGAGGAGAAAAAAAATCTCCTCAAACCAAACAGAAACAAATAATCACCATTTGAGATGGATTGAGCTGAGAGACAGAGACTGGCCTAAAGTCATCCAGCTGACTTTCATGCCTAAAAGAGATCTAGAATATACAGTCCCTCAATTTGTAGTTTAGAATTTTAACCAATATATTAAATTGGCTCTTAGCTAATCCCTATCAGTATCCAAGATATAAATTTCTATTGAAATAAATTGAAGACTGTGATTCCAGGAGGAAAAAGATTTATTTGTTTGTTTGTTTATGTATTATTTATTTATTTCATTGGAGTTAAAGTAAAGGTTTCCCTGTCCAAGTGTACAAATCTAGGATGCAGTGCTCATCTCTGTTTCTTGACTGAGGAAGCCAGTTTTGTCCAAAGAGATTTTCTGTGGTCATGCGACTAACGTGGCTATACGCCAAAGGCCCACAAGAAACTGTTACCTTCCCAGCAAAGGGGTACCTATTTATCTACTAATGTTTGCATGCTTTCGAACTGCTAGCTAGGCAATAGCTGGGGCAAATAATGGGAGCTCACTTTGTTGTGTAGAAGTGTGCGCGAAGCAAAATTAATTGCACTCATGGCTCTGGCAGGGAGTAGCTTCATCTGCTACAGAAAAATGGCAAGCCCCCTGAAAGTTAAAATGGTAGGTGCAGAATGAGCTGCTGGAATATTTCCCAGATATTTCTATAACATACATGTTATTGTTTCTCTTACAGCATGGAAAAGCTTATCAGTATGTAAATCATTGTAAGGAAAAAGGAAGTGCCCTGAAATAGTATGGGCTAGAATTCCAAGTCTCTTCAGAGTTTACAGACCGAAGTGGTAGCTTTCCATGACTGCTGTGTTTCTCATGGAGCCTAATAATTGGTATGCAATTCTAGTGTTTTTATGTGGTATTTTCCTGGGAGTATTAACGGGTTCTTTTTCATCCTTTATGTTAGCCAGCTGCATTGCTGGGCACTCATCCAAGCCACAGCCTGAGTTTTTCTTGTATAAAGGAAAGAGGAGAAGAAAGAACATCTCACCTCCCAATGATTTAACTGATAATTATAACATGTAACCTATCAAAACATCCCCACCTTTAACACAGCAGTTTTAATGGAGGTCTCAGTTTCCTTTGAAGCAGCTATTTCATAATTATGTTACACTTCAAAATTAAACTTTTCAGGGGCAAGGGGGCATTTTTGATGCAATTTTTTAAAACAAATGTGCTGATCTGTGAATTTTTTTTGCAATTTTATTTTATACTATCTTCCTGCCGGAGGTGGGATAGGCTAAATATTGCAAGAGAGAAGAATATCATTTTTAAAAAAACCCTTCTGAAACTGAATGTCAGGACCAAAGATATATAAAGCCAGCATATAACTATTTACCAATGTCTCTGTTTTCCAGGAAGTCCAACTAAGCTTAGTTACCATACTATATAAGAAGCTCATGAACATAGGCAAATAAAAGTCCAAAAATATAATCTGGGTTTCTGTTTAAAATGGATAAAATGTTTTAATTGTTAAGAAATGTAAGTAAGTTGCTAGTTCGCACAATGCATGTGATTTTTGTTCTCTCATTGAGCAAGAATCGTACCTTTTTATCTTTTTATCAGCCTTTCATAGTGTTACAATGATAGTTCTTGGTGGGGGGGGGAGTGTTGTGTTACTAAAACTATTCTGAACTCTCCTCTCTTAGAAGGTCAAGCCTATCATTTATGTTATATAAAAGTATTTGAATTTGATTTTTGGAATGTTACAGGCATCGTACTCTAAATTAATCAAACAATAAACATACTCAGTTAATGCATCCTCAAATCAAGAGTCAAGGTCTTGTATTGTTTGCAGGGTACTGACTATGCCTCTTTCAACTATGTCATCTTTCCTAGAATAACAGACAAAGGAGACTGGAGTAAACATCTTATTTTCTCACTTTTCCCCCTATTCTTTATATTTCCCCTCTTTTCTTATTAGAGTGTCCTATGCAACTCTCAGATCCCAAAGAGTTGAAATCTATATCAATAAAATCTTCTTGGCTCTTCTAGATTCCATTTGTTTATTTCACATTGAAGGTCCTTATGGGCAAACCCCTTTTATGGTCATTTGATCAATGGAGAACAATGGATTTGTCACTGGTTCAGATACCATCAGGCAAAGTTTAAGGCCGAATCAGGACACTGATCTAGGACAGTTTTAAACTTTGGCACTTCTGAAGAAACTCTTCAGAGCAGCTGCCAATCTCTGTCAAGAATACCTGTCACAAATTTTCTGAGACCGCTATGTCGCATTTCTACAAAGTACATTATGAAGAGTTGCATATTGTTCTCTCCAACAGTTTCTATTGTTCTTTCTCCCCTCTACTCTTTCATTTTCTCTAGAAAGTTTCCCCTTGGCTGATGCTCATTTTATCAATAGAGGAGTTTTCTTCTTCCTACTGCAGGAAAAATAATTTTTATTCAGTAAATTAAGTGAAAAAGCAACCAGATAACAACATTAAACAATCTTAGCCAGTAATTTCCAGTCCTCGTTTGATTGAATATTTCTTTGGCATCCAGGAGCTTCAGGGTTGATCAGTCTCTTTTCCACTAATGTTCTTACTTTTTGGTAAGAAATATGCAAAGACATGTGAGGTGTTTACATAGCCATGTAGCTTACTGTTTTAGCTATGCAATAAACAATACCTATCTTCAGTACCCACTTCAGTAGATTGTAATAGGGCTGGGATGAGATGGATCCAAAGTTACAATGTAGGTCAATTTTCTCTTTCTTTCTAAGCTTTAAAAGAACATGATAAATTAGCTGCTTGATAATTGACCTGAGGAATCTCATCCTTCAAAAGAAGGAAGTTTGAACACATATTTGTCAAGCCTGTACAACCTTATTTATTTTGTAAGTGTGAATGTACAGAGAAAAGAGAATATTGATGTATTTGAAATTTCCATACTATTTTAAGCTGCTCATTTTCTGTTGCAAGTAGTCCTTGAGTGGCAACAGTTCATTTAGTGACCATTTGAAGTTATAGCGCCACTGAAAAAAAAGTGATTTATGACCATTGTTCACACTTATGATCATTGCAGCATCTCCCATCATCATGTGATGAAAATTAAGACTTTGGCTATTTATGATGGTTGCAGTGTCCCCAGGTCATGTGATCATCTTTTGAGACCTTCTAAGCAGAGTCAATGGGGAAGCCAGATTCACTTAACAACTGTGTTACTAGTTTAACAACTGCAGTGATTCGCTTAACAACTGTGGCAAGAAAAGTCATAAAATGGGGCAAATTCATTTAACTCTTTTTCTTAGCAGCAGAAATGTTGGATTCACTTGTGGTTGTAAGTCAAGGACTACTTTTTTCCAAATCAATGTTTCCACAAAATTTTCATTACATTATAATTTTTACAGATGTTCTAGTGAACTACTGCTGTACTGTAGTCAGAATGATTGGTCAGTTCAATAGATAATATTTAATCCTTGCAAGCACCTTATTTACATCTTGTGCATGTTATTTTTTGGCATTTTCACAATTACTTATTTTAATTTTTTACTAATTTCATTATTTTTTATCCTGCATTATTTTTATAAATAACTCTTGGCAAACATATATAATACTTCTTCCTTCTTCTACTTTTCCCCACTACAACAACCTTGTTAGGTGGATTATGCTGATATAGTTCAGCTGTCACAAGGTCACCAAGCTGGCATTGATTTCTAACCTAGTTTCTAGCCTGGTGCCCTAGTCACTAGACCAAACTGCCTCTATTCTCATCAAAAGAAGCAGGACAGGAGGATCTGAAATATGCAGTGAGGGTTTCTGCACCTTATGACAATTAAATCACCAATTGCTTCTGCACAGATGATAATAGAGAAAACAATAAACCGGAATGCTTAATGCTGGATATCATATTAGCTGAAGAACCACTATTTTCATCCATTACACAAATGATTGGCTCCTTAAAATGCAGTAATAGCATTGACTGAGATATGAACAAGCCCTTTCTCCCAGTTGCTTTAAAATGAAGATTTTGAAACACTAATCATTATCAGCAATGTAGTCAGTGCTTACTCTTTGGTAAATGTAGGGTTCATTATATTTAATAGCACATTAAGTTTACCATCAGACAAATTTATTAACTTTGCATACCTTTACGTATACCTTCAACACAACCACCCGTCAATTTCACAGGCATTAATTCTCAGAGAAATGTGCTCAGGATCCCAAATCTACTTATTAAGGTTTTTTTTTTTTTAGTGCCAAGGACAGAATTAGGGGAGAAGGGTAGGGACAGACGTTTCCTTTTTCAATTAGCTAGATGGCACTGCAGCATAATAACATGTTATTCACTCTGCAAATTGAGTGGGAAGCATCCAGTGAATAATGTTTAGCAACAACTTATTATTTTATTCAGCACTTTTATTCTCCAGCCATTTTAACATTCCCTGGAAACATATTTTATAACTAAGAAGTCTGTTTTGGATACATGTTGTATGCCAGGGTTTACTTGTTGCTCTTTTTCCAACTATCTACTCGGGTGGGACTCAACCGGTGTTACTAACGGGTTCGGTGATTACGTCTCTGGTCTTCTTCCCTAGGGAACAGCGGATCTGTGGGACCTTGAAAAATATAAATGTGTGGGGCCTTTTGAATCTGGGGAAATGCTTTTCTGTAGGTTTTTTCTTTATTCATCTATATGTGGATTGGGAAATGTTATCCAGAGTTATATAGTATATGTTTTACTTTCTCATTGAATGCTTGTTGAATAGAAGTTTAGTTTAAGGTCCTTAATTGTATGTGTTGTTGGGTGGTGGAAAGTAGATAAAAATATCAGTGTCCATGAATGATGGTTATGATCAGATGATGAGATTGTTTCAGAATATATTAGGTAGAGACAATGATATATATGCTATAAATGTCAACACCTATGATTTTTGTCTTAATCACTACCCTTATTTTTGATAGTAATTAATTATATCAGACATATAAATATCCCTTCTGCTTCCAAACTTGCTCTCCAATAACTCAATGTTGTAGAATATGTCTTCTGCTCAGTAAAATCTGTTGAAAATGTTGATAATTCCACTCATTATTTATCTGAAATCAAGCTATATTTTGATTTTAAGTCTTTTCTGAATAATCTTTTTAAAGCAAAGTCAATTAATTTATATTACATACATCATTATCTGTATTATTCTTTGACAAGCTCTTTAAATAGATTGATTACACATACACACACACAAACACACACACACACACCAAAAGAAAAAAAAAAGAAAAAATAGAGAAGAAAGAATGGGATATCATTCCCAGACTGAAATGAGAATAGAAATATGGTTGTATGGAGAAGGTACAACTTTGAATCTAGCTCCAAAGAACAGAAAAATGGCATGGAGATACAAATTATGGCCCTGTAGTTTTATTGGCCCATCATTCTATTTTTCTTTAGGATCACTGAACAAAGTGCATGGAGATTGCTATGGAATCTTGGCAGGAGAAACTATATTTACTGTTAGCTTTTGTGCTTTTGCAAAATATGTCTTTAAAGCAGCTAAGTCCTATAGCAGATTTAATTTGCATCTTTATTGCTACTCCCCCTGATGGTCACAAGCATTCTTATGGTTCACAACTGCTAACATTCTAACACATTAATCAGAAAAAACACTCTAATATGACCAGGATATATTAGATGATAATATGGAAGAAAATCAAGTCAAGATTATTTAAGTCTGTAGCAGTCTGCTTTGAAGTTTTAATACCATCTGATCCATGTTGCATAACCAATGGGGGGATTGTGGAAGTTGTATTCTTGAAGGTTAGAAAAAATTGTATTTATAAGATGAGATCATCTGATGACACAAAGTGAGGTGTCATTCAAATGTTCTGATATACTGTAGTTTTACATCTTAATCAATGACTGACCAAGTGATGCTATGGAGATTCTGCAAATATGTATTTTTGGTGAAACACACATGACATCTTGGCTTCACAAACTGCATTGGTTATCTGTTTGTTTCCAGGACCAATTGTCCTAGACAGTGGACTTTTTCTGCTGTGGCACTTGTGCTATGAAATCTTCTTCCCCTTGAGGTGAAGTTAGTCTTGTCACTGTTGAACTTCTAGATGTCCTTGAAGATATGTTTATGCTAGCAGGATTGTGGACCCCAGAGGATAAGTGAATTAGGGAGGTTGCTTCACTCTTTGTAATATTCCTTTCTCTATTATTCTTTCTTTTAGTTTAATATTTATATTTCTTAATCTATTTCTTAACTTTTTTTTAGCTCTATCAAATGCTGCCCAGAGTCACTTGTTTGTCAGATGGGCAGCTATATAAATTGTATAAACAAACAAATAAATTTATTCTGTTAGATTATTGTTAGGAATGATAGTCACCTAACAGTTGGGTTAGCTGACTTTAAATGGAACAACAAACGAGTTCTTTGTATAATTGGACTAGCACTGAGTGACCAGCAGCTAGACCATATTCGTGGAGAAGAGTCTGCTGCTAGGTGTTGGGAGAATTTGAAGAGGATTCATGTTCCTGACAGTGTGGGTGCACACATACATCTTACACATAAACTGTTTAGAGCACATCTTCTGGAAGGTGGAGATATGTTAGCTCATTTGAAATTTATGAACAGAACTTTTCAAGAGCTACATGAAAAGGAACTGATTTTTTTCAGAGCTGAATTAGGTTTACATCATTCTTTCCTCATTGGATCAAAGTTATGATGATTATGTATCTTCACTGGAAGTCCTGACCAGAAATGAACTGACATTGTCTGACATAACCGGACAATTGTTAGAAGAGGCAAGAAGAAGGCAGGATAGAGACCAACTAAGAGAGAAACAACCACAAGAAGAGGATTTGTTTTCAACTGCCTATACTGTTAGGAAATGTTTTTCTTGTGGGGCTAGGGGACATATAGCTAGATTCTGTAACAAGGGCAAATGACAGAATACTGGTAATAACCAGAAGGCTAAGAAGAATGTTAATTTAGCTATGTCTAGCAATTCAACTGTAAACTATGATTTGTGGGTAGTTGATAGTGGAGCAGTGCAGTGCATTACTAGAAATAGAGGGGGGTTTATAAAGATGTCCATGAGTAAGCAACATGTATCATTGGCAAATGGATGGAAGATGAAAGCGTCTGGTGAAAGTACTGCATATTGTTCATGTGTAAATGAGCATTTAACTATGTTATATGTACCTAAACTGAAATTTAATTTGTTATCAGTAAGGGCTTAATATTGTTAATATTGGTTATGTAGTAACCTTTAGAGGAGATAACTGTATAATAGAGAAAGAGGGTAAAGGTGTTACTGCTACTTTAGAGAATGATTTATATGTGATACATAATGACCAATTGCAGATGGCTAACTCGGTTTATAACAATGTTAAGCCACATGATGAATGTATACATTTACTGCCTAGGGAAGTGAAATTAATGGGGCACATTAATTTCAAAATGCTGAAACAAACTGTTAAATTGTCAGAGGGAGTAAAATTAAAACCCTGTAGCAAGTATTTAAACTGTAATGCCTGTAATCAGGAGAAAAACAAGATTACTCCTGCAAACAGACTAAATGGGTTTAAGACCAAAGAACCTTTAGAGGTTGATTTTGCTGACATAATTAAGACACTCAGTTTGGGAGGTGCCTGCTATGTTTTGAGTATAATGGACCATTACTCACGGTACAGTTTCTGCTATCTAATGAAAAACAAAACAGAAATGTTCCAACACTTCTTTAACTGGCTAAGATTTGCTAAAAGGAAAATGAGACATAGGGTAATTACCTTAGTTACAGATAACAAGACTGAGTTTATTAACATTAGATTCCAAATGATGTTGAAATTGGCTGGTGTTGAGCATAAGCATTCTGCCCCTTACAGGCCACAACATAACTCGTTTATAGAACAAAGGGGGCAAACGTTACAAGCCATGGCTCGCACTATGTTATCTGATTCAGATTTGCCTGAAACACTGTGGGGTGAAGCCATAATGTGTACCAACCATGTTTTAAATAATGTGGTGAACACAACTGGTGAATTGCCATTCACTTGTTGGCATGGCAGAAAATCAAATTTAAGTTATCTACACATATTTGGAACTCCAGCATGGGTGTATATTCCCTCACAAGTAAGACTGAAAGGGCAACATAGAGCTAGGAAATTATTTTTCATAGGTTACAAGGCCAACCATAGATTGTTTAGATCCTGGGCTCCAGGCATAGCTAATGTTTACTGTAGCGCTAGTGCTAAATTTCTTGAGCACATTGGGTGGCATAAACTAGAACAGGAATCCAACAATGATGTTGTTATCAACACCCAAGTAGTCCCTAACGATGAGATAGTTAAACCATCAATAGCCATGAAAAAGGAAGAACAGGCACAGGAGGAGATAGAAGAACAGGAGCAGGTGGAACATGAGAGTCCACCAGTAAGCCCTGAGTTGCCTAGACTTCACAACCACCAGATAGATATCAGGCTAGTATAGCATGCCAATATAGTTCCTACTAAGTATAATGAACTGAAACTGTATCCTGCTAAGGTTCAGGCTGCTTGACAGGAAGCAATGGATAAGGAACTGAAATCCTTACAAAGGTTGGAGGTATATGAAAATGTCAGGTTACCTCCAGGTAAGCATGCCATATGGTGTAAGGGGATTTATAAAATTAAGACAGCTATGGATGGGACTGTTACCCATAAAGCCAGGTTAGTAGCACAAGGGTTCGATCAGTCAGCCAACAACTACAATGAGGTATTTGCACCTAGTCTGAAGGCTACCACATTACGAGCAGCATTAGTGTGGGCAGCTAAGAAGAAATACACAATAAACCATTTAGATGTTGAGACGGCATATCTACATGCACCGTTGCAACATACTATATATTTAAAGAAGCCTTTGGGGATAAAACTGATAACAAAACTGATTGCTGGAGATTAAAAAGAGTCTTTATGGCTTGAAGCAATAAGGCTATGAATGGAACCAGTGCATAGTGAAGGAATTAACAAAGATAGGTTTTGTAGCTGGCATGGCTGATCCATGTTTATTCAAAAAGGAAAGTGATGGTGTAGTTTCATTGTTGCTATTGTTCACTGATGACATAGCATTTAATCATTAAAACTGAGCAAGAAGCTACTGGGATTATTTCACTGTTAGAGAAGAAATTTAAAATCAAACATTTAGGTGAGATTAAACAGTATCTTGGTTTGAAAATAGAAAAAACTAAGAGAGATTACAAAATCTCACAGGCAGATAAAATTAACTAGTTACTGAAGAACTTTAAAATGGAACTTTGTAAACTGGATAAGACACCAATGAGTCAGGAGTTTAGCCACAGTGATGTGCAAAGTCCTGTTTTTGATAAAGATATTTATTAATCATTAATTGGTAGTTTATCCTATCTTAGTAATTGGTCTAGACCAGACACAGCATATAGTGTCAACCAATTAGCCAGGTTTAATATTGAGTCTCAGGGACTGTAGTGTCATTAGGAAAGGTGTTAATTGGATGGTGGTCTATTTGACAAAAACATCTAAGCTTATCAACAATGGAGGCTGAATTCTCATGTTTGTCTCTGTTATGTATGGATTTAGTATGTTATAAACAACTAAAGATAGACATGGGAAGTAATGTAAAGGAACCTATTGTTGTATATGAAGACAACCAATCAGCAATTCAGATGGCTTCCAATCTCGCTGTAAAGACAAGATCAAAACACACCGATCTACGATATCTGAATGTGAGACAATGTGTTCAAAGTAAAATGATTAAACTGGTGTACTGCATGTCAGAGAATAACATTACAGATCATTTTACGAAAGCCCAAGGCACTGTAAAACATAAGGCTTGCTGTGAGGAATATGAACTTAAACTGTAAAGTTTTATATATTGTCCTACCCAAAGGGGAGAATGTTAGGAATGATAATCACCTAACAGTTGGGTTGGCAATATATAAACCAGGAAAGTCATTTAATACTATTGTATCTTTAAGAGAATATTGTAATTGTGATTGGCTGAGGTTCCTCCAATGGCCATAAGATGGAGCCAGAAACCTGGTTTGTTCTCTTTTGCATTTTCTTTGTTTTCCTTTTGCCTTTTGCCTGATTGTCATTCTGCTTGAATTGCTGTGAGTCTTGCAACTATTCGCAAACTCCGTTTACTGAACTTTGTTTATGATACTGGTAAAGAAAAGGACTTCATTTTTGGATTATCCCTGGACTGCTTATTTTGAATACTAACTGCTTTAACTGCATATGATTTGGACTGATTGTTGGACTTTGTTTACCCGTTTACAGGAAGTAAAACTTACATTTTACTATTCAGTGTATCTATGTGCTGGTTGCGTGTTATTCATCACCATTCTCACTATGTTTCCCTGAGTGCACTCATTCTCCGAATGGGAAATACCTCAACAATTATCCTTTTCCGGTTGTTTTTATCCATCCTATTGAGTTTGGTAGGAAGGGCATGTGATGGGTCCCTTAGTTAAAGAGTGTTATTTTATGGGACCCTGGAAGCCTTTGCTGCTGTAGCACTTTTCCTGTGAAACATCTTATCCTCTGAGATTATTTTGACCCAAATCCTGCTGAGCTTTCATACATGATTGAATATCTGGATGTGCTCCAGGGCCTGAAGGTTGGGGAAATAGATGGCCCACTGAGTGGCATTTGTGAATTGTTTTGTTAGGAATTATAGCCTGCAACCACAGTAGGTTTTTACCCTTTGAAGATATTATTTTTATTTTCCTAACTTGTTATTAGACATCCAGAGTCACATTTGCCAGGTGCCCAGCCATACAAATCAAATGAATAAATGAATAAGTACAAAAGGAATTCAACAAAAAGTTGAATGTCTAATTCCAGAGGACCTTTAACTAGAATTCTGTAGAAAGGCCTGAGGAGATGAGCATTTGGTTAGTCATTATAAAGTTTTCAGACTTTGATTCTAATTAACTAGCCAACATTATGAGGGGCAAGCCCTTTAAATTACTTGTTGAGTATAAATAATGCATTAATTAGTCTCATGAATGTGCTCAGCAGTGTCTTATAAGAAAATAATTCTCTCTCTCTCCCTCCCTCCCTCCTTCTTTCTAAAGACAGCTTAATGAGAACAATCTAACTCTCCCAGACTATATGCTAGCAATGAAATTTACAAATGAAATATCTCTAGAAATGTGTAAAATTATGACTTGGAATCATTCTCACTTGACTAAAGGAGAGGAAGCATTGCAATCATACCGAAATTTAATGCTAAGGATTGTTTTGCCTACAATACACTATATATGTCACCTTCTCAATTTCATGACATACACCCACCCCAATTCTCTAGTATCTTAGCTGGATACATATTTTTCTCATTATTTGTAATTAGTTCATCTGCAGGACAGTAGTTCACCTAGCAGGCAGTCTCCCAAGCTGCACCTGAAGTTTTGCAAACAAGTCCCAAAATTTCATTTACTATCATTTACACTTAGTACAAATAATTTATAGTACAAATAGTACAAATAATTTATTTGTACTTAGTACAAATAAAAGTTTTCCAGAAGTGAATTAGGTAAAGTAGAAAAAGAGGAGTGAAATTCAATGCTCCTCAGCAAATCATTTAATTAATCAAAGACAAGATGGTTTTAGGAACTGATGATATGGATACTCATTTTGTCCTGATTGATGAATGTTCGAGCAACCTGCATGAAGATTAAAAGTCAAGATAATAATGTAAGTAACATCATGGAAATGTAGTATTAAATCAAAGAGAGGTTGAGGCATTTATCCATCCATCTATTCATCCATCCATATATTTTGTGGTTTCCTTTCAATTAATTACCCAAAGCCCATAGATCATCAATATTATCATTCAGATGATTACATTTCTAAAGAAGAAAAACCCTAGGTATGATCTGCCAGTATGTGGTACCAAACAAATGTGATGGAAAATTTCCTTTTCAGTTGAAAAATTGTTCCATTATGAACGAATGACTTAAATAATGAGAATTTCAGAATAAAATAGAATTGGAAACATTTTCTAAGACCAGCAAATATGGAGATAGATGGATTGATGTATAGGTGGGTAGCCAACCAGCCTCCAAAGGCTATAGGTAGCATTGCCAATAACCTGACAGTGAAGGTAATAGTATGTCCCTTTGAGATAAATTAGTTTTTAAAAAGCCAAAAATGTAAAGGGCCAAAAAGTTAAGCCTTACAGAGGTTTAAGACATTTATTTTGCTTCCTGTTTCTTCAGGAACAATTAAATAAATAAGATGCATTTAAAATTGGCTTTTTACTGAAATTACATGAATTAATACATTAATTTAATTAAGACAATTTAGACAATATGACTTGTATCCTTCCCTTATGGCTGTCCCTGAAATTCATGAATACATCCATTTCTGGAAGAAAAAACAGCACTTAAATATTGGAACAGAGAAAAGGTAATATAGATTGTACCTTTGAAATTCAATTAAATTAATAATAATAAAATCTAGCTAGGAATATTCCTATACAAATGTGCTTCACAATACCTGTTAATTATTCAGTCCCCCCCCATCCCCATCCCCATCCCCATCCCTATCTCCTGCCAACAAAATTCAGCTGAAAAATTGCCAATTTTAATCACACACTTTTCTATTTGAGGACTGATGAGGTGTTGAACTGAAAGGTGCAATGTTCCTTTAAAATTTCTCTATCTCTCCAAATGGATAAACGCCCGTCGATCCCACCCTATTGTCATAATTGTCATCTTCGTTACAACCTCATAGCTGCAACCAAGGAGAATTAGAACAGTGGCAGAAAAAAAACAACTCTAGTTCTTCCTAAACTAGAAAACAATTGTATTCCATCAGTTATAATCCATTCTTGTTTCTTCTTCAGCAATTGATGAAAATGACTGTTAAAATAATGCCCAAATAAATGAATAGATAGATATGGATTTCCTAGTGTGGTACTGATGGGTACTATTGAGTTCATGGACATCCTCCATGGTGCCTTGTCTGTCTCTTACCTCACCCTACCTTTTAACATTTATAATTATTTTAATATTAAGCCCCTCCCCCACATGGAATTTTAATTTCCTCCTACTGCTGCATAACAAAGCCAACATTTTAATCCTTATTCCCAGGCATTTCCTTAGTTTCCAAATAGATTTCACAATATTATTAGAAACTAACAGTGCTGAAGGTTAAAGGCTCTAGTTTATTGGTAAACCACCATATCTGGAAGGAATGGACTGTAAATGGTGACATGTAAATGGGGAGCAACCTCACTAACATACTTTCTGACTGAATTGTGGGATTAGACATCTATTTGTTGTGAGTCCTCAGAGCTAATCAGATAAAGCATGTAAACAAGTCTTTTTTTATCAGGTATTCTGATTTTTATTTTATTTTATTCTTAGCATTGCTATGATGGTACAGTGGTTAGAATGCAGTATTGCAGGATAACTCACTGTTGACTGCCAGGAGTTCAATCCTGACCAGTTCAAGGTTGACTTATCCTTCCATCCTTTTGAGGTAGATAAAATGAGAACCCAAATTGTTGCAGGGGCAATATGCTGACTCTGTATTTTCTATATCCTGTACAGAGGTGGATTTATAAACTGTACAGATGCAGAAAGATAACTCAACAAGACATCCATAACAAAGAACATTTATTGGTTCATCAGGTATCCTCATAATTCACGTTTGAAATTAGAGAACAAGAAGATAAACAATTTTATGAAGTTTGGGATCTTTTCTATCAATGGCTAGATAATAAAATATAATAATAGAATATTTAGAACCTTAGGAAACAATGAATACATATTTCTTTTTTTTTCTTTGATACTACCTTTATAAAATTTTATTAAGATAGACTTGGTATGACTTTATGATTTGCTATAAAATAAATTAAGTAAACTATAGTTATCTCGTTAAAGTATGAACTAATAAAATTATAGTCAAATGATTGTTTAATAATGATATCAGGCTATATAATTGTTGATTGATAATATGAGCTACTATGTAATATAACTACAATGGAGACTATGAAATGGATGCACAAAAAAAAAAAAAAAGTGGTAAACCAACCGACACACTGTCTGTAAACTCATGAAGGAAAGGATGATGTTTTTATGTTTTATGAGTTTTTGTTTGTTGTTAAAATTAATAAAACTGCTTTCAAAATAAAAATAAAAATTCATGTTTGTGATGAAGTTCTTTTATGACCAATCCTTTGTATATCTGCCTTGTAGCTAAAAGATGGTTATTTCCTAACCCATCTTGTAGCGATAGAAAGAAAGCTGCTATCAGTTCATGAGTCCAAGCAAGAATGGGGGGGAACCTCCCCCAACCCCTCAAGGGTCAATTTAGTGACCAATCAGGTTTACAGATGTGGCCACGTGACATGAACTACATTTCCCTGGATACCTTTAACTACATTTACAATGATGCATTCCCTTAAGGGGACAGCTCATAATTCCTAATTCGTAATTCATAAGTAACTGTCCAATTCCCATAAACTGGCTGGGACAGCACTATGAAGTACATTGTATAAGTCTGGAAGATTGAGCTTTTCAGTGAAATATCTAAGCAAGCACAATTCAGCTAATGCATGCAAATAAACCCTGTCTCTTCCTGTCTGTTGTCAAGAGTGTTTGGAATGTAGTATACTAAATTATGATTGAAACATTAACATCTCTCTGCAGACAGTGCTACTATTTTTATTAAATGTATAGTGTCACTAAGTGTCACTGTTACTAAACTCCTTAGAGTCAGATAGGATCCATTTAAAGCTTCTCTCTTGTGGCTACTGAAACTTGGATTTTCTTTCTTGTGTAGTCTTTGGATATCTCCAGAGATCTCCATAGGGTGGATGTTTCTAAGCCTTAGCAACTTTAAGACAAACGGACTTTAACTTTCAGAATTCCCCAGCCAGAGCAGTTAGCTAGGGAACTCTGGGAGTTGATATCCATACATCTTAGAGTTGCCAGTTGAAAAATGTGGGGTAGACAGATCTCATGTGACATTGTTCCTTTCCAAATCTTCCTTGGTGGTCCTGAATCACATTGGAATTTTTCAAGAGCCTGAACAAGAGCCTGAAACTTTAGGAGGTTGAATTCCAAATTTGCTCTTTCTTCTTTTCTGCCTTTCTCCAGCTTCAGTTTTCCTCCCAATTCTTCTTGTTGGTTTTTTAGGTTATTTCAATTTTTTCTGTCCAATGAGAGGCTGTCCTGTGTGGTAAGCCCCTTATTTTCTCCAATTGTAAAGTCTGCTCTCTGCTCCTAAACTGCGGAGACCAACGTCACAAGCATTTAAATAGCCTTCTCCATATATACACTCACATGTGGTAATGGCATAATGCAATTTGATCCTATCTTTAAATTCGCCTATGTGCTTTCAGTCCATGGTGTTTTCAAGAAGGCAACAAATAATACTGTGATTATGTTATAATAAATTTATCTTGACTTGTGTATTTATATCTGACATGGAGACATTTATCAACTTTGTTTCATTACAGTTTATGGAAATGTGGCTAATTTAGTCATATAATGCTGGTTTCTATAAGAGCAAGGAAACTTTCTGTGGTGCACAGGTATGGTCTAAAGGCCCTTCTACATAGCCTATGATGATTCTCAGTCATCCAGGTCATGGTTGTCCTGAAAGTGCTTTTTCAAGAGGGAACTGGACTTTCTGGTTGTTCTTTGAAGACATTTAGCTTCTCATCCAATATAGGTGAATAACGGAAAAGCTCAGGAGGATCTTCAGCCAACGCAACATATGTGCACAGTTTAAATTCAAAAATGCACTGACAGAATCTTGTCCATTCCAAGGATAAAACACCCAGACACAAACTAAGCAACATGGCATATGCATTATGATGCAGTGAGCCATATGTAGATTTGTACATTGGGGAAACAAAACAACCACTTCATAAATGCATGACATGACATAGAAGAACAAACCCATCAGGAATATATTCAGTAGTTTATCTGAATTTAAAAGACAAAGGCCACTCTTTTTGAAGACAGCCAAGTCCATATTTTGGACAGAGGATTTCTGGTTTGAAAGAGATGTCAAAGTGGCCATCTATGTTAAAATTGAATAACCATCTCTCAACAGAAGGGGAGGAATATGACATCATCCATCTCCAGTCCTTTCAACAGTCCTTTCAACAGTTCCAAGAAGGCTCCACACCCATCTGCACCACTCAGGTGAGACTGATGGCATAGATAAACCTTCAGGCCTTAATGACTCATTAAATGATCAGTCTCTGCAAGGTGTATAAATCCTTCCATTTTCCTCCAGTCAGACCTCAAGAAGCGTCTTGGATGAGAAGCAAAATGTCTTCAAAGAAAAACCAGAAAGTCCAGTTGCCTCTTGAAAAAGCACTTTTGGGACTACCCATAATGTTATTTAATGGCAAAGTTTATAGTGGCTTGTCCTTTGGGATCATGAAGCAGTTTAAACTGACAGGAACTATAAACATCTGAAAGAGTTGACTCAAAGGTTCTATATCTTTGAAAGAAATACATTTTCCATGTATGTAATTAGTTCCTCCCTTGAAAAAGGATTTGTGTCCTAGGTCAATCATTCTGAAAGAAAATCTCAACATTTTAATCCAAATTTATTGAATGATGATTGATTATGTACCATCAAGTTATTTTCAACTCTTAAGACCTCACAGTTAACCTGAAATGTTTTTGTTAGGGATGATACCTGAAAATTATAGTAAAGAAAAGACATATTTAATTATTCATGTATTAGCTGCGGCTAGTATTTGCTCAAAACTGGAAAAGTGAAAAGATTCTGATAGAAGATAATGTGATCAGGAAAATGTTAGAATGTGCAGAAATGAAAATTGAAGCAAATTGAAGAAGCCCCTATGGTATCACCACTGTCACCCATTATTGCAAACCTGTTCATCTAAAAATTCAAATCCAGAGCCCTGGCAAATGCCACCCACAAACCCAAACTATGCTTAAGATACACCAATGACCCATTTGTTATTTGGCCCCATGGAAAAGAAAACCTAAACAATTTCCTAATACACCTAAACAGCACACACCCCAAAATCAAATTCACCATGGAAACAGAAACAAACAAACAACTACCATTCCTAGATGTACTAATCTACAAAAAAATAGATGGCACACTAGGACACACCATATACCAGAAGAAAACACACACCAACCACTACCTCATAGCCCAATCCCACCACCACCCAGCATACACAAACTCTGTGGCCAAACACTAAATGCCAGAACCAAATGCCTGGTAGACAAGACACACATAAAGACTGAACTATGTACCCTGACTAAAGTACTGACAGCCAATGGCTTCCACAAAAGCAAAATCACAGGCCTGATCCCCAAAACACACTGAAACATAATAGAGACCTAGAAGATGAAACAGCTGTGGAACAGCTGTCCTGCCCTACATAAGAGGTACTACAGACAAAATCAGTAAGATACTACACAGGCATCACATCAAGACTGCCTTCAAAACAGACAGAAAAATAGCAGCCATCCTAAGAAACCCCAAAGATAAAATTGACCTGGAAAACCAAGGCATATATGAAGTCTCCTGTACATCATGCCCTGCCATATACATCAGGCAGACCAATAGAAGAATAAGTACCCACCTGGATCAACACAAAAATGCAGCAAAAAAGCTGGAACATACTTCCTCACTAGTCCAACGTATGAAAGCCACAGGTCATAGCATCAACTTCAATGGCACCAAAACCCTAGCCACTATATCAGCTACAGAATTATCAGAGAAGCCATAGAGTTTGAAAAAAGACCCAAAAGCATGAATAGAAGAGATGACTACACCAGACTGTCAGTTATCTGGAAGCCTGCACTCACAAACAAAAAAATATCCACATCACAAGCCAGGCAAACACCTGGGCACAAACAGACTCCCCCTGATACCTCCAGCTCAAACACAACACAACCAGACATCCAGATGAAACCTAGCTTCCTAATAAATAATAGCCATCCATTTACTTGGAGCCAAGCTGCACTAAAAGCCCCCAATACATGAAACACAATGTTGCCAGCCAATCAAGACAAAAAAATGCTACAAAACAAACAGAAGATATTAGAAACACCAATCAAGCAGAACACAGCAAACTCCAAGATCAATAAACACAGACCAAGACTCCCAACCAATCAGGATGAAGAAAAAACCATTCTGGCACAGCAGTAGGCTAGCCCCAAATTTAAAACAGAAACGGCTGTGAAAGTCTGACTCACAGACGAACACAATACAGAAGTCTGATGATAGCAGATGAGATTCTGC
>NW_020769323.1:18371121-18408567 GCF_900518735.1 Pseudonaja textilis
CAGACGAACACAATACAGAAGTCTGATGATAGCAGATGAGATTCTGCTGAAACGTTGCTACAACTTTAAAAGCACAATTATAATGATGTGGGTAAATACCCGAACAAAGCTGAATGCCATACATGTAAGTATCCGTGAAAACTTAAGATTATATATATATATATGTATGTATGTATGTATGTATGTATATATGTGTATGTGTGTGTGTGTGTGTGTGTGTGTGTATATATATATATATGTGTGTGTGTGTGTGTGTGTGTGTGTGTGTGTGTGTGTGTGTATACATATATATATATATTTTCTGAGGTTCTCGCAGGTATTTGTATGTGGATCTTTGGTTGTTCGGGTTTTCTCCCGAGTAAGATTGGAAGTATCTAGGCAACATTTCGATGAAGTCTCATTCATCATCTTCAGGCTTGTGTCTTCGGCTCTGTGCTTCTATATGAATATAGAGGGGAAGGAGTTAAGAAGGGGATGGTTATAATGATAAGATATATTATGCATAGTAGACACACTTAAGGAAAGATGGAATTTGTGTAAAAATAAAATAAAAAACTTTTAAATAAAAAAGACCTCATAGTTAAATTTTCTATCCTAGTAATCTATCCCTTACCTAGTATTTCATGTCTCCCAATCTTGTACTCGTTGCCAATGTAAATGAATCTATCCAACTTGCTGCCATCATCCTCTATTTCTTTTCTATCTTTTCCAGCATTACAGCCTTCACTAGAAAGCTTACATAATATGTCCAATTAATTGAATCCAAGGCATTGTTAAATTTTAGCATTAGAGATATGCACTACATTTTAATGCATTCTTTATGCACAAAATTGTTAAAGCTGTGACAATGACACCTGCGAATAAAGGCAGACTTTAAATAATATATAACTATGGAAGAATTCAAGTTATATATAGCATTTATAATGCTTGCTTTTAATTCACAGGTGCCATTGTGTGGTATTAATGATTTTGTGCATAAAGGGTATATAAAAATGTAGTGCTTCTTTCTAATGCTAAAATTTGATAATAACTGAATAACAGAATAACCAAGCAATGTATGGTATAATTCAGAATTCATATTGTGTGAATTCTCTGATTAAACTTATGATTATTCATATTGGCTAAATAAAGCACTAAAAATCCCTTTATTGCTATCAGTTTTATTCTTTTTTTAAAAGAATTTTTATTTTTTAAAACAGACATACACATACAAAACATAAAAACATAAAACCATCTTCCATTTTATATACATACGGTGTGTCAGTTGGTTACAATCTTTTCTCCTATCCTTTCGTAGTCATTTACCCATAGTTTATATCAGTTTTCACATTGTCAACTAACATATGCTTATATATTTATCAGTTATTAATCACCCATTACAAAACTATTTATTCCATCATTTTATACGAGATGTTCCAAGTTTTATCTTAAAATTTATGTTATACTTTCAACTAATGGTTATATATGTCTATATTATGTTTTATATCAATCTATTAAATTTCTATCACAGAATTATCTAGTCAATTACATTACCATGCCTTTTTGTCCAATCATTGATAAAACAAATCCCATATCATACAAAATTGTTTATCTTCTTGTTCTCTAATTTCAAATGTCAATTTACTCATTTCAGCACAGTCTATAATTTTCATAATAACTTCCTCCTGCATAGGTATTTTATCGTTTTTCCAATTCTTAGCAAATGCAATCCTACCCACTCTTAATACATTTACAATCAAATATTTCCACTCTTCGTTGTATATTTCCGGTATAATCTCCAATAAAAAGATCACTGGTTTAAAGTCTGTATGTTGTTTTATCATTTTTCCAACTATGTGTGGATTTTAGTCCAATATTTCTTTGCCTCTGAGCAAGTCCACCACACATGGTAATATGAACCAGGTATCTGATGACATTTCCAACATTTATCCAATTTGTTCTTAAACATTCTTGCAATTCTTGTCAGGGGTAGATGCTACCTGTAAAATATCTTATACAGATTTTCTTTATATGCAGTTGACATTGTCATTTTATAATTTTGAGACCACAATTTTTGCCATTTTTCTAAATCAATCCCATATCCAAAATTTTTCCTCCAAGCAATCATCATTTCTTTAACTTGTTCCTCCTCCAATTTAATAAGTGTCCATAAAGTTTTTTAATTACCTTTTCATCAGTACCCATCAAAATTTTATCCAAATCAGTCAACTTATCATAAATACCTTCTGTTTTAACATCTTTATCAAATCTGGATTGTATTTGCAAATATGAAAACTAGTTCATTTTTACACCTTGTTCTTCTAATGCTTGCATAGATTTAAGTTCACCCTTTTCATTCAATATCTCACCATATGTAACTGTTTGTTTCTTTTTATATATTATTGGATAAGAAGAAGCTTCAATGGTAGATATCCATAATGGAATTTTTAAATAATATTGTCTTTTTATCTTCTCCCAATTCAAAAACAATGCCTCTCGAATATAATGTCTTCTAAAATAACCCTGTGTTTTAGTTCCCTTATACCAAAGGAAGACATGCCATCCCAACAGCAAGTCATGCCCTTCTAAGGTCAATAGTCTATTGTTCCTTAATGTTATCCATTCCTTTACCCATATCAAATTTGTTGCTTGGCAATACAACTCCCAGTTAGGCAAGGCAAACACTCCTCTTATTCTTGCATCTTGTAACAATTTTAATTTTATTCTTGCTTTTTTGCCCTGCCAAATATATTTCAGCACAATTGTATTTAAATCTTCAAAAAACTCTTTCCCTAATCAGATTGGAATTGTCTGGAATAAATATAAAATTCTAGGCAATACATTCATCTTAATTGTAGATATTCTCCCAATCAATGATAATTGTAAGTTTCCCCATTTTGTCAAATCTGTCGCAATCTGCTGTTTGAGTTTAAGATAATTATCCTCCTTCAGTGTACTGCATCTTGGTGTAATGTATATCCCTAAATACTTTACCTTGTTTGTGACCTGTATTTCTAAAAATTCTTCCAACTCTTTCTTTCGTCTTACTAACATATACTTTGTTAATATCTTTGTTTTATCTTTGTTTATTTTCAAACCTGCTACTTTTCCATATTCTTCTATTTTTTTCTATTAATTTAGGTGCTGTTTTCCAATGGGTCTTCTAATATAAATACCAGGTCATCTGCAAAAGCTTGCAATTTATACTCTTCCTTTTGGATTTTCATTCCTTTTATTTCTTTATCTCCTCTAATATGCCTATTCAGCACTTCCAATGTTAACACAAACAGCAGGGGCAACAGTGGACAACCTTGCCTTGTCCCTTTTCTTATATCTATAGATTCTGTTAGTTCTCCATTTACCATAACTTTTCCAGTTTGTTCATTGTATATTGTTTCAATGGCTTGAATGAATTTTTTACCAAAGCCCATTTGTTCCAATTGCAATAACATAAATTGCCAACTCACATTGTCGAAGGCTTTTTGTGCGTCTAAAAACATCAAAGCCATTTGCTTCTCAGGATGTGCCTCATAGTATTCCAGAGTATCCAAAATAATTCTCACATTGTCTTTGATTTGTCTCTTTGGCAGGAATCCATTTTGATCAATATGGATAAAGTTATTTAAATATCTTTTTAGTCTTTCTGCCAAAATTGAAGCAAAAATGGTATCATCTGAATTTAATAGGGATGTAGGTCAATAATTTTTAACTTGCTGCAGGTCTGTATCTTCCTTCGGTATAAGTGTAATATATGCTTCTGTCCATGTTTTGGGTATTCTTTTCTTCAACATAACTTTGTTCATAACTTCTTCTTTTTTAATTGGTTTTTAAAACAAACATAAACAAATAAAACATAAAAACATCAAATCATCTTCCATATAGGTACACACAGTTTGCCGGTTGGTTTACAAATTGTTTTGTGCTTCCATTTCATAGTCTTCAGTTATAATTACATTGTATATAATCTCGCATTTTCAATCAATATATTAAATACATTAATATCATTATTAATCAATCATTTGACTATACTTTTATTTATTCATGTTTTCCAAAATGATCATATTTTACTTAATTTGTTTTATGACAATTTGTATTATCATCCCAGATCTATCCTAGAATCATTTTGTAGATATAATAAGAAAAGCATACATCTTTATATATTTATTATTTTCTAAGAATCTACATATTTCAGTACCATGTTTTATTGTCTAACCATTGATAGAATAGATCCCAAATTTTATAAAATTGTTTATCATCTTGTTCTCTGATTTCAAATGTCAATCTACTCATTTCAGCACATTCCAATATTTTCTTAATGATTTCCTCTTGTAATGGTATTTTCTCATTTTTCCAGTTTTTGTCAAATACAATCCTAGCCGCTGTTAATACATTTACAATCAGGTATTTCAATTCTTTGCTATATATTTCAGGTAAACTTTGTTCATAACTTCTAATAGGTGAAGATTCAGTATTTCCTGAAAAGTCTTGTAAAATTCCACTGGTAAGCCATCTTGACCTGGTGCTTTTCCAACGTTCTGTTTTTTTTTTAAGACTTCTGTTAATTCCATCATTGTTATATTCCCTTCTAGCAATGTTTCAGTATCTTTAGCTATCTGAGGTAAATTCACTTTCTGTAAATATTGCTTAACTTTTTCTTCTTGAATATTCTCTTGAAAAAACAATTTCCCATCGTAATCTTATATAATTTTTTTCTTCTCCACATTTGCATAGCATGTATGTTCTTCTTCATTTATTAGTTGGCTAATCCTTCTTGATTCTCTATCCTTTCTCAGTTTATAGGCTAGCCATCTGCCTGGTTTATTTGCATCTTCAAAGTAATTCTGTTTAGCATTTTTAATTTTTTGTGCTAGTTCCTCTTTTTCCATTAGTCCCATTTCATGTTTAATTATATCCATTGCTACCTCTTGCCACCTGCAGTTCTGTGTCTTAATAATCTTTTTAGTGAATCTGATATGAACTTCTCTTGGTAGTCTGTTTCTCATTGCGTATCTTGTATGTACATGGAACACTTCATCCATCCCATCCATCATCTTCTCTTTAGTTATCTCTAATGCTTCTGCCAGTATTTCTGTCATTATTTCAGCAAGATTTTCACCTTTTTGTTCTTCTACATTTTGAAATCTTAGGTAGAATTCTGATCTGTCAATTTCCCATCTTAATGGTTCACATCTTCATCAATACCTCCAATTTACTTGTCCCTTTGTGTATCTTCTTCCATTTTTTAAAATCTATCTTCATATTGCATCATCATTTGTTGAATATTTTCTACTTTCTCATCTGTCTTTTCCATTGTTTGCTCAATATTCTCCATTCTCTTTTCAATCTTCTGAATTCTTTGCATAATCATCTGTAATGTCACTTCCTTCTCTTTCTCCTGTTGTAAGATTGTCTGTATTGACCGTTGTCCTCCAGATGGTGAAGAAGCTACTGGTATTGAGGAAGCTGGTGCTGTTGTCTTTCTGCTCATCTTGTAGTGCTTATCTGTAGAGAGGGAGAGAGAAAAAGGGGAAAAGGGAAAAGGAAAAAAAAGGAGTACAGGCACACAGTTGCCACTTCAAAAAAGAAAAAGGGAAAAAGAAAAATCTTCAGGCACTTATGTACCTTAATCCAATTATTTATCTTAATAAAAGAGAGAAAAAGAAGATAAAAAAGTAAAAAAAATGTTCTTGTTTCTGGAATAGAAGATTAAAATCCAAACATAAAAATCCAACTTGGGGTTGGGGGGAGTAGAAAAGGAGATGGAAAATAATCTAGAGTTAAGCCAGCTGCTGCCACTGAGTGTCCAAGGTTCTTTGATAAATCAACTCAATGTTTCTGTTTCCAGTATTTTCAAGGTCACTTCAGTCTTCTTTCTTTCAATTCAGCTTGAAGCTCTACTTATTTAGTTTCACAGATGGGCACCTGTACAAAAAATCTACCATGCTCATCCCACTATCTTTTCCAGTACAAAGCTCAGAGTCCTTGGGTATAACACAAGTACATAAACAAACTGAGAAAGAAAGAAACAATATGCCCAAACCTCTAGATGGCAGTGCTACTTTTTTCCCCTTCACTTTCACTCCCCCCTCTTGTGTCCAATACCAGAAACAAAAAGAGAAAATGGAATCCTTCTTTTTAAAAAATAAAACGCAAATCCAAAAGAAGAGTCTTAATCAAAACAGACTTTGAAAAAATTATAAAGAAAAATAAAAACAAAGATGGAAAATTTAAAAGAAACCAGTCCAATTTAAAATTCAGTAACTTTACCAAATTCAAAGTTCCAATAAAAAGGGGAAAAGGAAAAAAAAAACTTTCACTTTAATTAGTTTGATTTTGCCGCTTAAACTCTTTTCACTTTTTTTTTTATAAATTTTTTATTGTTTTTTAACATACAAACACAACAACAAAACATAAAAGCATCAGCTCGCCCATATTTTTATACAAACAGTAAGTCGGTTGGTCCATCAGTTTTGTGCATTCATCTCATAGTCACAATTACAATTACCTTATATAATACTCTTATTATCAATACAAATTTATAAATCATAGTATCACTATTAAAAAAAAAAGAAATTTGACTAAACTTTTATTCGATCATGCCTTTATGAGATAACTATATTTTAAATAATTTATTCTAAAACAAGTCTTATAATCATGCCAATTCTCTCCTAGATAGGAAAGAAAGAAAAAAGAAACAGAAAACTATTATATAAATATAGTATCAAACACCAATAAGAAGAAAAGAAAAATAAAATCAATATTATTTCTTATTGTCTAACCTTTATATTTTAGTATTTCATCATTCAACCATTGATAGAAGAGATCCCAAACTATATAAAATTGTTTATCTTCTTGCTCTCTAATTTCAAAAGTCAATCTACTCATCTCAGCACATTCCAATATTTTCTTTACAACTTCTTCTTGCAATGGAATTTTCTCATTTTTCCAATTTTTTGCAAATACAATCCTAGCAGCAGTCAATACATTTACAATCAAATATTTCAACTCTTTACTATAGGTATCTGGTAGGATTCCCAATAAAAAAAACTCCGGTTTCAAGTCTATATGCTTCTTTGTCATTTTTTCCAACCACATGTGGATTTTAGTCCAATATTTTCTAGCATCCTCACAAGTCCACCACATATGGTAGTATGAACCAGGTTTCTGATGACACTTCCAGCATTTTTCAGATTTGTTCTTGAACATTCTTGCTATCCTTGTCGGGGGAAAATGCCACCTGTAAAACATCTTATACAAATTTTCTTTATAGGCTGTAGACATTGTCATTTTATAATTTTGCAACCATAAATTCTGCCATTTCTCTAAATCAATCCCATATCCAAAATTCCTCCCCCACGCAATCATAGTTTCTTTAACTTGTTCTTCCTCCAGCTTAATTTCCAATAAATAACCATACAGCTTTTTAATCACCTTTTCATCAGTACCCATCAAAATCTTATCTAAATCAGTTTGCTTATCATAAAATCCCTCTGCTTTGGAATCCTCATAGTACTTTGAATGTATTTGCAGATATGAAAACCAATTCATCTGTATACCTTGTTCTTCTAGTTTTTGCATCGATTTAAGTTCACCCTTTTCATCTAGTAATTCCCCATAGCTAACTGTTTGTTCCTTTTTATAAATTATAGGGTAAGAGAACGCTTCTATCGTCGATAACCAAACTGGAATTTTCAAATAACACTGTTTTTTTGTCTTCTCCCAATTTAACCACAGAGACTCCCGTATATAATGTCTTCTAAAATACCCCTGTGTTTTGGTTCCCTTATACCATAAAAAAGCATGCCAGCCCAACAACAAATCATGACCTTCTAATGTCAACAATCTGGTTTTCCTTAATGTTATCCATTCTTTAACCCACGTCAAATTTGCAGCTTGGTAGTACAACTCCCAATTAGGCAGACCAAACCCTCCTCTAAATCTAGCATCCTGTAAAAGCTTTAACTTTATTCTTGCTTTCTTGCCTTGCCATATATACTTCAAAACAATTTTATTTAAATCCTCAAAGTATTCTTTTCCAAGCCTAATTGGTATTGTTTGAAACAAAAATAAGATTCTGGGTAAAATGTTCATCTTAATTGTTGAAATCCTTCCTATTAATGACAGTTGTAAGTTTTCCCATTTTTTCAAATCTTGGGCTATCTGTTGTTTAAGTTTAATATAATTGTTCTCCTTCAATGTACTACATCTTGACGTCAAGTATATCCCCAAATACTTAACCTTGTTTGTAACTTGAATTTTTAACAGTTCTGCCAGCTCTTCTCTTTGTTTCAGCAACATATTCTTTGACAAAATCTTTGTTTTATCTTTATTTATTTTCAAACCAGCCACCTCCCCATAGGCCTCTATCTTTTCCAACAGCTTCGAGGCTGTTTCTATAGGATCTTCCAGGATGAAGACTAGGTCATCTGCAAAAGCTTGTAGTTTGAATTCTTCCTTTTTGATTTTCATTCCTTTTATAGTTTTATCTTCTCTGATATTTCTATTCAACACTTCCAAAGTCAATACAAATAACAAAGGCGAAAGAGGACAACCTTGTCTTGTACCTTTTCTTATATTAATAGAATCTGTAAGTTCTCCCTCCATCATTACCTTAGCTGTTTGTTCACTATAAATTGCTTCTATTGCTTGAATAAATCTTCTAGCAAAGCCCATCTGTTCCATTAAAAGTACCATAAACCTCCAATTTACATTATCAAATGCCTTTTGAGCATCTAAAAATATCAAAGCCATTTGCTTTTCAGGGTGTGCCTCATAATATTCCAAGGTGTCCAAAATTACTCTCATATTATCTCTAATTTGTCGCTTTGGCAGAAACCCATTTTGATCTGGGTGAATAAAGTTATTCAAATACTTTTTAAGTCTTTCTGCTAATATTGAAGCAAAAATTTTATAATCTGCGTTTAATAAGGAAATCGGTCTATAATTCTTGATTTGAAGTAGGTCCGCCTCCTCTTTTGGAATAAGTGTAATATAAGCCTCTGACCATGTTTTAGGAATTATCTTTTTTACCATAACTTCATTCATAACTTCTAACAGTGGAATACACAATAATTCTTGAAAGGTTTTATAAAATTCTACAGGAAATCCATCTGGACCTGGTGCCTTTCCATTATTTTGTTTCTTAAGTGCTTGACTTAACTCCATCATTGTTATATTGCTTTCTAGCATTTCTTCAATCTCTTTAGGTATCTTAGGTAGATTTACATTCTGCAGGTATTGTTTAACTTTCTCCTCATCAATATCTTCTTTCTTATACAAATGTTTATAAAAATCATAAATAATTTCTTTTTTCTCTTTGCTGCCATGACAAGTTTTACCTTGGTCATCTATTAACTGCAGTATTTTCCTCGATTCTTTCTCCTTTCTCAGTTTGTATGCTAGCCATCTACCTGGCTTATTTGCATCCTCAAAATAATTCTGTTTAGCATTCCTAATTTTCTGTGCCAGTTCTTCTTTCTCTATTAAGTCCATTTTATGTTTAGTTATATCCAGTTTCAGTTTGACATCTTTTCTGTGTGGTATTTTCTGTAATTCTTTTTCAAGTCTTTTATATTCATCATCCAAGGCTTTAAGAGTTTGCCTTTTCCTAATATTCTTTTTTCTTGTATAGTCTATTATCAAGCCTCTAGCATAAGCCTTCATTGTGTCCCAAACATTCTGTATTGAAGTGTCTTCTTTTCTATTCTCTTTAAAGAAAAAGGGCAATTCTTTCTCCATCCATTGTATAAATTCCTTATCCTTTAAAATAGTATTGTTTAATGTCCATCTCGATCTTTTCCTTTGTCCCTTCCATTTAATTGTCAATGGGTTGTGGTCAGCCCAAGTACTTGTTTCAATATTTACTTCTTGAATACTAGACATTAAATCTGTTGAGATCCAAATCATATCCAGTCTGGACCATGATAGATGCCTATTTGAATAAAACGTAAATTGCTTAAGTTTATTATTTCTTTCTCTCCATATGTCTTTTAAAGTTAATTCATCTATCATTTTAAAAAAGGATTTAGGAAGAGTTTTTCTATTATGTTTTACTGCTGTTGCAATATAATCAAGTTTATTATCCACAATTCCATTAAAGTCTCCCATCATAATTGTATTAGCATAATCCAGTTCAGCCATCTTAGTATGTAGTTTTTTATAGAATTCTTCCTGTTTATCATTCGGAGCATAAATTGCAGTCAAAAGTATCTTTCTATTATTGTCCATTATTTCTACCATTAATATTCTCCCATCATCATCTGTATAAATCATTTTTGCTGGGATGGCCTCTTTAATATATAAGACCACCCCTCTTTTCTTAGATTGGGTCAAAGAGGTAAACAATTTCCCTAATTTTGGTTGTGATAACAATTGTTCATGTTGCTTTTTAATATGAACTTCTTGTAAGCAAATTATGTCAAACTTTAGTTTCATTAATTTATGGAAAATCTTCCTTCTCTTAGCAGCTGAATTCAGTCCATTTATATTCATTGTAATCAGTTTTTTCTCTTCCATGATTATGTTTTATATTTAGATTTAACCACTCTCGTGGGTCTTGCTTCACGTTGATCTTTAATATCCACTTGTCCACCTACTGCACCTTCTTCTTTTCCAATCTCCATTTGTTCCTCTTGGGATTCAATTGGTGGAACCTCCTTTCCTGCCCCTCCTTCTCTCCCTCCAAAAACTTCTGCATAAAACAGTTCTGCTTTCTCAATTGAATCAATTCTATGTCTCTGTTCCTGCCACGTAAACATCAATCCTTCTGGGATCAACCATCTGTAAGACACCTCTTTTTCCAATAACCTTTTGGTCAGGAATCGATATTCTCTTCTCATCTCTCTCACTCTTCTAGGTATTTGTTTTAAAACCAAAATTTCTTTACCTTTGTATTTCAATGTCTTCTCTCTTGCCACTTGTAATACTTGTGTCTTCATAGATTTTTTAATAAATCTAATATGAACTTCTCTGGGTAGGTTATTTCTCATCGCATATCTTGTAAAAACTCGATATATCTCATCTATTCCATCCATCATCTTCTCTTCTGTTATCTCCAGCGCATCCGCCAAGATTCCTACCATTATCGCAGCCAGATCTTGTCCTTTTTCTTCTTCAATATTTTGAAATCTGAGATAAAATTCTGATCTATCCAACTCCCACTTCAACATCTCACTTTTTTCTTGTTCAATCACTGTTAATCTATTATCAATATTTCCAATCTTCTCCTCTCTTTGTTTGCCCCCCTCTTCAACTTTTTGAAGTCTCTCCTCATATTTTCCCATCATCTGTTGGATACTTTCCACTTTTTCCTCCATCCTACCTGTTCTTTGTTCAATAGTATCTATTTTTACCTTAAGATCTTGAATTCCTTGCATAATCATCTGAAAGGATACTCTTTCTTGTTCTTTTTCTTTATCTTGCTTTAACAATGTCTGAATTGAGCACTGTCCAGATGGTGGGGAGGCAGAAGCAGACATAGAGGCACCCGAAGATATAAATTTCTTACTCATTTTAGGTGGTTCCAGCTCTTCAAATTCTTTCAAATTTTAATCCAAAAAAAAGTATGAAGTTATAATCCAAGATAAAAGGGCCAACAATAAAAAAGCCAATAATGAGAGAAAAAGAAGAAAAATTCTTCCTGACCTTAATCCAATTAAGAAAAATAATCCATAAAAGAGAGTAAAAATAAGAATAAAAACCCAGTGATAATAATAATGAACAAGACAAAGCCAAAAAAGAAAAAGGAAAAAATAAAAAGAGAAAAAAAACCAAAGCAAAAACCAAGAAAAATAAATTTCTTCAAATTCCACACCTTAGTCCAGCCAAAAAAAAAAAAAAAAACCTCAATTGAAAAAGGAAAAGGAAATAGTCCACTGATGTACATTAAAAAAAAAAAAAAAACAGGATCCAAATAGAAAGGAGAAAAAATAAAGCAAAATAAATCAAAATAGAATAAAAATAAAGGAAAAATTCAGAGGCTTCCCTTTGCAAATAAATCAAACTTAAAAATAAAGACCTTGATGTTAGTGGAGGGGGTGGCGGAACTAAAAAAAAAGAATTAAAAAAAAGGAATAAGCAACAATACACTGCACTCTATTTAATTGTCCAAGGCTCTAATTATAACTCCCTTCTCTTTCCCACAAGCTTCAAAGCTAAGCCATAAATATCCAGAAAGACACCTGTAATAATATTCAACAAAGTGCTTTCCTCTATCTTATCAGAGGGTGTCTTGAGAAGAAGAGTTTGTTTTTTCCAGTTCAAGTAAGATATTTCCGAGCCTCTAGTTGGCAGTGTTACAAAGTTTCTTAGTTCTCACTTTCCCCCCTCCTCTCTGAAGAGCATAAAAAAAGGGGGGAAAGGGAAAAGCCGATATGGAATACACAAAAGCAAAAAAAAGCAAAATCAAAGGGAACCTCTAGCCTAAAAATGAAAAATCCAGAAGAAGAGTAAAACATATAAATATAAAAAGAAACAGTCCAGTTATCCAGTAAATAACAATAAAGTCCGGAAGCAAAGAAAAAAAAAAGTAAATGGATTCTCTCTTTGACGTTTCCCTTAAAAAAACGCCGCTTAGTCAGTTTTGTCAAAAGAAAAAAAAAAATCACACAGGTTTCTTCAAGTAGTCAGAGTGAACTTTCAAGGCTCAAAAGTTAAATAAAGAAAAAAAAGGTTCTCACTCAACCGACGAACTCTTTCTCAAACTCATTCTATCTGGAGCCGCCCCGGCTTCAGCAGCATGGGGGCTGCCTCTCCGCCGCTGGCAAGAAGAGCTTCACCTGGGCTCTCCAGGGATTTTGCGGTATCCCCGGAGTCCTCAGGGTACGCTCTTCACGATGGCTACCCCTACGGGACAGCGTAGGTCCGTTGGACCGGCCGGTAGCGGAGATATCGGCTGCAATCGAGGAGCTCGATTGCAGACCGTATCGCCACGGCGCAGGCTCCTCCCATCTCCTAACTCTTTTCACTTTTAATTTCACTTTAAATCTTTCAGGATTAATTGCTTCCTCAAGCAATAATAAGTAAAAGTTCATCTCACCAAACTGACATACTTTCCTTCAATCTCTTCCGTTCCAGAGCTGTCCCTGCTTCAGCAGCTTGAATAGCTGCCTCTCTGCCACCGACAAATGGACTTTTCCTGGATCAACCAGGGACATTGTCATGTCCCTGGGATTGACAGTACGTGCCCTAGTCAATCACCATCTCTATGGGACAGTTTAGGTCCATCAGGACCATCCAGCAGTGGAGATATCGACGGCGATCTCGGAGGCTTAAGGTCGTGCGTCGTACCGCTGTGACGCCTACCCCGCCCTCACTATCAGTTTTATTCTTCATCTCCTTGGATAAAACCAATGAAGATTTTATTTTATTTTTATTTATTTTTGTCAATTGTTTACAAAATAATAGGTATAAGTAAAAACATAGTTATAAATACATGAATACATATAAGAAAAATAAAAAATAAAAATAAAAGAAACAATAGGACAGGGACGGTAGGCACTTTGGTGCACTTATGCACACCCCCTGCAGACCTCTTAGGAAAGGGGTGAGGTCAATAGTCTAAGGCAGGGGTGTCCAACCTTTCACCTTTCCTGGGCCACATTAGAAGATGAAAATTTGGTTTGGGCCGCACATAAAATAAAATAACATTAACGATACCTTATCATCCAAAAAAACCATAGAAAACATAGTTAACATATTAAATTTATTTGGAAATGAAGTTAGTGAGATGTTTTTATTATTTATTATTAATTATTTATTAAAAATTATTTATTTTTTATCACTGTTTTTTTTATCACTTTTTTTTTATCACGGTTTATTTTCCAGCCAAATTTTGCGGGGGGGGGGAGAAAGCTCGCCCACCTCGCGCCTACCTCTCCTCCTGCAAATGGCCCAGCTGTATGAGGCAGGACTGGAAGGCAGAAGCAGCAGTGGAGGCAGGGGCAGAAGCGGCAGCAACAGCAGGGGCAGAAGCGGCGGCGGGGGCAGCGGCAGCGGGGGCAGAAGAAGCAGCAGCGGCGGGGGCAGAAGTGGCGGCAGCAGCGGGGGCAGAAGCGGCAGCAATGGTGGGGACAGAAGTGGCAGCGGGGGCAGAAGCGGCGGCGACGGTGGGGGCAGAAGTGGCAGCGGGGACAGAAGCGGCGGCGGGGGCAGCGGCAGCGGGGGCAGAAGCAGCAGCAGCGGGGCGGCGGCAGCAACAGCAGGAGGTGGCGCTCTGACTGTGCCTGCCTTTTCTGTTGCTGCTTGGCCTGGCGCTCGCCTCGCCCCGCCTTGCGCCTGCCTCTCCTCCTCCTCCTCGCTGGCTCTGGCACGAAGGTTGGGGTGGGCACTGGGCTGCATTATGAGGCGACCTGGGCTGCATGCGGCCCACGGGCCGCGAGTTGGACAAGCCTGGTCTAAGGTTAAAGTTTTTGGGGTTTGGGGAAGAAACCACAGAGTCAGATAGAGTATTCCAGACATTGACCACTCTGTTGCTGAAGTCGTATTTCCTGCAATCAAGTTTGGTGCGATTAACCTTGAGTTTGTATCTATTGTTTGCTCTTGTGTTGTTATGGTTGAAGCTGAAGTATTCATTGATAGGTAGAACATTGCAATGTATGATTTTATATACTTTACTTAGATCGGACCAAAGGCGGCGTAGTTCTAGGTTTTCTAGGTCTAGAATTTTGAGTCTGGTGGCATAAGGTATTCTGCAATGAGTAGAGGAGTGGAGAACTCTTCTTGTGAAATATTTCTGGACTTTCTCAACTGTGTTAATATCAGATACGTAATGTGGGTTCCAGTCTGATGAGCTTTATTCAAGTATTGGTCTAGGAAATGTTTTGTATGCTCTAGTTATTAGTGTAATATTACCATAGAAAAAGCTACATAAGATTAGGTTAACAACGCCTTTTTGGCTATGTAGTTACAGTGGGCTCTAGCACATAGGTCATTAGAGATGAGTACTCCAAGATCCTTGACAGAGTTTGGATCATCAACAAGGTCTTGACTATTCAGCCTATTTTCTGATTTTTTTTTCCAATATGTAAGACAGAGCATTTATTTGTTGAGATTTGAAGTTGCCATTTATTTGACCATTCTGATACATAGTGAAGGTTTATTTTGAAGGGTAGCAGTATTGTCTGTGGTATTGAATAGCTTTACATCATCAGCAAAGAGAACACAGTTGCTTTTGATATGATCACAGAGGTCATTTATGTAGAGTATGAAAAAAGTTGGTCCTAGAACACTGCCTTGGGGGACACCACTGTTGACAGGTACAGAATTTGATAGGACGCTCCCAATTTTGACCATTTGTTTTCTGTTTGACAGGAATGCTTCTATCCAGTTATGCGGGTGTCCAGAGATACTGTAAGATTTTAGTTTTAGGAGTAGTTTGTCATGTACCACTGAATCAAAGGCTTTACAGAAGTCTATGTAGATTGCGTCTATTGCTTTGCCCTGATTGAGTTGTGTAGTCCATATGTTTTTGCAGTGTAGATGGAAAAGCATAAGAGGATGGAAAGCAATGAGGATTTTAATCTGTTCTCTAATCACTGCAGCTTTTTAAACTGAGAAATATGATTATGAGTCCTCAATGATATCTTGAATGTTAATATAGCTTAATGTTAAGATTTTTATTTTAAAGCAACAAGAAAATATGTTTTTGGAACTAAAATAAAAGTTAATAACACAATCTATATCTTCATTAATAATATAATTCTTTTAAAAATTTTAGTCAACTGTATGTGCTTTTCTTTAGGAAAATATACACAAATATATTTTAATCCCTTTGAAGAGATGATAGGTAGATAGATGATGGATAGCTGGATAGATGATAGATAGCCAGATAGCTAGATATAGCTAGCTAGCTAGCTAGGTACAGTAGATAGATAGATAGTGTCATGCCCCTGTCAGAGTCTGATTCCAAGGAGGAAGATGAACAGCTGACAGGGAATGGGACTGTGTATCCTCTGGCTGTGGAGGAGGCTAGGGAAGGGCAAAGTATGGCTGGGCAGAGCAGGGAAGAGATAGAACAAGAGAGAGGGAGTTCACAGGAAGATCCAGGCTCACCCCTCTCTTCATCCTAGGGCATGCAGGAAGAAATGGAGAAGAGAGCAATGTGGGCTGCATGGCTTACAGGGAGGAAAGGGCCCTGATTCCCTTCATTAGCCACACCTGGGAATGGAAGTTTAAAAGAATTGAATGCTGTGGCATTCAGCTGCTGGGATTAAACATGACTTTATCCTGTGTCATCTTTGCTTATCTGTGTTCCTGGCATCTTCCCAACCAGGTGAACCAGTTGTTAATTTTATGGTCAGTTTGGCAAACCAGCAAATCTGACCCCTAGCTGACCGCACCCACCCCACCCCTCCCAGGACTCCCCACGCAACCTGTTTTGGATCACAGGTAAGTGCAGGGCCCATGTGGAGCCTTGGGAGGGTGAAAATGGCTCCCCCACCCTTTTGCTCCCGGGTGGTGCAGGAAGCCAACTAGGCCACACCTAACATGGCCATACCCACCCAGCAATCGGGCAGAGAACCAGTTGTTAAATTATTTGAAGCCCATTCCTGAGATAATAGTGTAAAGAGAATACCCACCCCACCCCCAGAATAAATGATTTTCTCCCCAAGAATGATCTCCCCCCCAAAAAAGAAAAAAGAAAATCCCAATAAAAAGAAAGCCTTCCCCATCCTTTCTCCATTGCAATGGCTGCTGGTTTAGCCTAAGGAAACTATGTTTCCATTCATAAAATGCAATATTGGTATTCATAAACTGGATTCCCATTCAGAAAATACTATGCAGAAAATGATTTTTGAAAGACCAAGCCAACTATACAAAACACCAAATTTACCATCCATGCTAGGGTCAAACTCGGGGGGGGGGGGGCAGGGGGGGAGAAACTATGTCCACCTACCCTTAAAAATTGTGCTGGTTGCTGTTTTTAAAACTCAACCATATGCCGTGCCAGGAGAAGGAAATTCCTGATGCCAGGGTCAAGCATGTGATGGACCAAATTTCTGCAAAATTTCTTCAAAAATGGAGACTGGGAAGAGATTAGAAATGGTGCTGCTGGTAGCCATTTTTAAAAATCATCAACATCGGGCACCCGGGGAAGAAAATTCCTGATGCCAGAGTCAGGGACGTGAGGGGCTAGAAGGTCAATTTTTTTTTTTCAATCCCAAATGCCAAAATGGTAGCCAGGACAAGATTTAGAGTGGAATTTCATGCTTTAAAATGATGTTGATTGCTGGTTTAGAAATCAACCATAGCAGGTGCCTAGGTAGAAAATTCCTCATGTATCAGAGGTGCAATGGGCTAGGAGGCCTTTTTTTTTTTAAAAAAAGTTCCAAATTAATAAACAGTTGCTGGGAGGAGATTTGGGGTGGAATTCCATGCTTAAAAATGGTGCTGATTGTTGTTTTAGAAATCGACCGTATCAGATCTTCAGGGAGAGAAATTTCTCTTGACATTCAATTCTTTATTAGTTTTCAATATGTATACAAAGAGAATACAAAGTAAATAGTAAGGAAATTAGGGAAGGAAAAGGGGGAAAGGATAGTGGGGGGGGGGAGAAAAAAAAAAGCATTGACTTCTGATTCCTTTGGTTTCAATGTTTTACTTTTACCTATTAATATAAACTAGCCATTTCTTTAACACAGGGATGGAAATTTCTGATGCTGAGGTCAAGGATGTGAAAGGTTGGGAGGCCAATTTTTTTTTTATCCTGAGTACAGAATCGGATGCCAGGATGAGATTAAAGGTGGAATTTGATGCTGTTTGCTGTTTTTTAAAAAAATGATCGGCTCAGGTCCTTAGGGAAGAAAATTCTTGATGCTGAGGTCAGAGATGTGAAAGGTTGGGAAGCCAAATTTGTTATGATCCCGAATGCAAAAATGGATGCCAGAAGGAGATTTGTGCTTTAGATGGTGCTGCTTCATGCTTAAAAGTGCTGCTGTTTGCTTTTTTTTTTTTTTTTTAATCAACCATATCTGATGCCTGAGGAAGAAAATTCATGGATGTGATTCATGGTCATGGATGCAATGGGCTGGGAGGCCATTTTTTAAAATCTTGAATGCATAAATGGATGCCAGGACGAGATTTGGTGTGGTGTTATATACTTAAAAATATTGCTAATTGCTGTTTTTAAAAATAAACCATATCAGGTGCCTGATACCAGGATCAAGGCCACAAGGAGTTGGGAGGCCTTTTTTTTTTTTCATCCCAAACACAAAAACAGACCGCTAGATGATATTTGGGGAGGAATTTCATGCTTAAAAATAGTGCTGATTTCTGTTTTTAAAAATCAACCATATCAGGTGCTCAGGGAAGCAAATTCGTAATGCCAGGGTCAATAACAAGGGAGGCTTGTCAAACTTTTTTTCAATTTGAATGGAAAAACTGATGACGGACCAAGATTTGGGGTGGAATTTCATGCTTAAAAGTGGTGCTGGTTGTGTTGCCTGGTGGATAATTTTTTTTTCAATTTGAACACCATTTTCTCCCCCAACCTAAACACAAAAATGGATGCCAGGATGAGATTCAGGGTGAAATTTCATGCTTAAAAATGGTTCTGTTTGTTTTTAAAAATTAACCATAGTGAGTGCCTGGGGAAGAAAATTCAGGGACGGTGGTGCCTAAGAGCCCAAAATTTATTTTCCCCCAAATGCAAAAACTGATGTCTGGTGGGATTAGATTCTACCTATATTTAGTTTTAATTTATTTTAAATATGAATATCAAATTTACCTTATTCTGGGTCTACCTATTTTGTAAATGTGAATCTTTGGATCCTTTTCAAAAGCTAACCCTGGCCCCTTGGCAGGGAAGATGTTCAAAACTCTTGTTCTTCCACAGAGAAAGCTGCTCTTTTGTGAAAGTCAGTCTTTGCACTGAATGCTGTCCTAGGAAGGACTTAAGATATTTGAGATATTCGCAACCCCTTGGATACAAAATTTTTATATCCTGGTTTGATCCATAGGCTAAAAATATCTCCTTCATGACAAGCTTCTCAAATATCTTATTGTTCCAAAAATGTAAGTAGATCTGAAAAAATACAAGCAGTACAATGAGTTGAAGGTGTTTTAAACATGAATGCAACATAAGAGTTAATTATTAGATACATAAAAGCAATTCTTTAAACATTTGTTTGTTTGTTTTGGGGTTTATCGACTTTCTCCTTCTTTAATTTTTCCCATCGGCAATCCTGGGAAAGAGGCCTGGCAGAAATAGAATAATCCAAGGTCCTGCCCAGGTCCATGTCACAGAATCCATGTTCCCCCAGATTTCTTTACAATTGCATAATGAATATGCCACACATTGGTAATCTGATATTCCTAATCTTGTAGGTATTTTAAAGATAGTAGAGATATTTTAAAGAGAGAGAAAGTCATCACATTTACATTTTTTTGCAAACTTATCAAAATTGCAATTTCTAAATATATACACAAGTGCTGGACTGCTGCTTAATGTGGTGATGCAGTTTTCACAACTCAGATATGGTGCATATCTTGGGAAAAAGAACATAGATAAAATATGTATCAGAAAAAGATATGCAAAAGATAAGAACTTTTTTGTGCAAGTGGGATAGAACAAAATTAAGGCTGGAAGGAAAAAACAAGTTCAAAAAAGAAAGAAAGTGAATTTGAGAGAAGAAACTTCTTATATATTTTATGGCTGCCTTTATGGCTTCCCAAGGTACTAGAGAAAACATTCACATACTGAAGATGTGATAGCTTCGATTCTTCACATGATTAAGTTTGCAAAGATGAAATAAAATTTTGCCTGGGACCCTGAAGATTTACCACCAGCCAAGGTAGTCAACAATGGATAATCTTAACCAAGGATATGATTTAGTAAAAGGCTGTTCAATGATTTTTAGTGTTCTTATTTAGTATGATTTTTAAACTGTAATGATGACCTTTTCGGTATAATTTTCAGTATAATTCTGTTAAACTTAGTAGGCTGTAGGTTTGAAAACCAACTTTAGGTGCTGAAAAATCACCATCCAGAACAAAAAAACATAAAAGTCCCTTTTGCTCGGTAGTTAATAAAATCCAAACTTTATTTCATAGTGGATGCTAATAATTTGGCATTTTATGTACTTAGAGGGATGTCTAATTTGAAGCAAATGTTTTCCAATTATTACTTGAAGGGTTCATTAGCTCCTATGATTTCTTCTTGCCTTTGGAAAACTTACTCAGGTAAAACCTTCCTTTTAGCTTTGCATTGCTAGATATTTAGCTTTTAGATTTTAAAAGAATGCTTTTTTTCTTAATGTACAAATTGCAGAGGTGCACTCAGGGAAAAAGGGGATACTAAATAAAGTTACTGACAGTGTCATAAAATTATTGTGTCTCTTATGAGGAAAGAGTTTCAGGTTTTGTTTTGTTTTTAAAAAATGCACCTTGTATCTTTTTTACTTTAACTCAATTCCATAATAGAATGAAAGACATTATAGGTAGCCAAACACAGTATGTATTATATTGATTTTCTGCACTAATGTTTGCAGTAGACCAAGGTTCAGCAATCAAGGCAGCACAACTTATGGCAACATATTTTTCAACCAGCTTCTATACTGGGAGCCAATGCTTTTATATGGCTATCTTTTCAGGTCTGATGGACTAAGTGCTTGGAGGAGACAACTTTGTTATTATGGTATATACATTGACTGCAGTGAGAATTTTGTATACACAGAGATGGAAAGACAGATCAATTCCTACAACTGAAGAATGGATAGTAAAGGTGATTGAGGTGGTGGTGTTGGCTATCTTAATTTTAAAAAAAGAATTTATCTTGTTCTGTTTCCACTTGGAAACTGCTTCTGAATTTTGCAATCAAAACAGGGAAAAAATGAAACTTTGATTTGTTTTTTGGTTCTTTTTATGACTGGATTGATTTTGTTGTTATAGGAATAGTCTGAAATCATTAGAAATGTAAAGGAAAAGGTTGAGCTTGTAACTTTTCTTATACTCTACGGCACTGAAAAAACTCAGTATCTTTTTTTCTTTCTCCTTATCTTTTACACCTTTCCCTGTTCTCTTTGTTTTTTTTTTTAACTTTCATTTCTATTTGCATTTTAACTCATAATAAACTTTAATAAAACTTTAAATATATATTTCTGGGTTTTTGCCCCAGAAAAGGTTTTGCACTGTTGCTATAAGGAGCTGAATGGGTGTTCTGTTTTATGGTTTTTTTTAAGTTGCTTGTTACATTTTACATTTTTTGAAGAACTGTGATAAAATATAAAACAGTCCTAGTTATATTTTAGACATAATGGTTCCAAATTGTTTCTGGTTACATTGCAATTACGTGCTTGTATAATAATTAAAATTTTGCATGAATATATGTAACCATTTATAACAATGAGGTGAAAAGATGTTAGTTTCTTTATGTTAATTTATTCTCTTCTTGTGGTTGTATGTGGCACACTCTGAGAAGCTTTCCTCTTGTCCCATTAATGGCAACTAGATGACAAATTGTTAAAAACTACAGAGAAGTTTAAACCATATTGTAGGACATGTCTGAATAGAATTTTCAACAAGAACTTTGAATTTTCGCCTCCTAAAGGGGACTTGAGAAATAAAGCATTTTGTGAAATATTAGTATAGATTCAAGGTGGTATTCAGCAGGTTCTGACCAGTTCTGGAGAACCGGTATCAAAAATTTTGAGTAGTTTGGAAAACTGGCAAATACCACCTCTGACTGGCCCCGCCCCATCTATTCTCTGCTTCCCGAGTCCCAGCCGATTGACTGAGTCTTCTTTTGTTACCCTGCATAGGAGAACGGAGCTGGAAAGTAGGTTAGTGGGGTAGGGAGGGAATTAGTTTTTGCAGTAACCTTCCCCCAGGAGTGGGGAGGGAATGGAGATTTTACAGTATCCTTCCACTCCCATGCCCACCAAGCCATGCCCACCAAGCCATGCCACACTCACCAAGCCACGCCCACAGAACCAGTAGTAAAATTTTTTTAATCCCACCACTTGTATAAATGGTACACATTAGCTGTTATGAACTGAAATCTCCTTATTGTTAATTTTAAGGCACTTGTGTGCATTTGAACTAGATTCCTACATTTCAGGATCATGAGAAAACAAACTGCAATTTTTAATTCACGTTCCACATAAACATAGCCCTAAGGGTTGACACTAAGCAGTTGGAGAGGGGTCGACATGCCTTGTTTGTGAAGAGCTTGTCAGCAAGATAGAAGACATCTCCTGACAAAATCTTTGCTTCCAGGTAGAAATGCTAACAACTCAAAATTACCACTTGGTTATGTCCAAACATAAATGCATGAAGCAGAGGGCAAGGAGGTAGAAATCTGACAAAACAGCTCCTTTGTGGACACATTGTTACCTCAGGATATATTTCTCCAGATATGGACTAGCCTGAGGCATTGAGTTGTTAGTTACAGCCTTTAACTAATGTTTCAAACCCCTGCCTTTCTTATCTGTGCTGTTTCACAAAGAAATTAATAGATTCCTTTTCTAGTGAGGCAAATATAGGATTTATGCTGTTCAACCTTAGCCACTTTTCTACAAATTGGATTATTTAGGTAATCTCAAATTGCTATACAGAGGATGTTATGCAGTTTGGCAGGAAACCAGTAGATGCCAAGTGCTATTGAGATGAATATATGTAACATAGATTTCTATGTTAACTAGCACCACATATCCTTCCTGACTGCTATTATATCAGAGTAAAAAAAGAAGATGGATACTTTTACAATGGTTAGTTTATCTATGTTTTCATCTTATTTATATATTTCAAAATCCTATTGCCATAGTTGCATCTATTTTTTCCATAGTATAGCAAGATAAGTGTATGCAGAGATTGTTGTCTGATCGTAAAGGCATTTCTCCATTACTGTATACATTTCTCCATTCAGTGAATGCCTGAACTATGAAAAAATAGATAAAATGTATGCTGTGCTATATACTTTTTTATGATGGCAGCATTGAATCCTATGTATGTATGTATGTATGTATGTATATGTATGTATGTATATGTATGTATGTATATATGTATGTGTGTGTGTGTGTGTATATATATATATATATATATATATATATATTGCTGCCACAGTGGAAACATGAGGTGCAAATTAAATTAATTTGAATTAAAAAGAGGACTAAAAACTTTCCTCCCTCCCTCTCTCTCTATTTGTTCATCTCACCAGGTGCTTACTTTAAGATAAACCATGGCAAGGCCTGCACTTTCTGCAGTTTTAAGAATTTCTTTATTTTCCAAATTGGCTTTTCCAAAATTGGTACCTCCAGATATGTCTAGCCTCCATAGCCAGCATGCCTTTATGCTACAGCCATAATATTGTTAGCCATGAGACTTATACATTTCCCCCCTACTTCTTTTTTGGCATCTTATTTTAAAAACATGTAGTTGGCCTCAGGCATTTTCTTGTAACCATGGTGTCACATTTGTGCTCTATTTTCTATTTTCCTGATTTCATCAATGAAGGTGCCAGCCAGGGCAAAGATATGAGACAGTGTCTACTACATCTGTTTGCCCTAAAACAATTCCAATCTGAATTTGTTTTGCTCATGGTTGCTTCCAGTGGTGAGATTCCAAAAAATTTCCTACCGGTTCTGTGGGCATGGCTTGGTGGGCGTGGCAGAGGAAGGATACTGCAAAATCTCCATTTCCCCCCCCCCCCCACTCCTGGGGAAATGTTACTGCAAAATCCCATTCCCTCCCCACCCCACTAACCTGCTTTCCAGCTTCGTTCTCCTGTGCAGGGCAACAAAAGAAGACCCAGCCGATCAGCTGGGACTCTGGAGGCAGAGAATAGATGGGGGCACGGCCAGTCAGAGGTGGTATTTGCCAGTTCTCCAAACTACTCAAAATTTCTGCTACCGGTTCTCCAGAACTGCTAAATATCACCTCTGCTTTCTCCCCTGCTAAATACCACCTCTGGTTGCTCCCCCTTAGTACAATATGAGAGATATATTTGAACTGCAGGCCAGGATAAATTTTATTGAAACATAAATTAGTTTATGGGCAGCGCTGGAGGCAAAGAAAGGCACAAGAGACTTATGCAGATTAAATGTACCTCTTATTGGGTAGAGCAGCCAGGAATTTCATTGGATATAACACATCATGTGCTTCACGATGTCAGAATGGAACTATGATGTAGTGGGATTTCAAAGGCAATGGGAAGCCCATGAATATAGTTTCTCAGAGCTCTGCTTCCCTCTTAGGATCCCAGTTTTCCCAGTTTATCACATTCCTTGGTTTTCTAAATATTTGTTTAATGGCTGAGCTGACCATTCTACTTTGCCTGAGAGGGTTTTTTTTAAGGGGTAGCTGCCTAACTTGACATCCTGTGGCTAAGTCAATGGGATTCTTTTGACCTAGGAGCATGCATTTGGACTTGGATTCCCCCTTACTCCTCTCTGATTCTCCCTGTACCTCTGTGTGCCTTATGTGGGGGACCTACTCTCTTTATTCATTTCTCAGGTAGTTATCTAGAATATTTTTTTTCTGTAAACTCCTGAGAAATAACCAGCTGAAGTACAAAGAATTTTATCTCAAATTCAGCTGGCTGACTATTTAATGCATGGGGAGTTTTATCTATTTACTTATTTCTGAAACTTTTATTATATAATAACTAAGTAGTGTTTTAATGGTTAATTATGGTTCATATGCATTTCTTAATGCTGTTTACATTTCTTCCTCCCCTTTCTGTCAGTATATATTTACCAAGAAGCCCATATGACAAATCTCATCTTCATAATATTCTTAAGAAATGTATTGTTTTTAATAATGACTGGACTACATTTCTTCGCACAAATAAATTTAGATCCAGGTGTTTGCTGAATGTTACCTCTGCTGGCAATGATGTATTTTGTTTAATATAACCAGGTTGTTACTAGCTATTCTTTTTGGAGGGAGGGGCTATTAAAAAATAAAAGCAGAAGGAAAAATACTAGTGTTTATGAATATTTTGCTGCTTGAGTCCTTTCTACCACCCCATAACCTGTAAATAAATATCAGACTCATATGGAATTTCTGTCATTTTTCTGAAAAATATGGGCCATAGTGACATGCCATTGCTCTCATATCACAGTGGTAAATGTTTTTCTCAAAGCAGGACAATTAAATTCCACCTCACCCATAGCAAATGTTTCTTAACTTGTTACTAGATTTTTCTTCTTAAAATCTCTCTAATAAAACACCTCTGAAGACAGCAATAGAGACCTGCTATCTTTTAGGCTGCTGGCCTCAAATAACTTTTCTGAAACCTCCTCTGATACCACAGCTGATATGCATAGCTAATAGGAACCCATTTGCTACAATAAGAGGATACTAATCCCTTAAATAATTTTTATAATTGTTATATATTATATTAATATAATTAAACATATTATTAGAATGTATAAGTGATTAATGCTCTCTATATGGAATTTCTCTTCCAATTAAGTGCTTCCACAGAATCAACTAAAAATCCATTGCCTCTGGGAATCACATAGCATAATAACATTTTTTCTCTGATATATATGGATAATTTGCAGCCTGCAGATTATAAGCAAGCCTTCAGAGGTCTTCAGTGTGGCTTGCTGTGGTGTCAAAATTGTAGCAAGGTGCCAGATTTTGACCTTCCTTGCCAGCATTGGTCAACTCTGAATATGATCCATACCCAACATGGAGTCTTCTGGGACTTATTGTTTAAGTGTGGTCTTGTCTCTACCCCTCGATGTGACTGTGGTGCTCCTCAACAAAATATCCATCACATTGTGTCCAAATGTCCATCAAGGGCTTACACCAGCCCAATGTCTGATTTTTTTTCAACATAGACCACCCTGTCCTTGAATGGCTGGGTGGACTGGACATTAACATTTGAAACACTATAAGTCCATGTATTTGCCATACGCTAATAAATAAATGCACCAAGGTCCCCCACCCAACTATTGTCAATTGTTTTTTTTAGTGGGGAGACAGGATCTCCAATCACCTCATTCCCATGTAAATAATACTTCTGACAGTCCCTTAAGCCAAATAGCCTTACCTAGTTATATCAAGTATGAATGTAAGCATTAATCCAAGTAAATGAGCCACTGTGGTGCAGTGGTTAGAGTGCAGTATTTCAGACTACTTCTTCTGATTGCCAGCTACCAGCAATTTGACAGTTCAAATCTCACCAGGCTTAAGGTTGACTCAGCCTTCCATCCTTCTGAGGTTGGTAAAATGAGGACCCAGATTGTTGGGGCAATATGCTGACTCTGTAAACCTTAGAGAGGGCTGTAGAGCACTGTGAAGCGGTATATAAGTCTAAGAGCTAAGGGCTAAGGGCTGATGTTTCTTTAAGAGAGATTGGAAGAAAAGGTTTATGTAAGTAAGTATCTGTGGTGAATTAAGGCTCACTGGTGCCCTCTGGTGACAAATCTTGGTGACCCCCTCCTTTGACAATACTGTACAAATGAAGCCATATTCTCAACTTTGTGGTGCCCACTTTATCCTGGTGCCCTGAGCATGTGCTTAGTCTGCTTAATGGTTAATACACCTCAGGTAAGCATATACTATAAGGGTATAATGCCTGATTTGCTGTCCATTCTGATATACATTTCTTTCTGACTATTTTTATACAATCGAAATAAAAACTAAGTTCACAATACTGCATTTATTAGCATGCAGAAAAGTATCCTGACTGCTCTTTCTAGTGATGTGGAGGTTAGCCTATGCCGTGATTTACTCTGGGAAGAAAAGAGCTCTGGGCAAAGAAACACACCCCAAATAGCAAGAGTAGAAATGGTAAAAGGCTCACTTTGAAGTTGATTGCACAAATCTTAGTGCATAGAGTCATGTCCACTGTGTAACAGTGAAGGAGTCAAAGAAGCATGCCTTTGTGACCTCCTCTCGACCTCAAGTAACTGTCCAGCAGTATCGGGTGGTTGATTATTACTGCTAAGTTCCAGAAATTTCAGAGTTGAAAAATCTCTGCAACACATTTGCAGGGCACTTTGAGAATAAAATCCCTTGACTTTGTGCTAATTGGAGTAGCATGATTCCAAATCCTGTTATTTTATCTTTTTGTATTGGACTTAATTTGTATACCGTCCAGAGTATTTATGAACTGGTCAACTTTATAAATAGAACCAATCAATAGATAAATAAACAAATGAACAAGCCAACCAGCCAACAACATTTGGAGGCAAAATGTTCTTGAAAGGATGTTTGTTAAGTTGCAGACATTTAAGAGAACAATGATCCCAATCCTTTTCAGATTTGGTTCCTTCTGGAAATAAAATCATCCATGTCCATCCTATTTGGTGATCTTCTACAAAAGAAGAAGGGAAAGTTGATTTTGTTGACCTGTTTAATGTCTTGGTGGCTTTTGATATTACTGATTTCACATCATACCAACCTATATTGTTTATATGACTCAGGAGTTTCATGCATTGTTATATTGTCTTATTCCTATTTGCAGTGATGGTGCAGTAGTAATAGGTGACTTTTTGGCCTTAGTGCTATTAATTATTTTTATAAAACTATTGGAAGTGGACCTCAGAAGTTGTGTAGATGAGTGTTGCCAATATGCTGTTATTGACAGGTTGACCATGACTTTTCACTGAAACATCTCTATCAGAAAAGGCTGTATGTATATATTCTAAGTCAAAATCTGGATGCAATAGTGAGTTTTGAAGGTTACAGAAAAAGGCTAGAAAGTGGGAGACCCTTGGTTCTACTCTCACTTTAGCTGTGAAAGCCAGTTGGGTGACTTTGTGCTAATCATTCTCTCTCAATCTGACTCACCTCACAGGGTTGTTGTGGTGAAACAGGAGAGGAAGGTGTGTTGAATATACTTATCACCTTTTGTACAAATAATAAAAGTGGGATACAACTAAATAAATAAAAACTTAACCTTGATAAGGCAAAGACCTTACTATTAGGTGGTTCTCATGTATGGGAGACAGGAGGTTTACCTATTAGGGATAGCAATAGCACTTAGACTTATATACCGCTTCACAGTGCATTGCAGTCCTTTCTAAGCAGTTTACAGAGTCAGCCTATTGCCCCTAACAATCTGGGTCCTCATTTTACCCAACCTCAAAAGGCTGGAAGACTGAGTCAACCTTGAGCCAGTGAGAACCAATCTGGCGAACTATTGGCAATCAGGAGTCAGAAGGATTAGCCTGCAGTACTGTATTCTAACCACTGCACCACCACAGCTATTCTCATGGTTGTGGTTTTGGAAAAGTGCGTAATAAAACGTTCTTTTGGAGACTACTAAATATGGAATAGATGCAGGTAGTGCTTGACTTATGGCCAGAATTCCCATCGCTTAAGCAAGCCAGTTGTTAAGTGAGTCTCGCCTGATTTGACAACCTATTCTTGCTGCAACTGTTATGCAAATCTCTGCAGTTGCTAAATGAATTATGCAGTTATTAAGCAAATCTGGCTTCCCCATTGACTTTCTCAGAAGCTGGCTGGGAAATCACAAGTGGTGGTCATGTGACTCCAGAATACAGCAACCATTGTAAAAATGTGCCAATTGCCAAGCATCCAAATTTTGATCATCTGATGGTGGGGATGCTGCAATGGTTGTAAATCTGAGCACCAGTCGTAAGTGACTTTTTTCAGTGTCATTGTAACTTTGAATGGTCACTAAATGAACAGTAGCAAAGTCAATTCAATTCAATTCTGTTTATCACAGTCAGAGACCAGAGACAAGAACAAATAAAAAACACTCAGTGAATATCCAATTTAAAAATGTAGAATAAAACAATAAATAACAGATAAAATCTTTGATAAAATCCAGTCGGTCAATTACACATGGTTTAACTATAGTAAAATAACAATCCACAAACTGTGAGACCCACAGTCGGTTTAATACTAAAAGGGAAAGGACTAATGCAAAGGCTTTGCTACATTTGTTGTATAAAATAATTAAGGTGAATTAGACATGTGTTTCCAATGAATACCCAGTGATGCCGCACAGAATCTATCCCGCTGCGCTGTAGTTATGGAATGTTTAACTTTAAACAGCCACTGAAGATAAGCAGTATCAGAACGGCCAGAATACCTAGCAATTATTGGAAGGATATGTTTTTTCAAATCTTTCTGTAAAGGAAGCATCAAAAGAGTATGTGACCAACGGTCTCCACCTCTCCTGAGCCACAGGAACAGAGTCTTTCAGTCAATGGTATCTTTTTATACTTGCCGTATAGGATGGTCAATGGAAATGCATGGCACTGTGCAAGCGAAAATGCTTTCTGATGGTTTGCTGACTCCAACTGGCTAAGATAGCCGGCAGGAGAAACACCATATTTAATGGCACCTGGAGTCCGAAACAACAGAGCTTTCCCTCAATGTCCTCTACTCTTTACCGCAAGGTTTGTTTTGCTCGGTTGTAGTCCAACTTGAGTATTGAGCCTGGGGAGAAGCCTAGTTTGGCAAGGTTGGACTCGATTGCCTTGATCCATGAAGAGGAGAATTTGTCTTGGAGGATTAATGGAGCAAGACAGTGTGGAAAGAAGTTAAGCTTTAGCCAGAGATTTAAAGATGCTATACAGATTCTTGCTTCGACTTTTGTCAATCCTGTCTCCAAGCACAAAACTGCATTTGAGACACAATGTCGCATCTGGAGAATTGCTGTAATAAATTTGGATTGAACTTTTTCCACTGGTGTGAAACATGAAACTGAGGGTCCAAGCAAGATCCTGTAAAGGAGCTGTGCTAGCGACTTGGCCAGAAAATGCTTAATTGCAGCAGGAACATAGTATCCTCCTTCTGTGCAAAAAAAATAAAAATAAGGATGGCACTTGGTGGTCTTTGGCCCAAGGCAGCTGCATATTTGCCAGGTGTTTTTCTTTCTTTTTAAATAAAGTTTTATTAATTTTCTTGAGCTAGTGGCCCGGATGACCACCCTTGGATATTTGAAGATGGTAACCTGCTCTATATTATAACTATTTAGATACCATGAATAGAATTTTGGCCTTCTTGCAAAGGGCATAATCTTTATTTTCTCATAATTTATATCCATAAATTTATGTCCAATTTTTGTCGAGGACTACCTGTTAATTTATGTCAAGGACTACCTGTTCAGCATTTGACTTGAAAATTTTAGTGATAAATAGTTAGTGTACACACACACACACACACACCATGCTAGGATGGCTTAATTAAACTATCTCTATTTTCACTTACAGTGGAAGTGATATGTAGTAATAAATTCTCTCACCGTAAAAAATCATCTTTTTATTTGATTATTGATTTAGGAAAGTCTATGTAGAACAATATTAATCTTAAAGGTGACACAAATTAATTAAATTATTAATTTTTTTCAGTCTTTGTACTGTTTTGGTGCAAAAGGGTGTCCACCTTAGAATATTTTATAAGATGACATGATGCAGTAATCATGTCTCTGTCCTTTTCCATCCTGAATTCCAATGAGCTTTCAATGAAAACATGTAGACATCAGATATGATAATAAAAGGTAAATATTACATTATTGATCTATTTTTATACTGCTTCCTAAGCCAGAGTATCTTAAAAAGGTTTATACTATATAAAACACATAATGACAAGAACAGGAGGGAGAGAGAACAAATATATACATATAAAGCAGCCTTGGTGAAGCATGTGGGCTTCAAGAATTGCTTTGAAAAAGTAATAGGTACCTCCCAAATATCATAAAAGAGAGTATTCCTTTTTTATAATAATGCTATTAAACATTACAATTAGAAAGATAAAAACAAATACAAAATGAAAAAATGAAAATAAAAGTGGAGAAAAAAAGTAAATAGAAAAAAGAAAGAAATAATACAGTAAAGAGAAGGAAAAGAAATATATAAATCATTTCCCCCTTCACCACAACAAATATAAACAATTTAGTAACTTCTCTTAAAATACAACAAATTATATCTTTCCATATCCTATCTCTTTATTTATAAACAAATCCTTAAAGACATCATTCAACCTTGGTCAGTAAAACTTCATTACAATTACCAGAGATAGCATATCTATTTAACTCTTGATCAAATAAATCAATTTTACATTCTTTCCTTTAACTTTTAACAATCTTTTCCCCCTTCAACTAATATCCTAGAAGTTCATTTCTTTTTTATTCCTTTCTCAAAAGTTTCCCGATGTTTTAACAAGTCTCTTTTGTAAATACACTATAGGAAAGTTTTCCAGGTTACTCTTTTAAAATGTTATTTGTATATCCCTTTTAATTATCAAGACATAAACCAGTTTCATTTGTATGTCCAGTGAAGCATATTTTCCCATATAATTCTTGCTGCCTGAAATTTTTAAATCTACAATCAGTCTTAGTCTTTGTAATATAATATGTGGATGACCTTGGAGAATGATGGGAAGAAATGCTGCCTAGGAAATGATCAAAAAAAAAAAGCAAGACCCAACAGTCAAAGAAAGAAATTTAGGAGGGATCTTCCCTCAGGGAATTAAGTAGTTAAAAGTAATAACAGGAAGCCTGTGTCTTCATACTTGTAAGTTTCTGTTAATGTAGCTTTATAATAAAATATAATTAGTTCATCTAGTCATGTTTCCTGTCTGTTACCTGGGATGGCTAGCAGTCTTGTCCAGTAAAATTTGTTCCTTTTCTGTAATATCTTTTAAACTGCCTTATAGATGCAGACACTTTTAAAATTAACTTTTGTCCATTGTTCAAAAACTATGTCCAATGTTAAAATGTTTTGTTCCATTCTTACTAGATCAAATTTAACTTTTCTTCTCCTTTAATTGTAATCTGGTTCTCTTTATATCCTTGGGTTTCTCTTCAGATCATATAAATCTTTCACCTTTTTTTTATATCCGACCTTCAAAGCCTCATCCTATCATGTTCTATGTCTTTTTAAATAGGATTCAAAACAAAAGCATATCCCCATGGAAAGGAATGTTATAATTAATCCCAAAATCTTATTTTAAATCCATCTGGATCCTTAATCTTTTTGTAACTTTCCAAAATGAAAGATAAAATAACCATTTTACTGTTCCACACACCCCCATATATATTTAAATCTTTAAACTTGTATTTAAAACTTCTTTGATTTAGGACTAAAGGAAACTGGATAAGGAAACTTACCCAGTACTGTAACATCTGTTGATCAAAAGTTTCCTAATAGCTAAAAAGCAGTTAACAAGCAATTTTTAAAGTTATTGAAAAAGAAAGTATATTAACCCACTACAGTTTGAGCAAAAATTTGGTTATTCCCTTATCTCCAGAACTCCAAACCTATCAGAAATTGCTGTCCTGTGGTCTCCTAGCAAGGAGCAACTGAATGGAGCACTTGTGGGTAATCTCAAATCCTCTCCTTGTCTGTAGAGGAATTAGGAAGAGATGATGTACTTTTAATTCTGCTGTGGTCATTGGCTCTGATTTTTATTGGAGTTGTCTTCAGTTCACCATTTCTTCCCTGGAAGTTGAAAGAGGGAGAGAGAATTCCAAAATGCAGATACCAACATTTATACTCACTTGCCAATTACCACACAGGATGATAATCTGGAGTTTTAATAACATAACACAATAAATCCCCAAAATCTCAGTGAGAGATCAGATTTGTAAGAGTTAAATTTAAGTAACCTACTTGCAAAGTGATCTGAGCCTTATATTTTGAAAGCAAAACCTCTGCATTATTAGTTAATTGGCTACCAGTATGCACAGGACAGGTTCCCACTTTGCAAACTGGGCACTGGAGTCTGCACCACCTGGATTTTCTGGACTAACTGTAAGGGCAGTTGCACAAAAAATAGTAGTCCCACACCCAGTACTTCATAGCAATCTAAGTGTGAAGTTGTTAGTGGAGGAAGAAAAGTATCTAAATAGTTCCTATGTACTGGAAAAAGTGCAATTGGCTAAAAAAGTAATGTTAATTAGTATTCCTGGCTCTGGAATAACTCAAGCTTTTCATTCACAACAATGCATCTCAACAATGCATTTCAATTTCTTTTTAGGGAAATGCTTAGGAAACCTTTTTGCCCTTTTTCTGAATGTGGTACTTTTTTTCACTACATTTCTTTATGGTCAGAGTAAAATGAAATCTATAGTAATATTTCATACAGAGCACTGAGCTACAGCAACTCACTTGCTTTATTTTCTGGGAGTGCTTAGGGGATCTATGTGAGGGTAAGGGACATTTTTAGAAATAAAGCTGGAGCAAGGAGTTCAGCCAGCTGAAGAGGGGGGTTGTGATCCCCCCTGAACCCCTGCTGGACCTCCTCTATCTTCAGTCACCTCTACAGGGTGACTATTAACCCCCCAATCCAGCTGGATCAGGGGCACGCCAGTGGCGAGCGCATCAGGAACCGTGCACGATCGCAGATTTCTGCCACTGCCAAAGCTTTTCAAACCAGAAGTCAGGTGGAGCGGCGGTCAGCAATGGTGCCACAAAGAAACTTTCACCCGGACAAGACTGTGCAGGAGGAAGCAGGAGAAAGTGAAAGTGTTTGGCTGAACCGGGATAATAAGTAACACCTAAATACCCTGGAAATTCAACTCTTTTAAGATACATTGTTCCCTAAGAAGATTGCAAAAAGTGGTGGAAGAAAGTTTAAAGGGAAAGTTTAAAGGGAAAGTTGTTTTTTTTTTCACTCTCCTCCCCTATGGAAATAGCAGAAGGAAATCGGAAAAACCCGTCTTGGCAACAGAAGGTAATTAAATTTGAAAAATAACACCAAGGGGGTATTAAAGATTTCTGAATACTGGAATTAAAGATTTAAAAATTCTTTTTTTGCTATAAGTGGGAATAAAGTAGAGATAAAGAACCTATATTAAGACTTTGCTGGAGGAGATTGCTTGGAGCTTTTAAGACTAGAGATAAACTGTAATAAGACTTCAAAAATATTCATTTTGGAACTTTGTAATTGATTCTACCCCAAGAAGAGAGAGTACAAAAAGAAGAAAGTGCTAAACGAAACAGTTTGTGTTGATTAGGGTTGCTTGGTGACTTTGGGATTTTTGGAATCTATTTTTTGAAAGACTAATAACTTTTGGGTTGTTTAAAAAAAAACCTGCACAATGGCATTATCTGTGGAAGAATTGAAAATGGAATTTCAAAAGTTAAGAGAAGAGGAACAAGAAGGGAAGGGCTTTACTGGATCTGTTTTCTACTTTTTGGAAATGGCGATTTCTACTTACAACAACAAGAAAGCTGGGATGAAGAAGAGACCATCTTTAATGAACAAATAACTTTATTTGAGGAAGAAAAGGGAAAGAGAATGGAGAACTTAAGACTTAAAAAAAAAGGGGAAAATAAGGTGAAAAATCGATACAATGTCAGAAAGCAACAGAAAAGAGGAATACAACAGAGAGGGGAGATTAAGAGGGTGGAGACTAAGAGATGGGGGGGGGGTAAAAGGGCTAGATTGGACAAGAAAGGAAAGGAAAAAGGGAAGAGAAGTCATAAAGGCTTGAAAAAAAATGTAAAAAACCCAGATCTTTTTCAGAGACAAAGGGTAAACTATAAATTAAAAAGAGATTCTGCAAGAGCACATAAGATTGTATTGTAGTATTGCATTTGAAATAGAGTTAGAAAATTGGAACATTATATGATTTAATAAAATATTAAAGGGAATATGTAAAATGTTTAAGATTTAATGATAGAGTTTAATTTGCTTTGGATTATTGTTTTAACTATATTATAAACATATTATTTTTTTATTTTAAAATGTATGTAGAATGTACTAAGCAGAATCAGAATGGAAATTATACATTATTATAAGTGTTAAATCCAGGGGAAAGATAGAATAGTTCGTGTTTATAGAAGAGAGTGGAGACCAAGAGGGTGGAGATTAAGAGATGGGGTGGGGGGTGGGGTAAAAAGACTAGGATCACAAAAGAGACTCTGCAAAAGTACATAAAATTGTATTTTTGTATCTTTAATTGAAATAATGTCAGAAAATTGGATGTTTATATGATTTAACAAAATACTAAAATGCATAAATGATAAAGTTTAATATACTATGGATTATTGTTTTAATTATATTATAAATTTATTATTTTTTTATCTTAAAATGTAGTAGGTGGTTTTAGAATGTGCTAAGCAGAATCACAATGAGAATTATATATTATTTAAAGTGTTAAATTTAGGGGAAAAATATAAAAGCGTCATACTTCAATTAGTGATTACAGGAGAAATATTGTGTTAATAAGAAAAGAAAAATAGATGATTACAGAACGGACAAAAGATATCAGTATAATGATTTAAATTGAAATGAAATAAATAAAATAGAATTAAGAGAGTGAAAAGAGGGGAGAAGCCATATAGAAAATATAGAATGGTAAATAAGATATGAAATGGTATATAAAGTGAGCATGAATTTGATTTATGTCTGCACCAAAAGATGTAACCCGGGATTAGGCCGCTTTCCAAAAAGAAATTTTATTTTTTGTGTTTTGTTTGTTTATTGAAAATTAATAAAATTCTTTAAAAAAAATAAAAAGAAATAAAGCTGGAGCCTTGCACTAGGTTTTGTACATGTCGGCTTCCCATTTGATTTTCTTTACTTAAAGAGGTGGTTTTTTTAGTTTGGCAGTCATTAAATAGAGTCTCTGTAATATATAAATTCAATCCTGACTGACTCAAGGTTGACTCAGCCTTCCATCCTTCTGTGGTCAGTAAAATGAGGACCCAGATTGTTGGGGGCAATATGCTGATTCTGTAAACAGCTTAGAGAGGACTGTAAAGCACTGTGAAGCTCAATATAAGTCAAAGTGCTGTTGCTATATGAGTGCCAAGGGCTGCCACTCTATGGGTTCCAGTTTAATGTATTAAAGGAGTGGCACCTGGTGGCTTCCTTTTGTTTTTAAAGTTCCTCATCATAAAGTACATTGTGACATTATGCATTGTCAGTAAAGCTGGAATTGTCAAAGCATCCAGAATTCCAGTAATTCTTTTCTTTTCTTTTGTGTCTGATGCCTCCCAATCAATCCTTCTTCCAAACGCCTTTCTTTTTGTATTTTTAACTTTTCCCATCCTCTTACAACACCATGTACTTTTAAAATATCTCTCTCAGAATTTTACTATGTGAGTGTGATAAACTGGGCATGATATACACGAGCGATCCACAGGTGTGATCAAAACACCTGCATGTTTTGTTTTGGGCGTGTTTGTGTTTTAGGCATGCATAAGCACACCAACATGCCTACCACCCCTGTCCTATTGTTTCTTTTATTTTTTTTTATTTTTCTTATATGTATCCATGTATTCATAACTATGTTTTCACTTATACCTATTATCTTGTAAGCAATTGACATAAATGAATGAATGAATGAATGAATGAATGAATAAAATGGTTCAAAGCAGTCTTTGTGATGATGCAATTGGAGCTCCACCTGGATTTTATGTGACATAACACAATTGAAAAACAGCTTTGATTACACTGTCAATGACACTCTCATAAATGTTTTGACCATACCCTGCAGATACCCCTGGAGCTATAAAAGATAATAACAAAACAAGCTTTAATGGTACAATAATTGTTTTCTCTTCCAGAAAATAAGACCTTGTAAATTACACTTCTTTCAAGCTAATTTTTTTTAAAAAATCCTGATTTTATTTTTCAGAAGGTTATGGGAAATATTCTTGATTTTATCTAAACATCCTATAACTTAACTTCCTTATTCCAGTGACTGATTATCCTTTCTAGTCTTGCTTTAATGTCGGCTACAAAGCCAATGATTTATTCCTCAAGATAATTATTTTAAAAGTCAGTTGATTGGCTCTGCATGACCCTAATGTCACATGTGTTTAATATTAAAATGATTCCTCATATATTAAGAGACATAAATTATATCTAATGAATGTGACTGAGGTGGTTCAGTCTGAATAATCAGACTGCAGTTATTTTCTCTGATTCCTCAGACATTATTTGCATATTATACTTGTTGTTTAATCATTCAGTCACTTATAATAATTTGTGGTCTGCTAGACACTAATTTACTAGGGCTATTGTTAGTTACAGCACTAACAATAGCCTTTAGTAATCTTTGACAATTTGTAACCTCATGTTTATTGTCATCACTGATTGTATTCATAGGTGTCTATATATAGATCCTAGAGTAGAATAAGAAGCAACTGACGAAATATGTCTGAAATTCATTTTCTACACTTTACATACTTGCGTGCAATATTTCAATACAAATATGAAAGAAGGAAACGTGCACTGTGATGCTGCAATGAACATTTCAACATTCAGATTCATCTTGTGCTATCACAGTATTCAGACATATCTTCTGTGGACCTTTTTACTGATTTCCTTCATCCCCCCTCCCCAAGCAATTTGTGCCTTTGCAATTTGTATTCAAAATATTTAAAGTTCATTATTTGTATTTTCTAAGAGCAGTTTGATGTATTTTCTGTAATCCGAGAAAGGATTAGATTGGTATTTTTAATATTTTTTCTAGCAAAACACAAGATTGAAGAGAGAGAGAGAGAGAGATGATATCTATCTATCATCTATCTATCTAGGAGAAGGAAGGAAGGAAGGAAGGAAGGAAGGAAGGAAGGAAGGAAGGAA